>NW_020869810.1:541988-551988 GCF_003789085.1 Penaeus vannamei | reverse complement strand
GCCATCGCTCAAACCTTCGCCCAGGTCATCTTGTCATTCTTCGCCCAGGTCAGGTCACTTCGCCCAGGTCACAGGTCATCAGGTCACCTTCGCCAGCAGGTCGCCCAGGTCACCTTCTCCCAGGTCATCTTTCATCTTCGCCCAGGTCATCTCCCAGGTCATCTTCGCCCAGGTCACCTTCTAGGTCATATCACCTTGTCACCTTCGCCTCAGGGGGTCACCTTCGACCAGGTCATCTTTCACCTTCGCCCAGGTCATCTTCACCAGGTCATCTTCGCCTAGGTCACCTCCCCAGGTCACCTTCGCGTCACCTTCCCAGGTCACCTTCGCTCAGGTCACCTTCGCCCATCACCTTCATCGCAGTCACTTCGCCAGGTCACCTTCTCCCATCATCTTCGCCAGGTCACCAGGTCATCTTCGCCCAGGTCATCTTCGCCCAGGTCACTTTCCCAGGTCCTTCGCCCAGGTCACCTTCGCCTAGGTCACCTTCGTCCAGATCACCTTCCCAGGTCACCTTCGCTCAGTCCCTTCGCTATGTCACCTTCGCCCAGGTCATCTTCGCCCAGGTCATCTTCACCAGGTCATCTTCGCCTAGGTCACCTCCTCCAGGTCATCTTCGCCAGGTCACCTTCGCCCAGGGGTCACCTTCGCCCAGGTCACCTTTCCCAGGTCATCTTCGCCCAGGTCACCAGGTCACCTTCGCCCAGGGCAGGTCATCTTCGCCCAGTCACCTTCGTCAGCTTCGCCCAGGCCACCTTCGCCCAGGTCATCTTCTCCCAGGTCACCTTCACATCTTCGCCAGGTCACCTTCGCTCAGGTTCAGGTCACCTTCGCCCAGGTCACCAGGTCACCTTCGCCCAGGTCACCTTCGCCCAGGTCACCTTCGCCCAGGTCACCTTCGCCCAGGTCATCTTCGACCAGGTCACCTTCGCTCAGGTCATCTTCGCCCAGGTCATTCGCCCAGGTCATCTTCGGCCAGGTCACAGAGTCACCAGGTCACTTCCCCAGGTCACCTTCGCCGAGACGTAATCTCGCAACATCCAATCCATTTCCTCATGTTTCTGTTCCTCGAGCCTGACGGGGTCGATGTTACTTGACACTCGTCCGCACTGAAGGAGGCCCCGAAGTGCAGTCAACCTTGAAGCGGAGAGGGATTCCCAAAACCAAAAAATAAAAAAAAAATAAAAAAACGCGACGGGTATTAGGGTAACTTTGGTTTCGCTGGAATCTCCGCTCCTAAATCTTAATGACCTAAATATTGTTGTTGTTGGTGTAGTGTGGTGCTGGTGTTTTTATCATTGTTGTTTGTTTTGGTAGTGGTGTTGGAGGACAAAAAAAAAAAGCAAATTTCATACCCAACAGCTAAATCCTCAAGAACCACATCCAACTCCTGAATAAGACGTAGAGGCAAGTCTATGAATGCACATTCTTCGTGTACACTCCCCCGACCCTTATCACTCTGCCAGCTATCCTTACGTGCCAAGGTGCCCCTGCCAGACCCGAGCCAGAGCAGCTGGGAGAGGAGAAGGAGGAGAAGGAAGAGAAGGAGGAGGAGAGCGAGAAGAAAGAGGAGAAGAAGAAGGAAGTAATGGAGGAGGTGGTACTGGAGGAGGAAGAGAGGGAGATGAAGGAGGAGAAGGAAGTGACTGAGGAGGTAGTAATGGAGAAGGAGGAGGAGGAGGTGGAGGAGAGGAGGAGAAGAAGAAGAAGGAAGACAAAGAGAAGGAGGAGGGGAGGAAGGCCAGGATGGGTGTAGGGTGACTTCACGAGTTTTATCTCTTCGCGTTGTGGGCCCCTAGGGAAGCCTCGCCCGTGTCTGCCTCTCGCTTCTCTCTTGCCTTTCTCTCACACTTCCCCCCCTAGCTCCCTCGCTCCCCCTACTCAGACATTTCCTATTATTTTTTCATGTTCACAAAAAATATTTAATTATCGTGTAGTTACTCTCTCTCTGTCTCTATCTATATATCTATCTGTCTGTTTGTATGTATGTATGTATGTATGTATGTATGTATGTATGTATGTATGTATGTATGTATGTATGTATGTATGTATGTTATGTTGATCTCTCTCTCACACACACACACACAAATACTCCATCCCACACCCCACTCACCCCGACCCAACACACATCCACATACAGACAGACAGACCAACCGACAGACAGACACGATAGACACACAACCATAAACACAGAAATGAACATATCCTCTCGCAAACAAAGCAAGACCCATTATCACTCAAGCAAAGGACGAGACTTCAAGCAAATTCAGCCACTTCGAGGGGGAGCGAAGGGGGGGGGGGGGGGATCCATCACTCACCCTTGACTGCCTCAAAATTCCGCACTTTCGGTGATGACGCTCTTGCATGCCTCCCCCTCCTCCCCTCCCCTCCCATTCCCCCTCTTCCTCCTCCTCCGTTCGAAAATGAAGGGAGGGATGACGGTGGAGAAATAGCACGCGAAGGCGAAGAAGAAGAAGGAGGAAAAGATGAAGAAATAAATAAAAAGCAGATGGGCAAGACGAAAAAATGAGAAAACGAGGACGATAACGAAGAAGAAAAAGGAGAAGACGACGACGAAGAAAAAGAAGATTAATAAATAGGAGAAGACAAAAAGAACTGGGATAAAGAGACGAAGTAGAAAAGATAAAAAAAGAAAAAAGACAAGAAAAGGAAAGAGGAAGGTGGACAACAATAAGAAGATTTAAAAGAAAGAGAAAAAAAGATGATGCTGAAGTAAAGGAAAAGGAGAAGTAAAGGGACAAAGAAAACAGAGGGAGAAAAAAATAGGTAGAAGAAGAAGGTGGAGGAGGAACAAATAGAAAATAGAAAAGAGGAAGAAACTAACAATAACTAGAAGCACTCAGAGAGCGCATACCTCCGCCAAGGCAATAGAGTCACTGATGCTAAAGAAATGTTCAGACGAAGAATTATATTAAAATGACCTCTTTCTCAAGAACACTGGTGAAGTCCGTAAATATAATAAAGCGACCGTTAAAAACATCCTGGATCCGGATCGCCAACAAACTTGAAAGGTATCTAAATTAAGCTAAGAAATTCATAAATATCTGTTCATAACTTTTTGAGTTATCCTGTTAATGAACGAACAAACAAACTAATTAACACTACCAAGAACCTTCTTGGCGGAGATAATAATAAGAAGGCGTAAAAGATGAAGAAAACTGACAATAAAAAATAAAAATGACAAAAATTAGAAGACCAAAGACACGAAGAAGAAAAAGTAGAAACCGAAATAGCAAACGAAAAATACTGAAACGAAGAAGAAGGAACGGCAACAAAGAAGAAAGAACAAAAGAAAAAGAAAAACGAATAAACTTCAACTCTCATAAGCCAGCTATTTGCAACCTCGCCAGTAGGCTACAATGCAGCGCGTATTGCCATCTTCGCAACAAACCCTCTAATCTTTTCCTTTCTTTTTAGAGGAGAATTAACGCTCGTGTGGCATCGCCGCGACGATCTCTTTCGGCAGAATGGAGTGCTCATGTAACAGGCTGGGGCGATGGGGATGCGAAGGGAGGGCATGGAAGAAGGAAAGGAAGATAAACAAATAAATAAAGAGAGAGAGAGAGATTTCAAAATCACTCGGATCTTACATTAATAAGTAAAGGGGAGTTCGCAACCAAAGTGCTTACGGAACTTTTGCATCAACATCTATAGAAATACAACAAATTACTCATTAGTTATCATTATTATAACTATCATTATCACCATTATCTATTATCATTATCATTATGATTATCATTATTATTATCATCATGATTATCCTCATTATTATCATTCATTCATTATTATCATTATATCATCATTATCATCATTATCATTATTATCATAAGTATTATCATAAGTATTACCATTAGTTTTATCATCATTATCATTATTAACATTATCAATATCATTATCATCATTTACATATAAGTGTACAGCTGCTTCACCTCGCATGACAACTAAAACTAAAAGAAAACTAAAAAAAATATAAAAAAAAGCACACAATGTAAACACTTTTTTCAGAGTTGAGAAAAGGCAAGTCACGAGGAACATAAAGCTATTTCCAGCAGCAGGAACTTCCCAAGATCCGGAACAGGACACAGACGCTGTCTACGCCCGTCAGTTTTATGATTATTAATCAACATTGCTATTATCTTTAGTAATAGTAATGATAATAATAATAACAAAATTAATAATAATAATAGTAATAATAATAATAATAATATTAATGATAATAATAATGTTAAAAATACAACTAAAACTAATAACAATAAAAGTAATATTAGGCTGATAGAAATAATCGTAATAGTAATAATAATAATAATAATAATATAATAATATAATAATAATAATAATAATAATAATAATAATAATAATTAATAATAACAAAACAACAATAATAATAACAACACTGATAATAATAATAATGATGATAGTAATAATAATAATAATATTGATAATAAGAAATAATGATTATAATAATAACAATAATAAGATATAATAACTATTTTTATCATCAACACATATATAATAATCGCAATCTGCATTTCATCACTTCAATTAACATTAGCATCCCAATAATCCTTGCTAATGCAACTGCTATTATCATTGCATCATTATTATCATTATCATTATTGCTGCCACTATCGTCGTAAATGCAATCGAAAACCACTCCCTTTATCCTCTTCCTCTTTTAAACCTTTTCCTTCTCTCTTCCCTTCCTTCGTCCGCCACAAGCGCCTCGAAAAGCCCACTCCCTTTATCCTCTTCCTCTTTTAAACCTTTTCCCTCTCCTCTCCTTCCTTCGTCCCCCACAAGCGCCTCGAAAAGCCACTCCCTTTATCCTCTTCCTCTTTTAAACCTTTTCCCTTCTCCTCCTTCCTTCGTCCGCCACAAGCGCCTCGAAAAGCCCACTCCCTTTATCCTCTTCCTCTTTAAACTTTTCCCTCTCCTCCTTCCTTCGTCCGCCACAAGCGCCCTCGAAAAGCCCACTCCCTTTATCCTCTTCCTCTTTTAAACCTTTTCCTCTCCTCTCCTTCCTTCGTCCGCCACAAGCGCCTCGAAAAGCCCACTCCCTTTATCCTCTTCCTCTTTTAAACCTTTTCCCTCTCCTCTCCTTCCTTCGTCCCCCACAAGCGCCTCGAAAAGCCCACTCCCTTTATCCTCTTCCTCTTTTAAACCTTTTCCTTCTCCTCTCCTTCCTTCGTCCGCCACAAGCGCCTCGAAAAGCCCACTCCCTTTATCCTCTTCCTCTTTTAAACCTTTCCCTCTTCCTCTCCTTCCTTCGTCCGCCCAACAGCGCCTCGAAAAGCCCACTCCCTTTATCCTCTTCCTCTTTTTAAACCTTTTCCCTCTCCTCTCCTTTCTTCGTCCCCCACAAGCGCCTCGAAAAAGCCCACTCCCTTTATCCTCTTCCTCTTTTAAACCTTTTCCCTCTCCTCTCCTTCCTTCGTCCGCCACAAGCGCCTCGAAAAGCCCACTCCCTTTATCCCTCTCCTCTTTTAAACCTTTTCCCTCTCCTCTCCTTTCTTCGTCCGCCCACAAGCGCCTCGAAAAGCCCCACTCCTTTATCCTCTTCCTCTTTTAAACCTTTTCCCTCTCCTCTCCTTCCTTCGTCCGCCACAAGCGCCTCGAAAAGCCCACTCCCCTTTATCCTCTTCCTCTTTTAAACCTTTTCCCTTCTCCTCTCCTTCCTTCGTCCCGCCACAAGCGCCTCGAAAAAGCCCACTCCTTATCCTCCATAAAGCAAGCCTCGAAAAGCCCACTCCTTTATCCTCTTCTCTTTTAAACCTTTTCCTTCTCCTCTCCTTCCTTCGTCCGCCACAAGCGCCTCGAAAAGCCCACTCCCTTTATCCTCTTCCTCTTTTAAACCTTTTCCTCTCCTCTCCTTCCTTCGTCCGCCACAAGCGCCTCGAAAAGCCCACTCCCTTTATCCTCTTCCTCTTTTAAACCTTTTCCCTTCTCCTCTCCTTCCTTTCGTCCGCCACAAGCGCCTCGAAAAGCCCACTCCCTTTATCCTCTTCCTCTTTTTAAACCTTTCCTTCTCCTCTCTTCCTTCGTCCGCCACAAGCGCCTCGAAAGCCCACTCCCTTTATCCTCTTCCTCTTTTAAACCTTTTCCTTCTCCTCTCCTTCCTTCGTTCCGCACAAGCGCCTCGAAAAGCCCACTCCCTTTATCCTCTCCTCTTTTAAACCTTTTCCCTCTCCTCTCCTTTCCTTCGTCCCCACAAGCGCCTCGAAAAGCCCACTCCCTTTTACCTCTTTTAAACCTTTCCCTCTCCTCTCCTTCCTTCGTCCGCCACAAGCGCCTCGAAAAGCCCACTCCCTTTATCCTCTTCCTCTTTTAAACCTTTTCCCTCTCCTCTCCTTCCTTCGTCCTCCACAAGCGCCTCGAAAAGCCCACTCCCTTTATCCTCTTCCTCTTTTTAAACCTTTTCCTCTCCTCTCCTTCCTTCGTCCGCCACAAGCGCCTGAAAAGCCCACTCCCTTTATCCTCTTCCTCAACCTTTCCTCTCCTCTCCTTCCTTCGTCCTCCACAAGCGCCTCGAAAAGCCCACTCCCTTATCCTCTTCCTCTTTTAAACCTTTTCCCTTCCTCTCTTCCTTCGTCCTCCACAAGCGCCTCGAAAAGCCCACTCCTTTATCCTCTTCCTCTTTTAAACCTTTTCCCTCTCCTCTCCTTCCTTCGTCCGCCA
The DNA here is from genome assembly GCF_003789085.1 of Penaeus vannamei. Lineage (NCBI taxonomy): Eukaryota > Metazoa > Arthropoda > Malacostraca > Decapoda > Penaeidae > Penaeus > Penaeus vannamei. Next base: position 545,292 of record NW_020869810.1, on the reverse strand, counting down.
CAAGCGCCTCGAAAAGCCCAGGCATCCCTCAGCGCCGAAGGGAGAGCGAGCGACCTGAGGACGTGTCAGCGGGGGAGGGGGGGTGGGTCGGGCGAGACCGGACGCCCCGGGAGCGGAACGGCAGCGCCTTCAGGAGGAGCGGGAAAGAGGTGGTGGGTTGCTGCGGTCAAGGTAGATTGCGGCAGGAGGTGGGGGGGTGGGGGTGGATGATGTGATTGAGGGGGATGGGGGGAGTGGATAATCGAGGGGGTGGGGGGAGTGGATGATCGAAGGGGGTGGGGAATTGGGAGGTGGGGTGGGATGGATGATGTGATCAAGGGGGTAGGAGGAAGTGGATGATCAAGGGGGTGTGGGAAGGAGGTGATCGGGGGGGTTGGGGTGGATGATAGAGACGGTTGGCAGCACGCCATATACGGTCAAGTCCTGGCACTAGCCCTCGCCTCGCCTCCCCTGTCCAAGGTCGCTGGTTGCACCCTCCCTACACCCACTCGGGGCGCTGGCGAGTCGTTAACGGATGTTGCGTCGTAGTCGTATCAACACAACGCACCCGCTCAAGTGTACGAAAGAGATTATATTCATAACGAATTTTACACTTTCATACACGTACATTCATACAGGTACGTGGCAATAAACAAAATACAAAACAATGCTATCATTACCCAGTATCATCAATGACTTCATAATTGTTACCATCAATCATTCACACCACAACCATTATCATTTCCGTTATCATTATCGCCGACACAATTCCCATCCCCAACACCACCCTCAGTATTCCTATCGCACAAACGAAACGAATCGACTCACTAAAAAGACAAAGCAACAAAGCAAATGCAAAAAAAAGCCCTAAAGCAACACACTCCCCGCTGTACTCAACCAACCCTGCATCAGCAAACACCACAAACAACGCCCTTTTTTCTGTTTCGAAATTGCAAACACGATAAAGCCCGACGCAAACACGCAGAACGAGCGAATTATAGTACCCACGATGTTTGCAATCTGGTTCCGCGGCATGCGACTTTAGTTTGCAAAAAAAAAAAACAGGTTCGTGGAAAGAGAGAGGGAGAGAAAAAAAAGAACAATAAAAATAAAATGCAATAAAAAGCTGCCTGATTCTGCATATTCATTAACGTCATGGGGTCAGACCACGGAGCGGTTCACATTTTAAACGTGGCGCTCACCCACGACCATTACTCTTGCACCGAACTGGGCCGGAGGATGGCCGGAAGAGGAGAGAGCAGGACACAGCTGGCGTGCCAAAGGGGACTTTTTATCACGATATAGATTCGGAAATAAGTCAACCTCCCAGTCTTTCTTCCTTTCACGCAGGGACAGGTCACATCACTATGAAAAAAAAAAATTATCACCTTCCTCCCTTCTTCCATTCTCTCTCACACTGACTCACTCACTCACTACGCCCCCCCCCCCTCTCTCTCTGGCATTCTCATACATGCACAGGTTATATGAAAGGAGTAATGAACGAGGTCACATCCCTGAAGAAGACAAGAAGAATAACAGAAACAAAAAAAAGTAAATAAAAACACAAAACCCAAAGTCCCCCCAAAAGTAAAAATAAACAAATAATCAAATAAAATTCCATAAAAAAGTAAAATAAAACAAGACAGACCTAAAATCCCGGCGCCCATTCCCCATTACCAACCAACCGTGCAATTAGTACGCGTCATCCCCCCCTTCCTCCCTCCTGCCCTCCTCTTCCCTCCACCTCCCCCTCCCCCTCCTTTCCCCGCAGCACTGACAAGGGGGAAGGGCGGGGGCGGCGGCAAGGGGGGGGGGGATACAGCATTCTTCGGAGTCGACGATTGACCTCTTAATATTCGCGTTGGGGAGTTCGCTTTCTAATCGTCGCGGTCGGGTGTTCGGCAACGCAATATTAAACGTACGGGAATAAGGGCGGCGACGTGCATGCTAATTAAAGCTGGCGGTGCGAGAGAGAGAGAGAGTGGGGAAAGGAAGGGAAGAGAGGGGCAACAGGAAGGAGGGAAAGGGAAGGGAAGGAGAGGGAAAGGAAAGGAAGGAGAGGGAAAGGAAGCGAAGGAGGGGAGAAAGGAAGGGAATGAGAGGGGAACAGGGAAAAGGAGAGAGAAAGGAAGGGAAGGAGAGGAGAACAGCGGAAGAGGGAAAGAAAGAGAAGGAAGGGAACAGGAAGAGGGAAGGAGGAGGGGAAAGGAAGGGAAAGGAAAGGGAGAAAAGGGAGAGGGGAAGAGGGAACAGGGAAAGAGAAGGAGGAAAAGAAGGAGGCAGGGGTAGGGGAGAGGAACGAAAGGAGGAAAGAGAGTAGAGAGAGAAAGGAAAAGAAGAGTGAGAGAATGGAGAAAAGAAGGGAGGAGAGGGAAGGATGAGGAAAAGAGAAGAAACCGGAGGGACGCAAAAAAAATAAAGGAAAAGAAAAAATGAATCGAAAAGAATGAAGAGGATTAGAAAAAAAAAAAACAATCATCTAGGAGGAAAGAGCGAGAAGGCTAAAAATAAATAGACAAGGTGACGACAAGCAAGTAACGACGAGAAATAGAAAGAGACAAGACAAGAAGGCAAAGCCGGAAGGTAGAAGAAGCCAGTAGGAAGCATTGCACATACTCTGGCATATCAGTCACAACGCGCCGCAATCTTCATGGGGATGGATGGATGCGACCGGGGAAGATTGCTGTCAGTACGGTGCGTCGTCAATTGTATCACGACTCCCCTCTCTCCTCTTCCTCCCTCCCTCCTCTGCTCCTCTCTCTCTCATCCCTCTTCTCTCTTCTCTCTTCTCTCTCTTCTCTTCTCTCTCTCTCTCGTCTCTCTTCCTTCTCTCTCTCTCTCTCTCTCTCTCTCTCTCTCTCTCTCTCTCTCTCGTCTCTCTCTCTCTTCTCTCCCTCTCCGAAATTCTTAGCGGAGATACACCGACAGCGAACGAGAAAGGAATAACCCACTCGGACTAATACGCTCGCCGCCCATTGGCTTTCATCCGACGGCTTCCTCTGAGAATATGACTCGTTTGTATTTCAACTCCGCCGATCCGAAAAGGAAATGCGCCGCGGCCCGAGTCCGGTCACTCTCGGGAGCCAAGAGTTTACGGTTACTTTAACCTTCCTGATTTTTCCTTTTTTTCTTTTTTTGAAGTTTTGAATTTTCTTGACTGGAAGATTTAGGAGGAAGATAGAAAGAATGAGAGATGCAGAGGCAGAGACAGGGGGGATGGAGAAGGCAGAAAGAGAGGAGAGAGGAAAGAAAGAAAGAAGAAAAGTGGAGAAGTGAGAAAGAGAGAGTAGGAAGAAGACAGAGAGAGAGAGAGACACGTAGGACA
>NW_020869810.1:516988-519488 GCF_003789085.1 Penaeus vannamei | reverse complement strand
AGTAGTAGCAGTATTGATGGTGGTGATTGTGGTATTGATGGTGTTAGTGGCGGGTGTAGGATTAGGAGTAGAAGAAGGGGTAGTAACAGTAATAGTGCTGTCGCTTTTGATAATAAAAATAATATAGATGATGATAATAATAATAACAACAATCATTACCATATTCACAATCCTCATATCTCTCGCAATCATCATTAACACTATAACAATCACAAAAACAACAAGAACAGCAGCTTCCCCGCGAGGCCTTCCGTCACACCCGAGAAGCAATCCCACGCCCCCCCCTCCCCACCCCCGTCACGCCCGCCCTCCCTCAGATGTCTTTACTCTCCCAGAACATCTCTCCGGCTTCTCCGATTCGCCCGCCGGCTGCCACCGTCACGCTCTTGGCCGCGGCGAATTACATGCACGCATGCACCTACAAATACGCACAAACGCAGACACAGGGAAGGAGATAAACAAAGATGCAGACGCATACACATGCTCTTATACACAAACAAAACACAAACACACACACCCATATATATAGACACAAAACAACACACATACGCTGTCAACCTCTCTCACCCCTCAAACCCCCTCCCTCCCTCTCCCTCTCCCTCTCCCTCTCCCCCTCCTATCCCTCTCTCTTTCTCACACACACACACACACCACACACACACACACACACACACACACACACACACACATATTATATAATATATATATATATATAATATATAATATAATATATATATATATATATATATATAATATATATATATATATATATATTACACTTTGTCCATTATATATCTACATCTACACATATATACATCTATACATGTATACATAAATACATATACATTACACCTACAAACCACTAACTCACTCACACACACACAGACACACCACACACACACACACACAACCACAGACACAGACACACACACACACACACACACACACACACACACACACACACACACACACACACACACACACACACACACTCACACTCACACCACACTCACACTCACACACACACACACACACACACACACACACACACACACACACACACACACACACACACACATATACTATATATATATATATATATATATATATATATATATATATATATATATATATATATATATATATATATATAAATATATATAATATATATATATATATATATATATATATATATATATATATATATATATAATATATATATATATTATATAATATATATAATATATATATATTCATATATATATATTCATATATATATTATATACATATATATATATTAAATATATATATATATATATAATATATATATACTATATATAATTATTATATATATATATATATATATATATTATATATATATATATATATATATATATATATATCTGTGTGTGTGTGATGTGCATATATATGATGTGTGTGTGTGTATGTACATGAATGTGGTGTGTGTGTATATATATATATATATATATATATTATATTATATATATATATAATATCATATATATATATATATATGTATGTTGTGGTATGTACACAGTATATATGTATGTATGTATGTATTGATGTATGTACGTATGTATGATATGTATGTGGTATGTATGATAGTATGTGTGTATGTATGTATGTATGTATGTATGTATGTATGCATGGTTGCGTATGTAGTATGTATGTGTGTTATAATATATATATATATTTATGTATTTAATGTATGTAAATGGATGCATGTATGTATGCGTGTATGCAAGCCAGCATGCATGTATGCGTGTATATGTGTATATATAAATGTATATATAAAAATGTACACACACACACATACACCCACATACACACACACAGAACACATGCATCTAACCTCCATACACAGTATCACTCATCCAGTCTCATTTTCCTCCAAAATCAAGCTTCATTCTCCGATTCAAATTCCCTACATCAAAGCCTCCAGATACACACAGAGAAAAAAAAAACACACACACACCCCGCCCGATAGATACCGGCGGAGGCCTTATCCCTTATCTCCAACCGGTGATGCGGCGCGGCGAGCTCCCCACGCTACGCAAACACTGATAACGCATCGCCTAATCTTATCAGCGCACCGAGTCGCCTCAACAACACTCATCAGACGTGTCCCGTTATCGCCGTATCTCTTATCGGCCCCGCATCTCGTAGGACGACGCGGCGGCGGGTCCTCGGACTGAATGGAAATGTACTGGCGCGGCGATAAGGCAGCCACGCAGGGTATTGAGTTAGCTGTGTGTGTATTACGTATGTATGTATGCGCCGCGCGCACAACACACACACACCACACACACACACACACACACACACACCACACACCACACACATATATATTATATATATATATATATATATATATATATATACAAAAAATACTCATATACACACATTGCTGCATATGTACGCAATATTTCTGCAGTGGCCTATATCTCCATTTATTAAATTATGTATTCTATGTATGCAC
>NW_020869810.1:513327-516186 GCF_003789085.1 Penaeus vannamei | reverse complement strand
TATCTATATGATAATTATATAATACTAATATATATAATATAATATATATACACAACATGCACACCCGACACACTAACCACACACACACACACACAGCACCAACACATAACAGCACCACACACACACACACACATCTACACACACACACACCACACACACACATACACACCACACAAACACGACACACAGCACACACGCATATATATATGTAATATAATTAATATATATATATATATATATATTATATATATTATATATACTGTATGATCATATATTAAGATATAGATATATCATATAGATATTAGCATTCTAGATAGATATGATAGATAGATAGATATAGATAGATAGATACTAGATAGTATTAAATTATATACAAGACTATTATATGATTATAGCATATATATGCATGTATATGGATACACACACATATATATATTGCTTATCTACTTGTATTATATAGATATTTGTGTGTTATCCTTATCTATATATACATTCTATATACAAATACATAAATTTGATCAATAATCTCTGACCATCTGAAATATTTTAGAAGTGACTCACTCTCTCCAATCAGTCATTTCGGTAAATCAATTCACTCTGTATTTTGGACGGCACTTTTTCATCAGAGATAGTGGTTCAGGATGATGTCCCGTCAGAGTTCCTCAATTTTATGTCACCTATGCGCCCCAGCCGTATGCTTAACTTCAGCGTTTTACTTACTTCTTGCAACATTTTAAAGACTTCCGCGTTCGTATATTTGAATCAAGAGAATACTTATCCAGGTCTATTGACATATTTCAAATGGTTATTTTCTTTCACTCTTTTTATTACATCATTTATCATAAAAAATACAAAATCTTTATAGAGTTAAGGAAATGTTGAGCAAGTTTGCGGAGTGTGTAGATATACACTGCCCCCCACTCCATTCCTGTATACCGGAACGACGGAAATTAGATGTATGATATGTATATATGTGCAAGTTTGGGTCTTTGATGTATGCATAGCAACTTGTTATGTGTACGTGTGTGCATGTGCCTACGTTAGTGTGTGTGTGTGTGCGTTTGTGTGTGCTTTTGCGTGTGTGTGTGTGCTCTTGTCTGTGTATGTGAATGTGTTTGTGTGCGTATGTGCCATGAGCGTGCTCGTGTGCCCGTGTGCGTGTTGCGTGGTCGCGGCGGAGAGGCGGTGCGCGGGTTTCGTATCACCAACGAAAATTTTGCCTCCCGTGTTTCCTCATGTGGAAAAAACGCATAAGTGAATCCGCATTCCTTTTAAATTTTTATTACGGTTCGAAAAAAAGAAGCAAAAAAAAAATGGAAATAGGTAAAAAGGTTAAAAGTGCTTCGGAAACCACATTCTTTTATGAGAAAATATCTATCATAACATTCTTTATCTGCCTGATCACTTGTTCTTGTCCTTTGTCCCTTCGCCTGGCGCAGTCTTAACGGTTTCACGAAGTCCCCCCTGGAACTATGTCATTGAAATTCCTTCCCATTAAACAGTCAAGGGAGGCAACATGTCATTTTTTGTACAAATTCTTGACTTTATAAGAGACTGACAGCCTCATATTGGAATATAATTGTGCGCGCTAGTTTTTTTTCTTTCAGGAATGAAGTCACTGAAGAGAAGAGAACAAGAAGAACGCGGAAAAAAGGAGCAGATGAGGAAGAGGGAGACACGGAGAACAAGCGGGTAATGGAAGAACAGTGATAAAGAAGGGGAGGAGGAGGACTAAGAAGAAGAAAGAGATGGAAGAGGGAGTGAAAATATATTTGGATAAAGGAAGCGAAATTCAGAGGTGGAGGACGACGAAAAAGGAAAAGACAAGAACAAGAACCAAGATCCAAGAAACGGAGAGATACTTGGAAGAAGAAGAAGAAGAAAAAGGAAGAGGAAGGCAGACATAGAGAGATAACACCATTAGAAGAAGAGGTTAAGAAAAGACACGAAAAGAGAAAAAGGAAGCAGAATGATGTTTAATTTAGAGGAAATTATATCACCGATTTTTTTTTTTTTTTTTTTTTTTGTTATTATGGTTGGTCTTTCCCTCTTCCATCCTCCTTCCTTCCCTCTCTCCTCCCTTCTCTCTCTTCCTCCCTCCCTTTCTCTCTATCTCTCCTTCTCCTCCCTCTCTCTCTCTTCTCCTATTTTTCTCTCTCTTTCCCTTTATTTCCTTTCCTCTCTGTCCCTATTCAATCTTCTACTTTCTTCGCTGCCGCTTTTTCATCTTCTTTCCATTTTATTCTCGGTCTCTCCTTCTATTGCCCTCTATCCCTAACCCCGTCCATCGCCCTCGTGCTTTAACCCCGTCCGCCTGTCCACCAGCTTTATCGTCCTTTCTCTCTCCCTCCGTCCGCTTTCACTCTTTATCTGTAGCATCTCTTTAAACCCTCAATCATCGCATGCTCTTTCGCTGTCTCTCTCTTTCTCTCTCCCTCTTTCTGGTTTCTATTCTTCGTTTTTTTCTGTTCACCTTTTCCTTTTCCTTTTCTTTCTCTTTGCTTGGTCTCTTCTCGTCCTCTTTTCTCCCTTTTCTCCTTCTTTGCGTTTTCATTTTTCTCTCATTCGTTCATCTATCTTTCCTCTCCCTCTCTTCTTCATCGTCTCTCCCTTTCATTTCTTCCTCCTCATCGTCTTTTCTCCTTTTCGTTTTTTTTTTCTAAATCCTAATCCCAAACCTCCTCTCTTCTGCTTTTTCCTTTTTATCTCTTCCCTTTTTACATACTGTTTCTCTCACCTTATTCCTCCTCAACAGCCCTTCTTGACACTGTTTATCTCTCTCGTTTTCTTTTTCTTTTGCGCTCTCTCTCTCTCTGTCTCTCTCTTCTGTCTATCTATCTATCTATCTGACCTGTCAGT
>NW_020869810.1:456461-465518 GCF_003789085.1 Penaeus vannamei | reverse complement strand
ATTGTTTATTCCTTATTATTTCTTTTTATTTCTTATTTGTAGCTGTTTATTGTTTATTCCTTATCCTTTATTCTTTCTTCGTCTCGTGTAATTCCCTTCTTCCTATTCCCTGTTGTTTCTTTGTTATTCCTTATTCCTTATTTCTTCTTCCATTCCTTATTCCTTATTACTTCTACGTTATTCTTTATTGCTTGATGTGTATCTTACACACAGACAGGACACACACACACACACAACACACACACACACACACACACACACAAAACACACACACACACCACACACACACCCACACACCACACACAACACACACACACCACATACACACAACACACACACACACACACACACACAACACACACACACACACACACACACACACACACACACACACACACACACACAGAACATAGTCGAGTGCCAAAAAGTGTTGTGATGTATTGATGTATGTATATGCTATTACGTATAAGTGAGTGACGATATGCTAGTGTAATAATAGCCAATCAGAATAGCGCTATTGCAACACAGGGAATACACTTTGATATATCTCATATCAGTTATATCTTGATTGTCTATAATTATTTTGCGGGTCTTTAATGGGCTTTTTTGTTTGTTTGTTTGTTTGGTTATATTTTAGGTATCAGTATTAGTTTCATTTGATAATGAGGAGGGGGGTGTTGATGATGTTGATGATGATGATGATCATGATGATGATGATGATGATGTTGGGTGGTGGTGTTGTGAGGATATGATTAATAATGGTTGATGATAATTATGATGGTTGCTGCTGATGGATAATTATGATGTGATGATGATGGGTGATGATTATTATGATTCTGATGGATGTGGGTGGTGGTGATAATGATGATGAATTTGATGATAATGATGATGATAACGATAATGATGATGAGAGAAGATAATGAAAAGATGATAATGAAAATAATAATGATAATAGGTGACAATGACCGATAAATACGATAAACGAAAATAAAAAAAAGACAGAAAACGATGATGAAACTGATGACGACGAAACACGGTGAAAACAGGTAGGCAAGAAATCTATCAGTATTCTGCCCAGTGTCCGAAGGTGAGGCGCAGGCATACTGATCAGCTAATACTGCCAAGATACTGTCTCGTCGACGCAGACTTTTTTTTTTATCTTTAGAGTGTATTTTTTGTATCTGTTTTGCTGTTGTTGTTTTTTTTTTCTTTTTTTTTGATGGGTTGTTTATGCGTTTGTTTTTATGAATTCTTCTTCTGTTTCTCTGTCACTCCTCCACCCTTCCCTCTACATCTCCTACCTCCCTCTACCTCTCCCTCCCCACCTCCCTTCTCTCTTTCTCCCTCTCCCTCTTCCTCTCCCTCTTCCTCTTCCTCTCCCTCTCCTTCTCCCTCTCCCTATACCTTTTCTTTCCACCCCCACCCTCTCCTCAGCCTTCACTCTCCCTCTCCTTCTCCCTCCCACCTCTCCCTATTTTCCCTTTCCTCTCCCTCTCCTTCCCACCCCTCCCTCCCTACCCCCTTCCCTCTTCCTCTTCCTCTCCACCCCCCCCCCCCCGCCCGTGATTTCGACAATTAGTCCCAAACTCGAAAAAAACAAAAGAACAAAACCAAGCGCACGCTGTTTGGGTAATTACCAAGCCTTAATTACTAATCATTAAGATCTCTTGATTAAGCTTCATTTGGCGTTATTGTTCTTTATTGGTTGATTATCGCATTGATTTTTTTGTTTGTTTGCTTGTTTGTTAATTTGCATATTTGTTTTTTATCTATCTGTCTATCTGTATATTTTTTATTTATTTATTTCATTTATTGTGTGTTTATATTCTGATTTTTTGTTCCATTCGTTTTTTTGATTGAATGTTTTTTTGTTTTTTTGTTTTGCTTATTTATTTATTCATTCATTTAGGTATTTATCTATTTGTCTATTGATTTTATTTGACCTCGTTGTTGTTTATGTCTTTTTTTCTTTTTTCTTAGTATTTCTATTGGTATTTTTTATGTTGATGTTTATAGTGATTTTTGTTTTGTTGTTATTGTTGTTTTTGTTGTTGTTAATGTCATTTTTATTGGTATCTTTATTATTACTTTATTAGTAGTAGTATTAGTATCAGTAAGTATATGGTTATACGTGTTAGTATTAGTCTTATCACTATCAATATTATCATGATAATTATGAAATTATGAAAATTAGAAATAAAAATCACATAATTCCTACCTGCAACTGAGACTGAACAATTTACATCGAATTTTTTATAACGATTTTCGCTAACCTGGATGACGTCATCAAAGCCACGAGCCAATAAAAGCTCGTGTGCCTTGCGCTGTGACGTCATCGGGAGGGAAATATTTTGCGCTCGTACTGGTCAGATTTTTTTTGTTGGGGGGGGGGAGGGGGAGGAGGGAGAGGGGGAGTTGGTATTGCGTTGTGTTTTTGTTTATTTGTTTGTTTGTTATGTGTGTGTGTGTGTGTGTGTGTGTGTGTGTATTTGTGTGTTGTGCGTGATGTGTGTGTTTGCGCGTATGTGTGTGTATTGCTGTATATGTATATGTATGTATTGCTTGTACGTTTATATTTTCGCCAACGTTTTTACATGCACTCAAACAACCGACACAGTAAACCAAGAACCACGAACCGTACGAGCAAAAGTACTATTTAATCAAATATGCACTTTTATTGGCCGTGTCTGACGGGTTGAAGGGAGAGGGATCGAGTTTAAATAGATTCCGCGTATTTTTTTTTTTTTTTTTTTTTTTTTTTTATCTTTTGGTCGGAGGGCGAGCGGAGTAGCGCGGTGCCGGGGGGGGGGATATTTTTCGCTTTCCTTTTTTTTTGGGGGGGGGGGGAGGAGGGGTTGTTGTTTGTTGGTAGTGGTGGTGTTGTTGTTGTGTGTTGTGTGGTGTGTGTGTTGGTGTGGTGTGTGTGTGTGTGTGTGTGTGTGTGTGTGTTTTGTCTATCTCTCTTGTATCTGTCTCTTTCTTTCTCTGTCTCTCTGTTTTCTCTCTTTGTTTCTCTTCTATCTCTCTTTCTCTCTCGCTCTCCTCTCCCTCCCTCCCCTCCTCCTCCCTCCCCTTTTATTCCTCTAATTCCTCACCTCCTCTAAGTAAGAAATACTCCCTTGTTTCTTTAGCCATGTGCGGTCGCCGGCCTTGCAACATCTACTTCCGGTTTTCAATTAAATCCGTTGACAAGTATATTTCCTTCTAATTAGGTGTTGGAGCAAAACCGGTGATCAAGTTGCAGATGAGCTCTCTCGCCGGCGACGCTAACGGGCGGTAGAGGCCAAAATGACGTTGTATTGCGCGGGAGGAACGACCTTGTGGCTATTCCGAGTTTTGGTCTTGTTTTTTTTTTGGGGGGGGAGGGTTGGAGTGGGGGGAGGGAGGAGGGGTGTCTTTTGTTTTGATTTTTTGTGTGTGTTTTTGGGGTTTTTTTTATTTTTTGTTCTTTTTTCTTTCTTTTTTTTCTTTGTTTGTTTCTCTCTCTCTTCTTTTTTTGAATTGTTTTATTTTCTTCCGTGCTTTCTTTCTATTCCATTCTCTCTTTCTTTTTCTTTTATCGTGTTATTTTCATCCGCGTTTGTTTGTTTTTTTTCTTTCTTTGCTTCTTTCTTTCTCCTTTCTTTGTCCATTCTTTGTTTCTCTTTTCTTAGATGTGCAAAAAGGTCATTGTGCTTTCGCAATGTCTATTAAACTGCACATAAAAAAGAAACGAAATGTGCATTCGAGCAGAAAGAAAGAAAACGAAATAGAAAAAAAAAAAACTATTGTTCACACGTATGAAAAAGTTGTACATTTTTGGAAAAAGACATTGCACGCCCAGTCACACGAAAACAATGTACTCTAAATCAGTTTAATGTTTTTTTTTTGTTGTTGTTGTTGTTTACATTCACAGAAACATGTGCATTTATTCTATCTATCTATCTCTTTTCTCTCTCTCTCTCTTTAATTCTTTCTCTTTCTTTCTTTCTTCTTCTCTTTCTCTGTCTCTTTCTCTGTCTCTTTCTCTCTTTCTTCTTCTTTTTCTTTCTCTGTCTCTTTCTCTGTCTCTTTCTCTTTCTCTCTCTCTTCTCTCTCTCTCCTCTCTCTCTCTCTCTCTCTCTCTCTCTCTCTCTCTCTCTCTCTCTCTCTCTCTTCTCTCTCTCTCTCTCTCTCTTTCTCCTCTCTTTCTCCTCTCTCTTCAACCCCCCCCCCCGCCGGCCCTGAGAAAGCCGGCGTCTCTGCTTTAAGGAAAGAAGGAGATATTTTTCTTCAAGAATTTTTGTGACTCTCGCCCTGTGAGCGTCACTTTTTTAGAGATGTTGGGTGCCCCTTCTTAATTCTTCCTTCTTATTTCTCTCTTTCTTATTCCTCCTTCTTTCTTCTTCCTTTTTCTTTATTCCTCCTTCTTCTTCTTTTTTGTTCTTCTTTCTCATTCCCCCTTCCTTCTTCTTCCTTTCTCATTCCTCCTTCCTTCCTCTTTCCTTCATCTTCCTTCTTCTCCCTTCCTCTTTCCTTCCTTCTTCCTTCATTCATCTTCCTTTTTCTTCTCCTTCCTTCTTTCTCCTTCCCCCTTCCTGCTTCCTCCGTTTCGGTAATGGACAAGAACTCACTTGTTCGTTTGTTGTTGTTGTTGTTGTTTTAATCCTTTTAGTTGTTTCTTTCTGTTTGTTTCCTTTTTTATATTTAACTTATTTATTGATCTTTCTTTTCCATTTTTTAAATTTGTTTGTTTTGGTTATTCCTTTATTATTATTATTATTCCTACTATCGATCTCTTGTTCTTACCTCCAACAATAAAAAAAAAACGATTTTTATTCATCATTTCTAATTCGAACTTGAAATCCGTTTTCACAACACCATATTGTGACACGTATCATTCGCTTAATTACCTGCAATTAAGCATCTTCATCTCAGCCTTCCACACTCTCCACACGAGCCAAATTTATCACAAGTTGACAGTGAAATCAACTTATGATGAATTTAGCTATAATGTCTTATCTTTATTCTTTATTGCGCAAGTTTTCTCATTACTAGCTCGGATACGAAGCACGTCCAGCTAGTAACGAAGGGATTTCAAGGGAGAAGATTACGTCATTGTTGATTAATGCTTCTTGCAACTTGGACAGAGAAGGGACGCCTTGTTTTCTTGTTTGTATTTTGGGGATTCCATTTGTTTTTGTTTGTTTTGTTTGGTTTGTTTGTGTTTTGTTTTTTGTTTTGTTTTGGTTTTGTTTTGTTTTGTTTTGTTTTGTTTTTGTTTTGTTTTGTTTTGTTTTGTTTTGTTTTGTTTTGTTTTGTTTGTTTGTTTTGTTTGTTTTGTTTGTTTCGTTTCGTTTTGTTTTGTTTTGTTTTGTTTGTTTTGTTTGTTTTGTTTGTTTTGTTTGTTTTGTTTGTTTTGTTTGTTTTGTTTGTTTTGTTTTGTTTTGTTTTGTTTTGTTTTGTTTTTGTTTTGTTTCGTTTCGTTTTGTTTTGTTTTGTTTGTTTGTTTTGTTTTGTTTTGTTTTTTTGTTTGTTTTGTTTTGTTTGTTTCTGTTTGATATCGTAACTCTTGTAACTCTTGATATGCATTGGATAGATGTACATATTTACATTTGTTTGTTTGTATTCATGGTCCTATGGACGTAGCAAATATGTGTATGTATACCTTTACATACATGAGTGCATCCAATTTAAACACAACCGCACACGCGCCCGCGCGCATACACACACACACACACACACACACACACACACACACACACACACACACACACACACACACACACACACACACACACACACACACACACACACACACACATATGTGTGTGTGTGTGTATGTGTTCATCTTATAAATAAAACAACGGAGGAAAAGCTAAAATATATAATATATATAAATATATATATAAATAATAAAATATAAATAAAATAAAACTTTTCTTTTCGCTCCATTCCATCTCCAGGGCGTAAAGAGCATGCAGAGTCCGCGTAATAATCTAAAACATAAGGATAAATCACAGTGTGACATTGGATAATAGAGTAGGCACAAAGCAGTCAAACAGAGCGTCTAAACTGCAAAAGTATAAAACGATGAAGCATTAACTTTTTAGTATGATATACAGTATGCAAGTGTAAAGTACTGAAATATCGAAAATTCAAATGAAAATAACATACGATATAAACATTAAACAGACAAAGAAGTGTAAGACATACAAATAAACATTAAAAAACAAAGTGTAACAAACAATATAGATATTGAATTAAAGAGTGTAACATGCAATGTAAACATTAAACAGACAAAAAAGTGTAAGGAACAAACAATATAAACATTAAACACAAAAAAAGTGTAACAAACAATACAAACATTAAACGAAAGAGAATAGCATACAAAATAAACATTAAACAGACAAAAAGTGTAAATAACAAACAACACAAACACCAAACCAAACGGTGTAACATACAACACAACCATCAAACAAACAAAAAAAAGAGTAAGTATGAAAAGAAAACCAAAATCCATACACACACACACATACGTTCACACGCAATCTACAAAGCCAGTCAGATAAACTCGTTAAGAATAAATTATGGTACTCCTGCATTAAAAAAAAAAAAAAAAAAAAAAAAAAAAAATGGAAAGGGTAACACTCCTTCTCTCTCCCGAATACACACTTAGGGTACATATGCAACATTTTCAACCTGCAAGAAAGCGCCTCTAGTTTCGGTGCAAAGAATGGTCCTTCGCTCTACTGCCGTACCCATGCCGTACTCCTGCCGTACCCCTGCCGTATTTCTATTCTAAATTTCCGTCCCTCCCCTTCTTCTATTCCTCTCGCTGTTTTTTATCTCTTTCTCTTAACGCACCTATTTCTCACCCTCCTCTTTCCCCTCTAATCATTGCCCCCCCTTGCAGGTCCTACCCCCCTCCCCTTCACCTTGTCACCCTCCCCTTCCTCCTCCTCCTCCCTATCACCTTCTCCCCTCCCCCTCCTCCTTGATACCCCTTTCTCTCAATATCCTCCCTCCCTCCCCTTGTCAACCTTACCCCTTCCCTCCCCTCTCTTCTCACCCCCTCCCCCTTCTCACTCCCTCCACACTCCCTCCCTTTTCCCTTCCCCTCACCTCCCCCTCCCCCCCCCTTAATCCCCCCTCCCCCTCCCCCCCTCCCCTTCCTTCCACCCTTCTTCCCCTTCCACCCTCCCTCCCTCCCACCCCTTCCCCTTCCTCCCCCCCCCACTTCTCACCCCTTCCCCTTCCCCTTCCGGACCCCTTCCCCTCCCTTCCCCCTCCTTTTACGAACTCTGTGACTGCTATATCGTGGCGGCACTGTTTAAAGGTGCGAGGGCGGTCAGGTAGACCCCCCGGTTTAATCACCGGTAACTCAGGCTGAATTAGGCGCGGGGAGGGAGAGGGAGGGAGAGGAGGAGGGAGGGAAAAGGTGGAGGGGAGGGAGGGAGGGAAGGGGGGAGGGAGGGGTGGAGGAGGGAAGGGAGAGGGGAGGGAAAGAAGGGAAGGGAGAAGGAGGGAGAGGAAGAGGGAAGGGGGGGAGGGAAGGAAGGGAAGGGGTGGGGAGGGAGGAGAAGGAAGGGAGGGAGGGAGGGAGGAGAAAAGGGAAGTGGAAAGGAAGGGAGGGGTGGGAAAAAGGAGAAGGAAGGGAAAGGAATGGAAGGAGGAAGAAAGGGAGGGTGGCAGGGAAGGGAAAGGAAGGCCGAAGAAAGGGAGGGAGGGAAGGAAGGAAGAGGGAGTAAGAGAAGGATGAATGGGGGTAGGGGAACAGGGAAGGAAGTAGTAAGGAGGGAAAGGGAAGGAATGAATTTAAGAGAAAAGGAAGGAAGAAAGGAAAGAGAGAAGGAAGGAAGAAAATAAGGAGGGAGAGGGAGGGAAGGAAAGATGGATGGAGAGAAGGAGGGAGGAAGGGAGAAAATGGAAAACAGAAAGGGAGACGTACAGACAAACAGGAAGAACACACACAAAAAAACGAAAGAGAACCAGAAAGAGAGAGTAAAAAAAAAAACAAAATGATAAGACGACAAATAACGAAATAAATAAAAAAGAATAGTAAATGAGAAAGAAAGAGGAAACAAAGAACACAAGAAAGCGAGAGAGTAAGCAAGAGGAACAAGTTACAGAAATACCTCCTCTTGTTTCGTTTTTTTTTTTTCCTCGTGTGTCGTATTTTATCGTATTTTCTCGTATTTTTTCCCACCCATGTATTTATTGCCTTAATTCCTACGATCAATTTCCGCCATATTGTATTTCAAACTCAACCGCCCCCCCCCATCCTTCGAATACAGGGGGGGGAGGTAAGGGGGGTAAGGGGAAGGAGGGAGGATGGAGATTAGGGGAAATTTAGGGGCAAGGAGGGTGGATAGGGGAAGGGGAGGGGAGGGGATGGGGGAGAGGGAGAGAAGGAGAGGAGTGAAGGGGGAGAGGGAAGAGAGGAAAGGGTTGGGGAGAGGGAGAGAAAGAGAGGGGGTAAAGAAGAAAAAGAAAGAAAGAAGAAGAGGAATCCGAAGAAAAAGAATGAGAAAAAAAGAAGAAGTAGAAGAAAAGAAGAAAAAAAGAAAAAGAAAAAGTAGAAGAAAAAGAATGAGAAAAAAAGAAGAAGTAGAAGAAAAAGAATTCGAAGAAAAAGAAAGAAAAGAAGAAGAAAAAGAATTCGAAGAAAAAAACTCGAAGAAAAAAAAGAACGAGAAAACGAAGAAGAACACGAAGACGAAGAAGACGAAGAAGACGAAGAAGAAAATCCGTTCACTGTGACTGAGACGCAAAGTTAGAGAGTTCGCTTTGGAAAGTCTTAAGCGGGACTTCGCCTGTGAGATGAAATGTCTGGGAAGAGAAAAAGGACGATTTGATTTGGGAAGAGAGAGGGAAGGGAGAGAGAGGGAGAGAGGGGGGGGAGAAGGAGGAGAGAGGGGGGAGGGAAGGGGGAGGGAGAGGGAGAAGGAGGGAGGGGAGGGGGAGGGGGGAGAGGGAGGGAGGGGGAGAGGTGAGGGAGGGGAGGGAGGGAGGGGAGGGGAGAGGGGAGGGGAGAGGGAGAGAGAGAGAGAGAGAGAGAGAGAGGAGAGAGAGAGAGAGAGAGAGAGACGAGAGAGG
>NW_020869810.1:433961-451461 GCF_003789085.1 Penaeus vannamei | reverse complement strand
GCCTATCCCTCTATATATTTTTATTCTATCCCTCTTCTTTATCTTTCATTACACTTTTTTATTTTCGTCTCTTCTCTCTTTTTTCTATTTTTTTACGTTTCATCTCTGTTCATTCTCTTCTCTTTCTTTGTTCTCTTCTGTCCCTTCCCTTCCTTTATCACTCTTTTCTTCTCTAAGCGTCTTTCACTTCCTTCCCTATTTCTTCTCCTTTCTTTTTCTCCCTCTCTGTTTCCAAATCTTTCTACTTTTCTTGTCTTTCACTTCTCTTTTCTATTTTTTTTCTCTCCTTTGTTTCCCTTTCCTTCCCTTCCCTTCCCTATCTATTGCCCTAATTCCATCTTGTTCCTTTTCTTATCGCTATTTCGATTCTCTCTCCTCTCTCTCCTCTTCTCCCTCCTGTCTCTCTCTCTCATCTCTGCCTCTCGTCTCTATTCTATCTATCGTATCTATCTATCTATCTAATCTATCTTTCTATCTATCTATCTATAATATATCTATATCTAATCTATCTATCTATCTATCTATCTATCTATCTGCCCTGCCCCTCATATCTCTCTCTCTCTCTCTCTCTCTCTCTCTCTCCTCTCCTCTCTCTCTTCTCTCTCTCTCTCTCTCTCTGTCTCTCTCTCTCTGTCTCTCTCTCTCTCTCTCTCTCTCTCTCGTCTCTCGCTCTCTCTCTCTCTCTCTCCTCTCTCTCTCTCTCTCTCTCCTCCCTCCCATCCCTTCCCTCCCCTCCTTCCCTCTCCCTCCCTCCCTCCGCCTCTCCTCCCCCTCTCCCCTCTCCTCCCTCTATCCCTCTCCCTCTCCCTTCTCCCTCTCCCCTCTCCCTCTCCCTCCCTCTCTCCTCTCCTCCTCTCCTCTCGTTCCTCTCCCCTCTCCTCTCCCTCTCCCTCATCCCTCTCCCTCTCCCTCTCCCTGCCTCTCTCCCTCTCCCTCTCTCTCTNCGGAGCGAAGGGAAGAAAAGCAAGGAGAAGAAGAAGGAAGGGACACGGAAGGAGGGAAAAATAGAAGGGAAATCGAAGAGGAGGAAATGGAAAAGGGAGAGGAAAAGGGATGCAAGAGGAGGAAAAAGAAAGAAAGGAAGAGAAGGTAAATGGGAACGCAATGGAGAAGGGAAAATGGAAGAGATGGGAAGTGGAAAAGAAACATATAAAGGGAAAAAAATAAGGGATGAAAGAAGTAGGGCAAGGCAAGGGAAGTAAAAAGAAGGCAAGGAAAAAAGAGAAAAAATGGAACGGAAGGGAGCAAAGGAGGGGAATGCAAAGAGGGAGAAAATAAAGAGAGGGCGAGGAGGGAAGAGAAGAAGGAAAAGAATGAGAGAAAAAAAAATGAAACGGAAAGATAAGCAAAGGGGGGGAATGCAAAGAGGGAGAAAATAAAAGAGAGGGAGGGAGGTGAGAAGAAAGAAGGAAAGGAAATGAGAGAAAAAAAATGAAACGGAAAGGAGCAAAGGAGGGGAATGCAAAGAGGGAGAAAATAAAGAGAGGGAGAGAAAAAGGAAAGGAATGAGAGAAAAAAACCTGGAACGGAAGGGAGGAAAAGGGAGAAAAATAAAGAGAGGGCGAGAGGGAGAGAAGAAGGAAAGGAATGAAGAGAGAAAAAACTGAACGGAAGGGAGCAAAGGAAGGGGAATGGCAAAAGAGGGAGAAAATAAAGAGAGGGAGGGAGGGAAGGAGGGGATCGCGCGCCGAGTAAATTGTCTCTGATGATCTGCCATTACTACGAATCGCATTTAAGGAGGAATTACTTCCTTGAGGATGACTCCTTTGAGGTGCTGTTTATTGAACCTTAGCTCCCCTCCTCCTCCCTCTCTCCCACCCTCCTTCTCCCTTAATTTCCTCTCCCCTCGTGTTGCTCCCCCGCCCTCCTTTTCCCCTATTTCCTCTCCTCCTCCTCTCCCTCCTCTCCCTTATTTCCTCTCCTCCTCCTCCTCCTCTCTCCTTCTCCCACGTATTTCCTCCTCCTCCTCCTCCTCCTCTCCCTCCCTTCTCCCGCTATTTCCCTCTCCTCCTCCCCTCCTTCTCCCCTATTTCCTCTCCCCTCGGTTGCCTCCCCTCTTTTTCTCCTCCTACTTCCTCCCT
Organism: Penaeus vannamei; assembly: GCF_003789085.1. Taxonomy (NCBI): domain Eukaryota; kingdom Metazoa; phylum Arthropoda; class Malacostraca; order Decapoda; family Penaeidae; genus Penaeus; species Penaeus vannamei. The sequence continues at coordinate 449,380 of NW_020869810.1, read as the reverse complement.
TCTCTACTGCTTTTCTTCCTTTATCCCTCTTTTCTGAAGGTCTCTCTCTATAATATTATTTTCTTTCTTCTTTTTCTCTCTCTCTCGCCTGTCTCCCTTTGTATTTTTTGCTTATCTCTGTCTCGTCTTTCTATTTTTTTCTTCTCTCTCTCTCTCTCTCATCTCTCTCTCTCTCTCTCTCCTCTCTCTCTCTCTCTCTCTCTCTCTCTCTCTCTCTCCTCCTCTCTCTCTCTCCTCACTCTCATCTCTATCTCTTCTCTATCTCTATCTCTATCTCTCTATCTCTCTATCTTCCCTCTCTCTTTCTTTGTATATCTATCTATCTACGTACATATCTAATTTTCTCCCTCTCAGGAAAGACAAACAGAAAAAAAGAAAAGAAAGACCAGAAACCAAAGACAGAGACAGAGCGGAAGAGAAGTTATGAGAAGAAAGTAATGGAGGCTACACACGGCCTATAAATCCCCTCCCTCTCTTCCCCTCTCCTCTCCTCCTCACACACAACTCCCTCCCCTTCTCCCTCCTCTCCCTCCTCATTCTTCCACTCTCCTCCTCCTCCTCCACAACACAACTCCTTCCTCTTGCCTCTTCCCTCTCCCCTTCCGCTCTCCCATCCTCTCCCCTCATTCCCTCCCCTCTCCTCCTCACACACACCTCCTTCCTCTTCCCTCTCCCCCTCTCCCCCTCTCTCCTCGCCCCGAAGGAAGTTGCGAGAAAGAGCCATCAAATTAATTTAATTACGTCTTATCTAGGGGATAGTTAAAGATAGGGGGGAGGGATTGGTAAGTAAGAGGAATGGAAAGGGGGAGGGGGGTCGGGAGTGTGTGGTTGAGGGATGTGTAAGGAGGGAGGGGGAGTATCGAAGGGGTAGAAGGAAGAAGGAGATGGCACTCAGGTGATAAAACGTCTTGTATTTTTTATGGGGAGAGGGGGAACGGATGAGGAGAGAGGGGGATCTGAGTGTGGTGGGGGAAGAGGGGGAAGAAAAGAATGGGGTTTGGAAAGTTTTGAGAGGCAGGTGTGACGAAAGATGGGGTCATTTTGGAGGGGGGAATATATGGCTATTTGAATCATGGAGGTGTAAACTAATGTTGAGAAACGAAGGTTAGATTGCGGTTGTCTTTTGGAATACATGCACCACACATATATATATGTAGACACACATACACATGCGTCGCGCACACGAACACGCCACACAACACCACACACACACACACACCGACACACATCCACACAATCACACACAATCGGTCACACTGTGCACACACACACGTGCACACACATCAGTCACCGTGGCACACGGTGCACAATGGACACATCACACGTGCACACAGTCACACTGCCATCACACGACTTACGTGCATCTACGGCACAACACACACACGTGCATCACACACACGTGCATCAACATCTAAGCACCACGTGCACACACACGTGCAACACATCACACACGGTTGCACACACACGTGCACATCAGACCACACACATCACCAACACACACATGTCACATCACACACAACACACACACAACAGCACACACACACTACACACAACACACACAATCACACACACAACACATCACACACATCACATACATCACTAACACTATCCTAGAGAGGGATTGATGAGATGAGACAAAAAACAGAGACAGAGACATGAGAGACTAACTAGAAGCAACAGAAAACATAACATAAGAAGAAGAAACGAAAAAGAGAAAGAGAGAAGATGAGTAGAAGAGAAATGAAGTACTTAAAGTATAAAGCATAAATTGAGAACCGGAAAATAGGTAACGTTATCAAGATGAACCCGAAAGAAGTAACTGTAAATGACTTCAAATGTCATTTTTCTCCTCCCGCTTGAGGTCAGGGATAATGACGGCGGCCATGGACAGTTTTGGCGCGCTCTTCGACTCTTAAATAAGCTAAAGAAAGTCGTTAGAACGGGGTTTGGTAACGGCGGCGAAACGATGTTAGTATTTAACCCGAAAGAAAGAAGGGGTTTGAATCGATGATGGGGTAATTTGATATATATTTATTTGATATATTATTTTGATATATATTTATTGAATATTTATTTGAAATATATAATTTAATTTGATATTTTATTTGGGTATTTGATTCCACTCTCGATGAACGAAAGTATAAAGGGGTTGGGGGTTGGGGGAGGGGGATGATTTGGGGGGATATAAAGAAAGATTGGGAAATGAAGAGAGCGCTGGATGGTCGTTGTATATATATATATATATATAATATATATTTATATAATATATATAATTAATATTATATATATAATATATATATGTATAGCCCCTCGTCCTCCCTCCTCCCTCTCGCTCTTTCATCTCCCTTTATTTCTATCCTATTTCCCTCCTCTCTCTCTCTCCGTCCCTTTCCCTGCCTCTCAACCCCTCCCTCTCACTCTCCTTCTTCCCATTCATCCCTCCCAGTCCTTCCCTCTCCTTCTCCCTCATCACCTCTCTCTTTCTCCCTCTATTCCTCCTTTTCCCCTCTCTCCTCCCTCCGCTCTCCCTCTCTTCCCTCCTCCTCCCTCTCTCTCTCCTCTCATCCTTCTTCCCTCTTTCCCGTCCTATCTCCCTCCTCCTTCACCCTCCTTGTCTCTCATTATGCTCTTTACACTTCAAAACCTTGTGTTGTATAAACATCATTGTAGCCATTCACATTTCTGCGTAATGTGTTTTTTCTGCGGGATTTTCTTGTGCTCTCCCCAGACAAGTCTTTGGTGGCAAGCGGGTACACCTGTTTGCGCATGCCTCTGTGTGGGTGTTTTCATGTGCACTGGCACTGGTGTTCATTGTTAGGGTGTTCATGTCATTGCACCACGTCGCGTGTAGGATGTTGAGTGTGTAACACGTATGTAGGATGTTGATAGTGCACTTGTGTTTTGGACAAATACACACACGCATCACGCACGCACACACAAACACAGCGCGCATACACAACACACAACACACACACACACACACACACACACACACACACACACACACAGCACACACGCACACACACACACACACACACACACACACACACACAACACACACACACACACACACAACACACACAACACCACACAGCACACACACACGACCACGACACACACCACACACACACACACAGAAAGAGAGAGAGAGACACACACACACACACACACAAGAAAGAGAGACAGAGACACCACACAACACACACATACATACATACACCATACATATATACATACATTCATACACACATTTTCGTGTGCACCTCCGCTTTCAAAAGTCATACATTTAGGAGTCCGACACGTGATTAAGAAGCGCCGGCTTGGAGATCGGGGCGTGTAGCTGTACGTGGCTTTGTGTAGTCAGTGCATAAACAAACAGATGAGATTATTTGGGGACTGCTTACAGCTAACAGCGTCGGGGTTCTGGGAAAGAGGTGTGGGGTGGGTGGGGTGGGGTGGGGTGGGGGAGGATGGAGGGGAGTGGGGTGGGAGTGGGGAGAGGATGGAGGGGGAGTGGGGGGGATGGAGGGGAGTGGGAGGGGTGGGGTAGGATGGGGGGTTAGGAAAGGGTTGGGAAGGGGGTGAAGAGGGGGGGGTTGGGTGGAGTGGGGAGTGGGGGATGGGGTTGGAAGGTGTGGGGGAGGGGGAGTGGGTGAGTAGGATGGGAATGAGGAGGGGAAGGGGGGGGGTAAGAGGAGGAAGTTGGAAGGGGACGGAAGTCAAATAATAAATAAATAAATTGAGATTTTAGAATTGGAATCACGCCAAGGTAATCATCAAAAAAAGATCATTTACACCCCTTAAGGTTTCCCAGTATTCCCATTCAGTACACGCCCACGCATCTGTTTTCCATGATTGCCCGCTCTATATCCGCGCCTGCCCGCGTACCCCGCCCACCCTTCCCCTCCTGCTCGTACAACGGCCGCCCACCCGGTCCCACTGCTCCGTATACCCCGCCCACCCATCCAGCCTCTTGTATACCCGCCGCATCTATCCACCAACACCCTTCCTCTCCCCACCGCGCCACCCTCTCGTACACCCCCGCCCACTGCCCACCGCTCGTATACCCCCGCCCACCCTTCCAACCCACCCTCTCGTACTGCCACCCACCGCTCGTATACCTCCGCCCACCCTCTTGTATACCCCACGCCCCACCTTTCCACCCACCCTCTCCCCTTCCCGCCCATCCTTCCACACCACCCTTCCCACCCACCCTTCCCACCCCACCCTCTTCGTACACCCCCGCCCACCTGCCCACCGCGCGTATGCCCCCCGCCCACCCTTTCACCCACCATCCCCATCCCTCCACCCTTCCACCTTCCCACCCACCTTCTCGTATACCCACCGCCAACCCTTCCAACCCACCCATTCCCACCCTTCCACCCATCCTCTCGTCCCCCCGCCCCCCGCCCACCATTCCACCACCACCCATCTCCCGCCCCACCCCCTTCCACCCCCCGCCCTCGCCCCCCCTTCCACCCTCCCACCCACCCACCTCCTCCCGCCCGCCCGTCCGCCTCAGCCTCGCGCGCCGCCCGCCGCGCCGCCCGGGGGTGCCTATAGGCCAATCTCCTTAATGGGCGTGCGACGAGAGCCAAGCGCGCCCGGGGCCACGGGCTTGTTTGATCTCGTCACCGGCCTCTTTGTGCCCTTTGCCGCGTCCTCTGGTGCCGCGCCTCTTGTTTTCCTCTTTTCCTCTTTATCTGTTCTCTTGTTTGGCTTCTGTTCCTCTTTATCCTGTTCTCTTGTTTGACTTCTATTCCTCTTATCCTGTTCTCTCCTGTTTGCTTCTGTTCCTCTTTATCCTTCTTTGGTTTCTCCTCTCCTCTTTTTCCCTTATCTTTATCCGCTTTATCCTCTTATTCCTCTTGGTTTCTTCTTTTTATCTCCTCTTGTTCTCTCTTTTCCTCTTTTCTTGTTCATTCGTCGTTCTCTTGCTTCTTCCTCTTTTTTTTTCCCCACCGACCCCCTTTCCCTTGCTTTTTGTTTTCCTTTTTCTTCCTTTTGTTTCTTTTTCCTCTTCCTCTTCTTATGCTTTATTTTTTTCTTTATCTCCTTTCCCCTATTTCTTTTTCCTTTTCCTCTTTCCTCCATTTCTTTTTCCTTCTTTCACTTTTTTCCCCTCGTTTCCCCCTCTTTCCTATTCTCCCTTCTTTTCTCTTTTCTACCTTATCCATTCCCTCCGTGTAAGAGGAAAAGAAAGAAGAAAAAGAAGGAGAATGAGGAGGAGGAGAAAGAAGAGGAAAAAGGAGAAAAGAGGAGAAAGAGGAGGAGGAAGAGGAGAAAGGAGAAGGAGGAAGAAGAAGCTTGAAGGAGGAGGAGGAGAAGAAGAATGAGGAAGAAGAGGAGAAGAAAAGGAAGAGGAACAGGGAGAGGCGAGTGGTCAATCTGCAACGATGATTGAATTATAATGAGGACTTGGAATTAATGCTGAATTTGAATAGATTGTTCAATTATTGTTAATTGTGTGTGTGTGTGTGGTTTGGAGTATGCATGTGTGTGCTGTGTGTTGAGTGCTGAAGTATGTATGTGCGTGGTGTGTGTGTGTGTGTGTGGTGCGTGTGTTGTGTGTGTGGCGTGTCGTGTGTGTGTGGAGTCTAGTATGTAATATGCGTGTGGTGTGTGTGTGGTGTGTGTGTGTGGTGGGTGGTGTGGTGAGAGAGAGAGAAGAGAGAGAGAAGAGAAAGAGAGAGAAGAGAGAGAGAGAGAGAGAGAGAGAGAGAGAGAGAGAAGAGTATGCATGTGTGTGAGCGTGTATGTATGTGTGCGCGTATTTATGTGCGTTTGTAGACACAGATCGATCGACAGATTAAACACCCGCCGGGGGGCATGTTGCTGGGCACGACGAGATCAGCTTCGGGAGGACGCAAGTGGCACTCGCGGTTGGCACTGTGCCCTGGGGGAGGGTACCGTGATGTGCAAAAGAAGTGCGTGGGTGTGATGGGGAATCGGGGAAGGGGGGGGGAGGGGGAAGGGGGGAGAAGAGGGAACGGGGAAAGGGGGGGAGGAGGGGGGTTGCTGGGAAAGGGGGAGGAGGGAAGAGGAAGGGGAAAAAAAGGGGAAGGGGGAGGAGGGGTAAAGGGGAAATGGAGGAAGGAGGGAGGAGGGGGAGGAGGGAGAAGGGGAAGGGGAAGCGAGGAGGAAGGGGGAAGGGGATGGAGGAGGGGGAGGGGAATCGGGGAAGGGGAGGAGTAGGGAGGGGGGACAGGAAGGGGAAGGGAGGGAGGGGGAAAGAAGAGAAGGGGAAGGGAGGAGGGGGGAAGGGGGAAGGAGTAGGAAAGGAGGGGGAGGAGGGGGAAGGAGGAGGAGGGGGAAGGAACAGGGGAGGGGGAAGGTGGAAGAGGAGAGAGGAGGGGAAGGGGTGGGACGGGGAGGAAGGGGAAGGGGATGGGGGGGGGAGGGGAAGGGAGGGGCACGATAGCCGTTTATTTGATTAAATATTTAATTGTCTCACTTGTACTAAGGGTTTTTGTTCTGTGTTTTTATCTGTTTCTTTCTTTCTTTCTTTCCTTTTTTTCAAATAGGTGTTTTGTTGTTTTTATGTATGGTTTTGTATATATAGGATAGCTTGTTTACGTAGGTGGTAGAGAAGTGGCTGTTGAATTCGCTTTGTGTGTGATTCTAACCTCTTCTTTATTCGTTGTTCGCTCTCCTCCTCCTTACCTTCTCATATTCATCTTCACTTCTCTTATTCTCCTTCCTCTTCCTCATATTCCTCTGTCTTCCTTGTCCTCGTTCTCGTCTACTCCTCCTTCTTCTCTTCCCTCCCATTCCCCTCTTCCTCCTCCTCCTTCTCGTCTTTCCCCCCCACCCTCCCTCCTCTCCTCCTCTCTCCTCCTCTCCTCCTCCTCCTCCTCCTCCTCCTCCTCCCTCTCCCCTCCCTCCTCTCCCTCCTCCTCCTCCTCCACCTCCTCCTCCACCAAAAACACTTTCCCTGTTGTCCTTAAGTCCTCCATTTTTTTTCCCTAAAACTCCTAGCATTAATTAGGCATCGCTCGTAACACACACGCCCGGGAATGAGGGCTGTAAGTGTTTGTTCATTAACCCTCCCCCCCTCTCCTCTCCTCTCCTCTCTCTCTCTCTCTCTCTCTCTCTCTCTCTCTCTCTCTTCTCTCTCTCCTCCTCTTCTCTTCTCTCTCTCTCTCTCTCTCTCTCTCCTCTTTCTCTCTCTCTCTCATCTCTCTCTCTCTCCCTCTCTCGATCTCTTCTCTCTCTCCTCTCTCTGCTCTCTCTCTCTTCTCTCTCTCTCTCTCTCTCTCTCTCTCCTCTCTCTCTCTCTCTCTCTCTCTCTCTCTCTCTCTCTCTCTCTCTCTCTCTCTCTCTCTCTCTCTCTCTCTCTCTCTCTCTCTCTTCTCTCTCTCTCTCTGTTTTTGTCTCGATCTCTCCTCCCCTCCCTCCCTTTTGCTCCATGCCTAACCCCCTCCCCCTCCTCCTCCTCCCTCAGCGCCTTACTTTTTCTGTCTTGGGTAGAACCCCCATCCCTCCCTCCCTCCTCCATCTACCCTTCCATCTCCCCTCCCCCCACCCACCTCCACCACCTTTAATTACACCTGTTTGGAAATGATGTAAGAGTAATATTTATTAAGCCTCGTTATTGCTCTCGAGTAATTAAAAAAAGGGCAAGTGAGGCTCAGCTTGCACCCCCCCACCCCACCCCCCTTCTCCCCCTGTTTTTCCCCCCACTTGTTTCTTTTCTCCTCCCCTCCCTCTCCTCCCCTCTCTTTCCTCCTTCCTCCTCCGCTTCCTCCCCTCCTTCCCTCCTCCCTCCCCCCCTCCTCCCTCACATCTCTTTAGCACTCCCCCACTCCCCCATCCCCCACTCCCCCTTCTCCCCCTCCCTCTCCTTTAGCACTCCCTCTCCCCTGCTTCTTTTCCAGTCCCGCGGACCCCTTCTCTCCTCCCCCCCCCATCTTCCTTAACACTTCTTCTCTTTCTCCTTCTGCGTCTCCCCATTTCTCTCTTCTCCCCTTTCCTATCCCTTCCCCGTCTCTCCCCTCTCTCTTAAGCAGTTCTGTCCCTCCCCTCATCCCCCTCTCCCTTCCCCATCCTCACTTCTTTCCTCTCACCTCCTCTCACTTTTTTCCTCTTCCTCTCCCCTCTCCCTTCCTACCTCATATTTTTTCCTCTCTCCTCCTCTCCCTCTATCCCGCTCCCACTCCCCCCCCCTTTCAAGAGAGTGTGTTGTTGTCGCCGCTCTGAGTTTGTCTTGTACCTTCGCTTTGCACTCTCTTCCATTTTTTATCTTCTTTTTTTATTTTTTTTCTTCTTTTTCTTCTTTTTTCCTCTGGAGTTGATTAGGAACTTTGTAAATATTGATAATGTCTATGATGTGTTGCGTGGGGGGGGGGAGGGGGAGTGGAGGGACGGCTAGTGGGGGAAGGGGGGAGGGGGGTTAGGTGCCAGGAGGGGTGGAAATGAGATAGGGGGTGGGGGTACAAGGGAGAGGGGGTAGAGGGGAGGGGTAGAGGTTATTACTGTTTTTTTTCCTTTCAGCAAAACAAAAATAAAGGGTTCATTATGATGCGAGGACTACAGATGAGGGAGGGAGGGAGGAGGAGGGAGGGAGGGAGAGAGGGAGAGAGAGGAGAGAGGGAGGAGGGAGAGAGGGAGAGAGGGAGAGAGGGAGAGAGGAGAGAGGAGAGAGAGAGAGAGAGAGAGAGAGAGAGAGAGAGAGAGGAGAGAGAGAGAGAGAGAGAGAGAGAGAGAGAGAGAGAGAGAGAGAGAGAGAGAGAGAGAAAGGAAGAGATGAGATGGAGAGAGTTTGAGAGAAGAGGGAGAGAGAGAGAAGAGAGAGAGAGAGAGAGAGAGAGAGAGGAGAGAGAGAGAGAGAGAGAGAGAGAGAGAGAGAGAGAGAGAGAGAGAGAGAGAGAGAAGAGAGAACAGAGAAGAGAGAAAGAGTAAGCGAAAGATAAAGAGAGAGAGATAGTAAGCAAGAGATACAGAGAGAGAGAGAGAGAAGGGAGGGGAGAGAGAGAAACCAGACAATGAAGGGCCGAGGCATACTGTACTCAAAGTTACATTCTCCGTGTTTAGGTTAAAAAGAACAATTACGATCATAACAATTATAATCGATAATAATAATAACAACAATAATCATAATGAGGATGGCGTGTAAACACTAATTGTATTTAGAGTGATAATGATAATTACCTTCGCTGCAATAGAGATAAACAAAGATTTTACGTGTCATAAAATGTAATGAACCGTAATAGTTATGACACAGTATAATGTTATATGCTATGATATGCTATACTGCGCTATGACTGGAAAAAAAAAGATAATAAGAGGAAATGTAATGTAGAAGAAACGAGAAGAGTGACTGGAAAACATTAAAAAAAAAAAAAAAAAAAAAAAAAAAAAAAAAAAATATATAATATATATATATATATATATATATATATATATATATATATATATATAATATATATATATATATATATATATATAGTAATGTAGTAGAAACGAAAAAGAGTGATTGGAAAACATTAAAAATATGTATATATGCAATGTAGAAGAAACGAGAAGAGTGACATACGGTCGTAGATAAGACTTGTATTACATCTGCTTTAATATACACCTCTGTTAAGGTATGTGTATGGGCGAGTGGATGGGTAGAAGTGGCGTAGGTATGTGTACGTATGTCTTTGTGTGCGTGCGTGTGTGTGTGTGTGTGTGTGGTTTGTGTGTGTGTGTGTGTGTGTGTGTGTGTGTGTGTGTGTGTGTGTGGTGTGTGTGTGTGTGTGTGTGTGTGTGTGTGTGTGTGTGTGTTGTGTGTGTGTGTGTGGTGTGCCTGTTTGTGTATGCTTGTTGTTGTGTATGTGTATGTATGTGTGTGTGTTTTTGTGTGTGTACGTGTGCGTGTGCTCGTGCGTGTACATATACGCACACACGAAGAGCTCTCTGTCCCTAATTGCGTATGGGGCCGCCAGGTGGTGCCAGGAGAGTGTCAGACGCGGCACTCGAGTCAAGTCCCGAGAGTGCCAAGTCGCGGCGTGGAGTGTTCAAGGGGCACGGTGGCCCTCGCGGCTTGGCCTCCTCGCCTGGCAGGGGCGTCCAGGTGCATTCTGGGTATTCTGGGTATTTGTTTGTTTATTGGTTCGTATGTTTTAGAGAATTTAATGCGTTTGTTTGTTTATTTGTTCGTATGTTTGTAGAATTTAATGCGTTTGTTTGTTTGTTTGTCGTTCATGAATTCTTAATTTGTTATGTATTATTATATTTATTTATTTTTTTTTGTATATATTTTAATTTGTTTATGTATTGTATATCTGTTTTTTCTATATTTTATTTGTTTATTTGTTTATTTGTCCCCCTCCCTTCTACCCTTTCCCCCCCTTCCCCCTTCCCCTTCCCCTTTACCCCCTCCCCCTCTTCCCCTTCCCCCTCCCCCTCTTCCCCTTCCCCCCCTTCCCCTTTACCCCCCCCCCTTTCATTACCCCCCCCCCATCGGCTACCCGGGATAAGGTATAAGCGGCCTCAATATCGGCCGCCGAAACTATCCCGGATCTGTTCGCAAGAATCCCGCTCGGACGCCTCGGGTATATAGGGCCGGAAGGGGAGGGTGGGTAGGTGGAGGGGGGTAGAGGGATGGGGATGAATGGAGGGTGGAGGGGGGTAGAGGGGGTGGGAGTAAGGGGATGAGTGGACGGGAGAGGGGTGGAGGGAAAGGGGGTAGAAGGAAGGGTTGGGGTGGAGGGAGGAGAGGGTGGTGGATGGAAGAGGTGGGGAAGTGGAGGGCAGGAAGGGATTGGGAGAGAGGTGTCAGCAAGGTTTAGGATGAGGGAATGGGGGTAGGGTGGGCGGAAGGTCTGGAAAGGACGGAAACGGAACAGGGACAGATGGAGGAAGAGGAGGATGAAGGGAGGGGAGAGGGTATAGAAGGGACTGGGAAAGGACCGCGGAAATAGTCGAAGGGCGGAGGCGCTGCTCCCGGTCAGGAACTCCCCGCCCACTCGCCCGCCCACCCACCTGCCTAAACGCCCACGCTGACCCTTCGCGCCAGGCGTTAGGGGGGCAGTCGGGTCACGTGACAGCCTGACGGGATTCCAGGGCCGAGAGACAGGCCAGGTAGAGCGACGAAGCAGGAAGGGAAGCAGGTAAATGGGCGGATTGGCAAGCAGGCAGACAGGCAAACAGAGAGATAGGCAAGTAGGAAGGCAAGCAGGTAAACGTGCAGATTGGCAAGCAGGTAGATAAGCAAGCAGGCAAGCAGGTAAACGTGCAGATAGGCAATAGCAAGCAGATACGGGCAGATTGGCAAAAGGAAGGAAAGTAGGCAAGCAGGCAGACAGGCAAACACAGATAGGCAGTAGGTAGCCAAGGAGACAAGCAGGTAGATAGCTAAGCAGGCAAGCAGGTAACGTCAGATTGGCAAGCAGTAGATAGGCAAGCAGACAAGCAGGTAAACGTGCAGATTGGCAAGCAGGGAAGCCGGCAAATAGGCAAGCAGGTAAACGGGCAGATTGGCAAGCAGGAAGGAAAGCAGGCAGGCAGAGAAACAGACAGCTAAGTAGACAAAACAGGAACACAAACAAAACAGACGAAAGACAAACGCGGAGAAGAGGAGAAGAACAAAGCAGGAAAAAGAAGACTAGACGAAGCAAAGCAGAAAGTCAAACAAGCAGTCCAGAGAAGACTTAACAGAGCAAAGCAGAAAGCAGGAACGCATGGATTAGCAGGCAGTCCAGAAAAGACTTGACAAAGCTAAGCAGATATCATGCAAGCAGTCAAACAGGCAGTCCACAGAAGACTTAACAAAACAAAGCAGAAAGCAGGAACGCACAGATAAGCAGACAGTCCAGAGAAGACCTAACAAAACAAAGCAAAAAGCAGGAATGCACAAATAACCAAGCAGTCAAACAGGAAGTCCAGTGAAGACCCAACAGAGCAAAGCCGAAAGCAGAAACGCACGGATACGCGAGCAGTCGAACACGGCACTCCGAGCAGGGGATCAGCCGGGGGGATCGAGCAGCAGGCCGGGCCAAGCAAGCAGGGCAAGCAGGCAGCGCATAAATGATGGATCTGAAGCCTAACGTTTTCTCTGCATATTTCACGACTATAAATTTTGGGGCCGCCCAATTTGGACTAATTAAGGCTGAGGATTATGCCAGGAGGTGCCGTTGGTGGGGAAAATACGGCAGCCTCTTCTCTCGCGGGAGATGGGGTGAGGGAAGAGGAAGGAGGGGGAAGGGGACGCGAGATAAAGAAGAGGGAAAGGAAGAGAAAGAAAGGGAAGGAGGAGAGATTAAGAAGAGGGGAAGGGGACGCGATAAAGAAGAGGGGAAGGGGAGAAGAGGGAAGGGGAGGAGATATTAAGAAGAGGGGAAAGGGAGAAGAGGAAGGGGACGCGAGATAAAGATGGGAAGGGAAGAAGAGGAAGGGGGAGAGATAAAGAAGAGGGGAAGGGAAGAAGAGGGAAGGGGAGGAGAGATTAAGAAGAGGGAAGGAAGAGAGGAAGGGAAGAGAAAGAAGGGGAAGGGAGGAGAGAAAAGAAGAGGAGGGGGAGGAGAGATTAAGAAGAGGGAAGGGAAGAAGGGGAAGGAGGAGAATTAAGATGAGGGAAGAGGAAGAAGGGGAAGAGGAGAGATTAAGAAGAGGGAAGGGGAGGAGAGAGGAAGAAGGAAGGGAGGAGAGATAAGTAGAGGGGAAGGGGAAGTGGAGGGAAGATTAAGAAGAGGAGAGGGGAAAAGGCGATAGGAAGGAGAGAGAAGAGAAAGAAGAGCGGAGGAAAGAGGAGGTACGGAAGAAGAGAAGAGGATAAAAAAAGAGAAAGAAAAAATTATAGGAAGAAGACGGAAAAGGAATAGAAAGATAAGGGAAAGAAAGAGATTACAAAAAGAATGTTGGAGAGTAATAATAATATAATAGACAAGTAATAGACAGATAAGGAAAGAAAGAAATAAGAAAAGAAAGGATGGAAGAGAGAGAGAGCAGAAAAAAAAGATAGAGGAAAAGAGAGGAGAGGAACCGAAGGACAAGAAAAGTAATTACGAATGAGATATATAATTGAGAGAACAGCAATACCAAGAGGGTCTTAAATGAAGACGTTTCAATGTGTTTGATTTATAGCATAACCGGAGGAGGTGCGATTTAAATGACGAAGGGGGGGGAGTAAATCGAGCAGATGATGAAGAATAATGATGATAAGATGAATGATAAAGAAGAAAAAAAGGGGAAGAAAAGAGATACGAAGAAGGGAATTGGAGAAGAGCATAAGGGGGAATAAATGAATAATTGACGATAAGATGAATAAGGAAGAAGGAAAAAAAGGAAAAAAAAGATACGAAGGGGACATAAAGAGGGAAGGGAATTGGAGAAGAGGAAAAAGGGGAATAAATCAAGGGATTGATAAAGAATAATGATGATAAGATAGAGGAAGAAGAAGGAAAAAAAAGGAAAATAAAATACGAAGGACAAAAAAGGAAAAGGAATTGGAGAAGAGAAAAGGAGGAATAAGTGAAGCAAATGATAAATGATAATAATAAGATGAATAAATCAAGAAATTGATAAAGAATAATGATAATAAGATAAATGAGGAAGAAGGATAAAAGGAAAATAATATACGAAGAGAACAAAAAAAGGAAGGGAATTGGAGAAGAGGAAAAAGAGATTCTGTAACGAAGTTTGTTCAGATCGGGCGATTAGACGAGGCTCAAGTATCAACAGATTTCAATAAAACGATTATGTGGAAAGTGGAACACCGTATATATGGTTATATATTTTTTTCCTTTTTTTCTTTTTTGAGACTTTTTTTATTTTTTTTTTTTTTATTTTTTATTTTTTGTTTTATTTTATTTATATTATTTTTTGAACGGTTGTATATTACAAATAAGTTGATTGTTTATTTTGTTATTACTGTTCCTTATCGTATTATGTATATATATATAAATATATATATAATATAATATATATATATATATATATATATATATATATATATATATATATATATTTTTTTTTTTTTTTTTTTTTTTTTTTTTTTTTTTTTACAAATTAATGCATCGTATTTTCTTCTTTTTTTTTTTTTTTTCAAATTAATGTCGTTATTTTCTTTATTTTTTTTCTTGGTTTTGTTTGTTATTTTTTTAGTAAATTTTAGCATCGTTTTGTTTATTTATTTTTTTTTATCCATTATTACTATTATTACTTTTGGTTGCTTTTATGTTGCATTTTTATCTTCTGTTCTATTCGCATTTTCTTTACTTTTACCTCATTATTATTCATTTATTTACTTATTTTACTTTGTTCTGCATTTTGTCTCCCCTTTTTTACTTTTACTTTCTTACTTCTTTTTTTACTTTTAGCCAATCATCATTTTTTTTTTTTTTTTTTTTAGCTAATCATCTTTTTTTTTTTTTTTACTTTTAGCTATCATTTATTTCATTTTACTTTGTTTTACATTTTTTTATCTCCTGTTTTTTTTTTTTTTTTTGGGGGGGGGGAGATCGGCATCGGTTATAACATTTTTTTTGTTGTTGTTGTTTGTTTTTGCTTCTAATTGCTTCTTGCGAAATCCGGATATGGCGTTGCATTGACCGGCTGCCGGCTTCCTCCGCGCAAACAACATCCGCAGTTTTCCCCCGTGTCTGTGTACATATATTTTGGTGTTTTTTTGTGTTTCTCTCTCATTTCATTTTCTGTTTTTATTTTCTCGTTTTCTTTCTGTTTTATTTTTTATCTTTTTCCTTTTATCTTATTTTCTTCCTTCCTTTCTCTTTGTTGTGTCTTTCTCCTCTTTTTATTTTTTTCCTTTTCCATTCTCTCTCATTTTTTCCTGCTATTATCCCTCCTCTGTCTCTCTCTCTCTCTCTCTCTCTCTCTCTCTCTCTCTCTCTCTCTCTATATATATATATATATATATATATATATATATATATATATTATATATATATATATATATATATCCCTCCTCTCCTTCCCTTTCCCTCTTTATCCATTCATCTATCTATCTACCAAATTAGATTTATTGAACTCGTCTCTTCGCCTCTGTGTGTGTGTGTGTGTGTGTGTGTGTGTGTGTGTGCGTGCGTGTGTGCGTGTGCGTGTGCGTGTGCGTGTGTGAGCGTCATATATACCTATACTCTCTATAAATGTCTGTATGTATTTGTATCCACAAGCGTAGGTGTCGCGTCGATCAACACATTTCATATCACTTTCCAACTTTCCATTTTTGTCTTATTTTTATCTCTCTCTCTCTCCTTCTCTTTGCAGGTGAGTTTCCGTCACAAAGCAGATTCTTTTTCGGCCCCGAGTGTTGCAGGCGAGCGGCGCAGGTAAAGTTATTGCTTTCTCGGTCGTAGTGGGCAAGGGGAGCGAAAGTCACGCTCGGGGGGGATGGTGGGAAGGGGTGGTGGTGGTGGAGGTGGGCGGAAGGGAGGGAGGTAGAGGGGTGGTGGTGGGAAAGCGGTGGTGGTGGAGGT
>NW_020869810.1:400690-405690 GCF_003789085.1 Penaeus vannamei | reverse complement strand
AGAAAGGGAGAAAGAAAGAAAGAAAGATAAAAAGAAAAAGAAAAAAAGAAACAAGAAACAAAGAAACAAAGAAACACAGAAACAAAGAAATGAATAAAGAATCAAACAAAGAAAAAAACGCTGACTATATAACATTCACCCAATTCCACGACCATTCCTCGAACCACGACCTCGGATGACCCTAAGTGACCGGTAATTCAAAGGTCAATTCCGTGGAAGGAGACGACCTTAAGACTTGAGTTCGACGTCTGAGCGGCCATTCGTCTTGGCTCTGGGGGAAGAAGGTACTCGGTGGTATCTTTTTTTTTTTTGTATTTGTATTTGTTATTATTATTATTAATTAGACTATTGTTCTTCATTCTTCTCTCTCTTTCTCTCTCTGTCTCTTTCTCTTTCTTTCTCTCTCTCTCCCTTTCTCTCTCTTTCTTGCTCTTTCTTGCTCTCTCTCTCTCTCTCTCTCTCTCTCTCTCTCTCTCTCTCTCTCTCTCTCTCTTTCTCTCTCTTTCTCTTCTCTTTCTCTCTCTCCTCTTTCTCTTTCTCTTCTTCTCTCTCTCTCTTTTCTCTTCTCTTTCTTTTTTTTTTTTTTTTTTTTTTTGCTTATTTGCATTTTTCATGTGTTTTATTTATTTATCTGTTTATCGTTATCTTAAAATTATTTTGATTTGGGCGGAATGAAAAAGACCAAATGGGAATAGACTTTTAAAATCAGTCACTGTATAGAAGAAGAATTACAATAATAGATTTCAAGATTTTGTGTGTCTAACATTCAAAGAAATGTCATTCTCATTCGAAACATTATCAAATTATATCCATCTATGATTATTGACATTTTACGACAGGGTCTTGAAAACTTTTACGATTTTTTACTGATTCCTTTAGTTATGCAGCCCCAAGTTCCTGGCCCTATCTTACGAGATCAATTGGTAAAATCTTGAGTGAAATTGATATATAAAACAGTCTGATTGTTCAGGTGCAGATAGTGCAATTACTGTTATTATTACCACGAGAGATATCCATGGTAGTAGCAGTAGTGGTGGTAGTACTGTAGTAGTGAGAGCAAAAGCATAGTGGTAGTTGTAGTAATAATAACGGTTGTTGTCGTATTATAACCTGTAGAAGTAGCATGGTAGTAATGCTAGTAATAGCCAATAGCATAGTAGTAGTAACAGTAGAATAGTAGTTGTAGTAGAAATAGGAGTAATAGTAAAGGTAAAAGTAAAAGTAATAATAGTAGTAGTGAAAGTAAAAGTAATAATAGTAGAAGTATTAAAACTTGTAGTAGTAATAACAGTAGTTGTAGCAACACTAGCAGTAGTAATAACAGTAGCAAAAATAATACCATAATAAACGTAATAACAATAATAAGACAATTTCAATACCAAATAAACATCACTACACCTTTTTTCCCGATATTTCGATATTTCTCTCTCTCTCTCTCTCTCTTTCTCTCTCTCTCTCTCTCTCTCTCTCTCTCTCTCTCTCTCTCTCTCTCTCTCTCTCTCTCTCTCTCGCACGTGCCTCGTCCAACCACCATAAAAACAGCACGAACCTTGGCCTTGTGTTGACGTCCAGGATCCGAAACCTCGACTTTCTCTTCTTATAGGCTTCAGTCAACAGCTTTTGAGACGTAAGATAACTCTTTGGGCACGATCGAGGGGCGTTTGACGTATTTTCCGTGTTGGTGTGTTTTTTTCCGTTTTTGTGTTTGTTTGTGTTTTTTTTTTTTGTATTGGTGTGTTTCTTTTTTGTTTGTTGTGTTTTTTTTTTGTGTTTTTCGTTTCTTTGTTTTTGTTGTATTTTTTCGTTTTTTTGTTTTGTGTGTTTTTTTCGTTTTTTGTTATTGGTTGTTTTTTTTCTTCTTCCTTGTTTCTTTGTTTTTAATTGGTCTGTGAGACGGATGGTCGAATATGAGTGACGGTTTTTGTATGTTCTAATTAGGGATATTGGTGTATGTTCTAATATTGCTCCACCCCCCATCTCTTCTCTCTCTCTAGCTTTTCTCTCTTTCTCTCTAATATACATATGTGTGTGTGTTGTGTACATACATACATACATACATATATATATATATTATATATATATATATAATATATATATATATATATATAATATATTATATATATATATATACACATACATACACACACATATATATACATATATATCTTTCAGCCTCTCTCTCTCTCTCTCTCTCTCTCTCTCTCTCTCTCTCTCTCTCTCTCTCTCTCTCTCTCTCTCTCTCTCTCTCTCTCTCTCTCTCTCTCTCTCTCTTTCTCTTTCTTTGTGTATGAAAGTGTATGTTAGCGCGTACATACGTATACGTGTATGTTTGTGCGGATATATTATGAAATATATTACCGGCGCCCTCATGATACCTCGTTAGACCTCCAGCAATATATCTACAGAATTAAAACACTTCTCTCTTTGGCTGATCCAGCGAATTCAGAAGGACCTGGTTATAGGCCGTTCATCTCTGGGTAAAATGTACGGCTGCAGTAGGCTGTGTGACTGTCAGAAAATCTTTCGCGGGATATTTAAGAGTCTCCCCTGCAGCGCCTCTCGTTTTCTTCCGTTAATGAAGTGCAGTTATTTAAGGCGAGTCACCTGTGGGACACCTGGATGACGTGGTGTGTTGATGTGAACTTTCTCTGCCGTTGAGGAATTTAGAGTTTGTTTGTTTTCTTGTTTATTTTTTTATTTTTATTTTTTTGTTTATCGTTGATAATTATCTCTACTTGGAGTGTACATGAGTGTGGGTGGATGGGTGTGGATGTGTTGTGTGTGTTGTGTGTTGTGTGGTGTGTGCATGTGTGTGTGTATGTATCAAGTATGTGTGTGTATATGTATGTGCGCATGTGTGTGTTGTGGTATGTTTGTGCATTTGTGTGTGTGTGCGAGCATGTGTGTGTGTATGTGTATCCAAGTGTATGGTGTGCATGTGTGTATTTGCGCATGTGTGATGTGTGTGCATCTGTCGTGTGTGTGCGCATGCGTGTGTGTGTGTCTACGCAAAAACCTTGTAAAACCTTCAACCTGCATGTAGATCCGCGAGCCATTCGTCAGCAGCAATCCCTCTCTGCTGACAGGAGAGGAACGGCCGCAGCGAGGTCTCATCTCCGCCAAATCGTTCCTCTAAATCCCCCGAGTCCAGGAGGGCCACGGCGCAGCATCCCGACATATGATGTTTTGGGCAGCATGTTCATCTACCGTGTTCGGCGGCGGTTGATGCTGAGTATATCCATTTTTTTTCATAGTGTGTTTAATGGAATTGAGTGTGTATATCTGTCTATATCTCTATCTATTCATCTCTCTCTCTTTCTCTCTCTGTCTCTTGTCTCTCTCTCCTCTGTCTCTCTCTCTCTCTCTCTTTCTCCTCTTTACTCTGTCTCTCTTTCTCTCGTGTCCTTTCTCTCTCTCTTTCTCTCTCTCTCTCCTCTCTCTCTCTCTCTCATCTCTTTCTCTTCTCTCTCTCTCTCTCTCTCTCTCTCTCTCTCTCTATATATATATATATATATATATATATATTTATATAATATATTATATATATATATATATATATATATGTACATTTGTTTATAAGTGTCCAGGATGTGTGTGTGTGTATTTGTAAACTGTTATGTGGTGTCTGTATGTATGGACATTTATGTATGCATATGTGTGGATAGCTGGTGGTGGTTTATGTGTGTTTACGTGTCTGTCTGTATACGTGAGAATATCCGTATCCGTATACATAAATATATAGTTATATAGATATAATAATTATCATAGATAGAATAATTTCAACATAGCAGGGCGTTCTGCATTAATCAAAGGATGAATTAAAAAAATAACATCTTTCACCTTCACTGAAAATGTAATCGCTCATTATTCTCTTTCCGGAACTAATTTTCTCTCTTCCGGGAAAAGGTTAAAGAGAGGAGAAAGAGACAACGAGAGTAAAGAGAGGAGAAAGAGACAACGAGAGTAAAGAGAGGAGAAAGAGACAACGAGAGTAAAGAGAGGAGAAAGAGACAACGAGAGTAAAGAGAGGAGAAAGAGACAACGAGAGACACCTTTATCGAGGACAATTCTTCGCAATAAAACACGGATGATAACGATGACGAAGAAACGAGAAGACGATTAAAAAGTAATGTTATTGAAAGCGAATGCGGAACTGGATGGAAAGGAATAATTTTCATAACTCGAAACAAAAGATGAATAGAAAGGAATAAAGTATTGGGATTTTTGGAATGAGGATGATGAAGGTAATAATAATGATGATAATAGTAATGATGATAACGAAGTTAAAGTAATATGATAATAGTAATGATGATAATGATGATAATAATAATAATAATAATAACGATGATACTGATAATGATAATAATAATGATAATAATAATGATGATAATAGTAATGATGATAAAATAATAATAATAATGATAATAATAACGATGATAATAATGATAATAATAATAATAATAATAATATGATTAATGATGATAAAGATAAATAAAAATGAATAATAACGATGATATGATAATAAATGATAACATGATTAATAATAATAATAATAATGATAATAATGATAACATAATAATAATGATAATAATGAAACACTAATAATAATCCTAATAATAATAATGATGATAATAATAATAATAATGATATGGAGGCCAACAATAATGATAATGATGCCAACAATACGATAATGATAATAAAAATATAACAGAAAAGGAATAAATAACCATAATAACAAAATAATAAAAACGAAAATGTACCGGATGTCACAAAAAACTTTTCCACCTTTTCGTGTTTGGAATTTGTGACTTCACGGTCGTCCATTTCCTATAGAAGCTGCATGAGAGATGTGGGAAAAGTTCGCGTTTCTCTCTATCTCTAATCTTCTTGTCTTTGCTCTCTGTGTCGGCTTTTCTTGTCATTTGTCTCTATCTTGTCTTTTTTGGTGTGTCTTTTTTCTTTCTATGTCGACTTTTCTCGTTTTTTTTTCTGTGTTCGAA
>NW_020869810.1:373190-388190 GCF_003789085.1 Penaeus vannamei | reverse complement strand
GATGATAACAATATAATCAATAATAATGATAAGAATAAGAAAAGTTGTATTGATAAAGATATTAATGATATTAATGACAAAAGAAATAAATCAATAAAAAATATAATGATGGTAATTAAAATAACAATAAGTAATAATAATAGTAATAACAATTATAAGGCCAAGACGAACAACAGCAGCAATAATAATGATGATAACAATGACAATGATAATAATGATGATAATAATACCGGTAATAACCAGAGCCTATAATTGGTGAGGTAGAAAGAAAAGCAATCTTAGAGCTAGGAAAGGATAAGAAACCATTAAAAAATGTTCAGGAAAAGCGACTTAAAGAACAGAAACCTTCACAATACACTCTTTAGTAAAACTGAATTCATTTGGGGACTTTAAAAGGGTTGCAGAGGGAACATTCAGGAGAACTAAAGAACAATATTAAACAATATTGAACACATAACATCTCACTCTGCAGACTGTGTAGAGAACGAGAGAACTAAAGAACAACATTAAACAATATTGAACACATAACATCTCACTCTGCAGACTGTGTAGAGAACGAGAGAACTAAAGAACAATATTAAACAATATTGAACACATAACATCTCACTCTGCAGACTGTGAGAACGAGAGAACTAAAGAACAATATTAAACAATATTGAACACATAACATAGAGAACGAGAGAACTAAAGAACAATATTAAAATATTGAACACATAACATCTCACTCTGCAGACTGTGTAGAGAACGAGAGAAACTAAAGAACAATATTAAACAATATTGAACACATAACATCTCACTCTGCAGACTGTGTAGAGAACGAGAGAACTAAAGAACAATAGAACACATAACATCTCACTCTGCAGACTGTGTAGAGAACGAGAGAACTAAAGAACAATATTAAACAATATTGAACACATAACATCTCACTCTGCAGACTGTGTAGAGAACGAGAGAACTAAAGAACAATATTAAACAATATTGAACACATAACATCTCACTCTGCAGACTGTTGTAGAAGAGAGAAACTAAAGAACAATATTAAACAATATTGAACACAAAACATCTCACTCTGCAGACTGTGTAGAGAACGAGAGAACTAAAGAACAATATTAAACAATATTGAAATAACATCTCACTCTGCACAGAGAACTAAAGAACACATAACATCTCACTCTGCAGACTGTGTAGAGAACGAGAGAACTAAAGAACAATATTAAACAATATTGAACACATAACATCCACTCTGCAGACTGTGTAGAGAACGAGAGAACTAAAGAACAACATTAAACAATATTGAACACATAACATCTCACTCTGCAGACTGTGTAGAGAACGAGAGAAACTAAAGAACAATATTAAACAATATTGAACACATAACATCTCACTCTGCAGACTGTGTAGAGAACGAGAGAACTAAAGAACAATATTAAACAATATTGAACACATAACATCTCACTCTGCAGACTGTGTAGAGAACGAGAGAAACTAAAGAACAACATTAAACAATATGAACACATAACATCTCACTCTGCAGACTGTAGAGAACGAGAGAACTAAAGAACAACATTAAACAATATTGAACACATAACATCTCACTCTGCAGACTGTGTAGAGAACGAGAGAACTAAAGAACAACATTAAACATATTGAACACATAACATCTCACTCTGCAACTGTGTAGAGAACGAGAGAACTAAAGAACAATATTAAACAATATTGAACACATAACATCTCACTCTGCAGACTGTGTAGAGAGAACTAAAGAACAATATTAAACAATAGCAGACTGTGTAGAGAACGAGAGAACTAAAGAACAACATTAAACAATACTGAACACATAACATCTCACTCTGCAGATTGTGTAGAGAGCGAGAGGAGGTGATTGTACACTTGGGATAAAAATGAACAAATCTTGCCCAGGAGTAGTACAAATTGAGGAGACATGGTACGATAGCACAGGTACAGCACTAACAAGTTTGCCCGAAGTACAAAATAGAACATGTAAAAAAAATGATGATGATGATGATATAATGATACTAATGAATAATTAATAATAATAATAATATATAATAATAATATGATAATAATCATGATAATGAATGATGATGATGATATGATGATGATATGATGATGATGATGATGATGATGATGATGATGATGATGATGATGATGATCATAATAATATATAATAATAATGATGATGATGATGATGATGAATAATAATAATAACAATAATAATAATACAAATAACAGAATAACAAACATAACAAAAAATAACCACAGCACCAACGATGATAATGATAACAACCATTGTTATTATTGTTATTAGTATTACTGTTTTCATTATCATTATTTTTTTAGTACTTTTCCGATCACTATTGTTGTTGTTCCTATTATTATTATTGATATCATTTTTATCATCATTATTGTTGTTATTATTATTATTGTTTTCATTATTGCTGTTATAATTCTATTATTATCATTATCATTATTATTATTATTATCATTATCATTATTATTATTATTATTATCATTATTGTTATTATATTTCTATTATTATTATTATTATTATATTATTATTATTATTATTATTATTATTATTATTACATCGTTATTATTATTATCATCATTATTATTATTATTATTATTATTATTATTATTATTATTATTATTATTATTATTATTATATTATTATTATTACCTACTACTACTACTACTACTATTACCATTATAATTATTATCATTATATTCAATCTCATCAGCATTATCATCATTTTCATATCCATCATCTTTATGATTATTGTTATTATCATTATTTTTATCATTATCATTATTATTAAGATTATGGTTATTACTATCATTATTATTACCATCATTAACATTATAATTATTACAGTTTATATCATCATTACTGTTATAATTATCATTATTATTATCATCGTTATTATCATTATCATTATCATCATCATTTGTCTTACTGCTATCATTACCATTATCATTATAATTGTTATTAATATTATTGTTTTTGTTGTTATCATTACCATTACTATTATCATCATTATCATTATTATTATTATTATTATCATTTTATTTTATCATTATTATTATTATAATTATCATTATCATTATCATTATATTATTATATTATTATATTATTATTATTATTATTATTATTATTATTATTATTATTATTATTATTATTGCTGTTGTTGTTGTTATTATTACTACTACTATTATTATTGTTGTTGCTGGTGTTGTTTGTGTTATTATTATTATCATTTTATTATTATTATTATATTATTATTTTATTTATTATTATTATTATTATTATTATTATTATTATTATTATTATTATTATTATTATTATTATTATTATCATCATCATTATTATCATCATTATTATCAGTATTATCATCATCATCATTAGTATCTTTATCATTTTTATTATTATTATTATTATTATTATTTTTATTATCATTATAGTCATCACTACTATTATAATGATCATTATTATCATTATCGTCATTATTGCCATCATCACCATCGTCATTTTCAGTTATTATCATCATTATTATCATTTCCAATACCATTTTCCATGATAATGTATGAAAATAAAGTCTTAATATCGAGAAACAAAGTCATCAGTATTATGGTATTTATTTCTGGTAGAAAGAAAAGAAACTAGACTGTGATTTTGATGGTAAATTTTGTGAATTTATAATAATTATTAGCATGTTATATTATCGTTACTGGGTTTAAGTATTATTATTACTTTTATTGTGATTGTAGTTTTTGTTATCATCATTATTTTGGTTATTGTTCATATGATCACTGTTGAGATAATGTTTACTCTCAGTATTATCATTATCAATAACATGGTTACAATTATCCTTATCACTGTAGTTACTATTATTATTATTGCTATTATCATTATTATTAACATTGATATTATCAATATGAAAATTATAGAAGCTTTAATATTAACATTACTTTTATCTTTTAACACTATCATTATAACTGGTTCAGCGCTATCATTACCATTATCAATAACATTACTATCCTTATAATTACTAATACTATGATAATAACTGCTCTTCTCAATGCTGATATTATTATCACGATCATTAGTAGTATTATCATCAGTATTATTTATATTATTATCAATATTGTTCCATCTATCATTATGATTATCATGACTATGGTTGTTATTGTTATCATTTATATATATATATATATAATATATATATATATATATATATATATATATATATATATATATATATATATATATTTTTTTTTTTTTTTTTTTTTTTTTTTTTTTTTTTTTTCTCTCTCTCTCTCTTTCTTTCTTTCTTTCTTTCTTTCTTTCTTCTTTCTTTCTTCTTTCTTCTTTTCTTTCTTTTTTTATTTAATTTTTTTTTTGGATTGAATTCTCAGGAGTTGAACATGCTGTTGAACATTGAACATTCTGAGAAGGAGTTGAACACACAGCCGTTGAACATGTGCTGAACAGAGGCAGAATGTTCTCGTCGAGGGATTTACACTCTTCGATGCTGTGAAATCTTTTATCTTTCCCTCCATCTGTCGTGGTGCCTACTCTCCCGCTCTCTATCTCTCTGTCTGTCTGTCCCTCTCTCTCTCTCTCTGTCTCTTTCTCTCTCTGTCGCTCTCTCTCTCTCTCTCTCTCTCTCTCTCTCTCTCTCTTCTCTCTCTCTCTCTCTCTCTCTCTCTCTCTCTCTCCTCTCTCTATCTATCTATCTATCTCCCTCTCTTCCTCTCATCCCCTCTCCTCTCTCTCTCTTTCTCTCTCTCCACCCCCCTCTTTCCCCCTCCTCTCTCTCTTTCTTCCCACTCCACAATCCCCCCATCTGACGAGTCCCCACAGCCCACCCACCTCCCCTCTCACCCCCCTCCCTCCTTCCCTTTCCCGCGCTCCAGCCCCATCCCCTCCCCTCGCACCAGCCCCCCTCCCCTCCCCCCCCGCTACCCCCTTCCTTCCGCCACCCCACCCCCCTACCCCCAAGGACCGAAGGCGTAGGGGCTGTAAAACCATAAACCAGGGACACATGAGGTCAAAATCCAAATTGTTTTTGACGCCCCGAGTGTGAAAACATGACCACAGTGGCCACCGTTCCTGCCATCGCCCCCTCTCCCCCTCTCTCCCCCTCTCCCCTCTGCTTTTCCCTCTTTCTTTCTCTCTCTCTCTCTCTTTCTTTCATGTCTCTTCCCTTTTCATTTCTTACTCTTATCTCCTCTTCTCTCTCTTTTCCCTCTCTCCCTCCTCTCTCTTTCTCTCGTGTTCTCTTCCCTTTCTTTTTTTCTTCCATTTTTCTCTTCCTTTTTTCATTTTTCTTATTCTTTATCTCTCTTCTTCATTTTCTTCGTCTTGCTTTTTTTTCTCTTTTCCTATTTATCGTTCTTCTTGCTTATTTTTACTCTCTCTATCTTTGTATTTCACTCTTTATCGCTCTTCTTCCTTTTATCTGTCTCGTTTTTCTGTTTTTTTTTTCTGTCTCTTAATCTTCCTGTTCCTTGTCCTTCTTCTATAATTTCATTTTCTCCTGTTTTCTTTTTTCACTTTTCCTTCTCCTTCCTACACCTTGTTAACTCTTCCTTTCTTTCCTCTCCACTCTCCTTTTCGGAACCCTCCTTACCTTCTTTCTCAATTATTTCTTCATTTCTCCCTCTTCCTCTTCTCCGATTTTCTTTTCCATTCTTCTCTTTTATTTTTCCTTTCTTCCTCTTTTCCGCTTTCCTTACTTTTCCTCCGTCCTCTTAATTCCATTTTCTTTTCCTACTCTCTTTAGTTCTTCCTTTTTCTTCCTCTCACGTACTTCTTCCTCATTCCTTTGCATTATTTATTTCGCTTTCTCTCGCACCTCCTTATCTTAAGTGTGTTCTGGACAATTGGACCCACATGGCTCTCTATCTCTCTCTCTCTCTCTCTCTCTCCTCTCTCTCTCTCTCTCTNAACCCAAACTAGCTCAACCTCCTTTCTTAACAACACATTTAAACACACTCCACTATACCTCTTCACAACTCACTCCTCTCATTCACTAATTCACCTTCCACTCCAATAAACTCTCTTTCAAAAATGCGCGCTTACACCCCTCTCTTACTCTCCCATATACCTCTACACTCCTTCAACTCTTTTTGATGAATAAAACACTACGGCCGATACAGGGCAGGCCATTCTCTAAAAACCATAGCTCCCGACGTCTAACTGCTGATGAAAAGACCAGAAGCCAAATTGGTGCGTTGATCCGCTTGCGCACAACAACACTTTCAGCACAACACATACACGCTGTATCATTGATGAGGGGAAAAAAAGGAGAGGTTTTTACCCCTTACACTCGTGCTTGCTAGTAGGACACCTACAGTCATAGTTATGGCCCATGGTGCCGGTGAAAGTGACAAAGAGGATACAAGGAGGAGCTGAAACACTTGCACGCATGCAGTGTGATGGGACTAAATACGAGCGTCCTTCTGGTGCTAGGAGGAGGAGGTAGCGCGTTCTCGCTGTATTTTTTATGTGGTATTATGGGCTCAGGGATCGTCCTCTAGCCCGTTTTTATTTCTTTCTCTCCGTATTTGGCTCTCTCTCTTCGTCGGCTTTCATGGGATGTTTGAGGAAGATGCGGGGGATAAGGATCGATTAAGGGATAAGTATTTGCCTTCGTGCGCTAGAACTGAGGCAAAGTGCCTGGTGTAACATCGCTGGAGAAGTACTAGGAGGAGAATAGAAGGGGGACTCCTGGCGTGACCACGAGGATGATCGGCAGAACAATGGAGGAGGAGAGGCAACGGACAACAGCGAGGTATCGGGCTGATAACACTCAGATGCAGTTGAGAAGGAGACGGTGCTGAGCTGGGCAGATTTATTCTTGAGGAATGACGTATGGAGTACGCGATTCTTTGAGGTTGAGGAAGAGGAGGAGAAAAGGAAAGGAAGTTTATTATTGGGGTCGATAATTATTGGGCGTTAAAGTTTGGAACGAGTGGAGAGCAAGGGGATTTTCGGGTACGAGAAGTGACAAAACGGGGGGAACGAAAAGATGAATATGTTGTCAAAGGTGGAAGGAAGTGTGTAAAAATATATGATTTTTAAAATATGTCGTATGTGTAGGCTTTTCGAAATTTAAGTTTATTTGTTCTTTCTCTCTTTCTTTCTTCTTTTTTCTTTGATTTTGCGACTGTTGCTTTTTACCCATTTCTTGGAAGAAAAGGCGTTCATATTTCCAATCAAAGAAGAAAAATGAAAGAAAGAAAACGAAAAAAAGGAAAACAGAATTGGACAGCAAGGACTGCGCCATCATGACAGCCATTGTTTTCAAAAAGATACGTGTCCTCCTAGCCCCTCCCCTCCCCTCTCTTCTCCTTCCTTCTCCCTTCTCCCCCTCTCTTCCTTTCTCTCTCCCCCCTCCTCCTCACCCCTCCCCTCCTCTCTCCCCTTCCCCCTCTCTCCCCCCTCCTCCTTCCTTTCTCTCCCCCTCCTAGACGCCCCTCCCTTCCTCTCCCCTCCTCGTCCCTCTCCTAGAGGTCCCTCTTCCTCGCCCCTCGTCGCCCCTCCCCTCCTCTTTTCTCCTCCCCCTCCTCCGCTCCCCTCCACGCTCCCCCTCCTAGTCGCCATGCCCCTCCCCTCTCCCTCCCTATCCCCAGCCACTACTCTCTCCCCTTCCTCGCTCCCCCTCCTGAACGCCCTCCTCCTCGCCCCTCCCCTCTCCCTCCCTCGCCCATCCCCTCCTCTTTCTCCTCCCCTTCTCACTCCCCTTCTGGAAGCCCCTCCCCTCTCCTTCCCCCCTCCTATCCCTCTCTCTCTCCCTCCCCTCTCCCTCCCCCTCCTCCTCCTCACCCCCCCCCATAAACGTACACATGCTTCCCTAAAAATCAACGTGAGGTCTTTCCTGGAATTGCAATGACAAACGAAATGCGCAAAGGCCAATGTGAGTGTTTGGGATTTTGTCATATATCCAATTTATCTATTTTTCTTCTTCTTCTTTTTTCTTTTCCTTTAATTTCTTTTTTAATCTTCTTGTGCCATGATTCTTACATAATTCTTCCATTAGGGATGAAATGAGAAGCAGGAACACAGACGATAAACAATGAGTGAAATACAGAGAGAGAAATATTCCATCTGCAATCTTATTTCTTTATCTATTCTACATAATAACTCATACATCGTTCTTGCATTAAGAAGGAATATTACACAGAAGCAAATACTGAAAGGAATATCAATAGAAAAAAATGCCAACATGACAGACTCAGAGTCGTTAAAATTGTGAAACATTTTCAAGAACGCTATGACTCCGCCGCATAAAAAGCCTTTGTCACGCCGGGCGGACAGGGGAGAAGAGATAAAAGGAGAGTGAGAGAAAGAGAAAGAGAGAGAGAGAGAGAGAGAGGGGGGTGAGTGAGGGAGGAAGGGAGGGAGGCAGAGAGAAAGAAAGAGATGAAGGGAGGAAGGGAGGGAGGCAGAGACGAGAGAGAGGAGAGATTGAAGGGGAGAATTGAGGGAGCAGAGAAAAAGAGATGAGGGAGCAGAGAGAGAGAGAGAGAGAAGAACAACAAACAGAGAAAGAAAAATATGTTTCTCAAACGAACAAAAAGAGAGAAATCAAACACGCGCACAAACGAGAGAAAAAATATAGGATAGAATTAGTAACGCAAAAAAAAAAAGAAAAAAAAGACAACATTACCACAAGACAAAACAGAGCAATAAGAGCAAAAGACAAAACCGCAGAATACGTCATCGCTCGAACGTGTTTAGCACATGTTTGATGCCTCGACCTAATCTCCCGACACTGTTTACGATCGTGTTACATTTGAGTCTCAGCGATAAGAATCATTAAAGGGGTAACGTGAGAGTGACAAATAGGTATAGGAAGATGATATGATCTTCTGTAACTTACTAATGGACTCCAGTTCACCGACAAGAGCAATTAAGTACACTCATTAATTTAGACCTCAGAACATTCATAAATTCAGGTCGAAACTGGAGCATAAGAAACGGATATCAAAACAGAAGGGACAGGCAGAGTCATGCAATACAGTGTCTCAGCTTGCATGAACACACAGGGACATGCACAAAACGTATGTGGTCTTTGTATAAGTGATAGTTATTTAAAACGTACGAGAAAATTCATATCATTAATAGCCTGTATCGAATTTTTCGGGTTTGAGACAATTAATCATAGTTTACAAAGGAAAAAAATGAAAGGACAAATGAATAAATACATTGAATTAATAAATAAACAAATGCATAAACATGAACCTTCAGAGGAAAAGAAAAAGCGACAGAGTTTCTCCGTTGCATCAAAGATAATTTATAATGGTTTTTTTACAACGTAGCAAGGAGAGACTCCTCCTGAGAATTATAGGTATTGGTAGAGGTCCGTGTGAGTGGGTCGTTGTAGGACGAGAGGTGTATCTACCTGGGGTCGGCCATAATACGGAAGTTTTGAGTTAAATTAGTTTAGAAAGGTTGATTATGGTGTGAATCAAGTTTTCCCGAGACAACTTTATTATACTTCTAGATATGTTGTAGTTGTTGGCTGTGAGTAGTGCGTGGAGGAGGCGGGGGGACCAGGTTGGAGGGGTGAAGGGGAATGTAGAAGTTTGCGGGTGTTTCGGTCATCAATCAGCATGAAAGCTTGACATACACCAAGGGATAGAATTTACTTAGTAGATTCCAAGTTGTCAAGTGTGTGGTTGTGGTGTGGTGGTTGTGTGTGTGTGGTGGTGCAAGAATGTAAGTTAGTATTACAATATAGGGCAATAGGGTATGAAATTGAGATTGCATGGTTATTTTGTTATTTGAAGTAAGGGGGTATAGTAGGTATATATGAGGGTACTAATAATATGTTACGGGAGTAATAATGTTTAGTAAAAAATGAGGATAAGTATATAGATATATACCAGAATTAGATAGAGGGGTGAGGCGTGAGGGGTGGAGAGGTAGGATGTTATTATATAATAATTACTTAATTAGGTAGTATCGACTGAAGAAGGATGATGGCTAGTTAAGATTCGACATTTAAAAGAGCGAGTTGGTGTGCGTGATTGTATAAGAAAGATGTATGCGGAACGCTACGTGAAAAGAGACGTGGTGGTAGGTTAGAACAGGGGCCTATTTTGTTATATTTATGATAGAAGGAATATATCGGAGGATAAATAAAGGAACAAAAGCAAAAATGACGGAAGTTGGAAAAACGTGCCAGCAAATCACAAAGTGAGAAAAATGAGGTGAGTAATTAAGCAGAAAAAAATGTGTTTAGGATGATGCATAAATCAAAGATGGATAAGGAATGAAAGTTAGTATAAAAAAGGATGTAGATAGGTATGGGCTGTTTGTTCGCATAATATTTTCCTACTAAGAGCTACTGCACTTCGGTGTGTCACTAGAAAGCGGGGAGAGGCGCGGCGTGAGCGTGTAGGAGGAGACGAGCGGGGTCCTCAATGCTTGCATCCTAGGTAGAGTATGATGTATTGCTGGTATTGAAAAGTCCGGCCCGTTTTTGGCCGGAAGTGTCATGGAAAAAGGGGGGGAGGGGCAATACATAGATAAGGGGCGTTGGTAGGGGGGAGTGTTGAAAACTAAGGTATAAAAATGTGGCTCACGATATCACCGCTGATATTAAAGGAGCTATGGGAGCTTGTCAGAAATTGGCAAGTAAGGGTAGTGAGTCTGCTTCGCCCCAGACACTGACAAGAAGGTTGAGGAGAGGAAGGTGGGGTGGGGGGCTGTATTCGAGCAAAGCCGGGCTTAAAGAGGCGTGAGCAGGTGGTTTAGCGATCGTGAGAGAACCAAGGTGGTTGGTGTAGTATTTAGGCTCCGAATCCCTTCAAGTTTGTATTATTCGTGTCTTCCTATGAGTTTTATAATATGACTCCTTGAATAACTGACAAAATAATTAAGTTAACATTCAACTCTGACTGAAATTCGAAGTAAATTTTAGAGGGCGCTGCGTATCTCCGCTTTTTTCTGTGTCTGTCATGCGTTAATACTCAGTTTGTTAGGCTCCATTTCAAACGCACCTTCCTGTAAATGTCTTTCTTGACCTTATTCTTGGTAATTATGATTATCTTAAATCTAAAAGATTCTAATATTGCAAGTATTATACTCTTTTAAAGATTAGCTTTGTTTGTTTGTTTTTGGCCTATCGCGACTAAATGTAACAAATGGCGGTGGAAATAAATCAGTATCGAGAAAGGGCATATTAATTTGTCAGAAATTCCACAAGCTGAAGTGCGGAGAGTTAATAAATAATTGGTAGGGAATAATACTGAGCAGAGCAGTAGTATGTAGAATCTCTAGAAACGATTTAAGAGGAGGGACAAATATTTTGGAAGTAAAATACAATTATAACGGTATTAGAGTAACGTGAGAAAAGATATTTAACTTCTAGTGATTAATGATAAGAGTTCGAGACTACACGGAATCTAAGAGGAAAGAATCAGGGAGAGGCACGTGTCTGAGCTGTTTGTGGGTGATGAATAGTATGTAGAGAGCTTATGAAGGATGAAGGTGGTTACTGATTTATGATAACTAAATAAAGGGAGAGTGTAATGGAGTAAAGATATATGTAGCTTGAGGGAATGTGTAGGAATCGAACAGTGGGGGTAGTTAAGAGAAGCATAACATAGCGAGTGATTCTAGGAGCATGGGTTCAATGATTAAGACAAGAGAGGGTGTATTGAGAGATCTACCGATATGATATGCCACTTTGAGTGGATTATGAATTTCTTCCATAAGAATGAGGAGAAAGAGTCAATTTGGGTTGAAGAGAGAGGAGTTAGGAAAACAAATGCGTTAAACAAAAATTAGAACGTGAAATGAGGACGAGACAATTGGAGGGTAAAGCATCAGAATACACAACAGAAGGACGAGCACGAATAATGAACATTTAGTCATGGGCAAAATTCATATAAAAAATTAGGTTATCCTCGGGGTTTTTGTGAAAGATATTCCAAAATCAGAGTTAGGGTGATGGCGGCCCTAAATGATGGGAAAGTTATAATTGGTTAGATATGGAAATTTTTGGAGGGTCATGTGAGCGAAGGAAAATTTAGTGTGAAATGTTTACAAATAGAGGAGAGAGTACATAGTTTTGAGAAAATGGTGACCGCAGAGTGACGTGATATTGCAACAGTATTGATAGTAAAGAATGTAAGTATATTTGAAATGGATATTGTATGTAGAGTGAATGGGTATGTATAGTATGAGCAGCACACAACAACACAGCGAAAACCAGCAAACAACACACACAGACTAGGCACAAACAGCAGTAAACGACACACAAGAGAGAAAAGAGAAGGAGAAAAGAGCAGAAGATGAATATGATGAAGATATTATGGAGTATATAATAAGTATAATATTAAGTAAATATAGTGGATATATATATAAGTAGAGATACATACCACATATGGTTATAAGAGTATGTAATGTGATAACTTGAGAGTATAACAGCAGAATGACCACACACGGATGAGCACACACATTATACATAGATAAAGAGAGTATAATGTAATATAAGAGAGTAGTAATAATAGGAGTATAGGGAGTATAAGTAGAAGAGTATAGATATAATATGAAGATAGTAATGAAAGAAAGAGATGGATATATATAGGGTAACGGAGTCACAATACGAGTCGAGACACACACAGAGCAGGGAAGGGAGAAGGGAGTGACGAGACACACATAGATGGATGCAAGGGCATAATGTGAGGGAGTTGAGAAAGTGTAATAGCACATGAGAGCACGTCTGAAGAAGTTTCAAACGTAATAAGATGTTATTTGGTCAAGCAGAGGAGAGAAGAGGAGAGAAAAGGAGACGAAACACATGAGCACCAAGGTGATAGATGTGAAGGTGAGACACGAAGCTTAGTATGCAGAGAAAGGGAGGAGAAAGGACGAAAGAAGGTGAAGTAAAAGGAATAGAGAGAAATTATAAGAGAGAGAGAGTGAGACGACATGATGTAAGATATATGCATAGATGCGCACAAGAACAGAGTGCACAATTAATATAGTTTGTAAGTGTGTGCGATGACGGTGTGTGTTGTGATGTGGTAGTGGTGTGTGTGTGTGTGTGTGTAGTGTGTGTGTGTGTGGATGTGTGTGTGTGTGTGTGTGTGCGCCACATGTAGTCATACATTTCTGCGAATAATGTATATACTTATCTCGCATATATTTAGTATATTAACGATTTCCCTGAGCAATATATTTTATTTTTTCTTCTTCGCTTCTGTACGTTTATGTGATTTTTAGATTAATTTTTTGTCTCAGTTTTATCATCATCGTCGTTAATCCTAATTTACCATCTGTCAACCACCTGCAGTTTATAAGGCTAACTCGTTCACGTTGTTTTTCACCTTCTAAGTTCCTTGTTGTTCAAGATACTTTTTTATAGACCCCGGCAATTAAGTGCACTTTAATAAGCCCGAGATGCTAATATCACACTAATCGCATTAGACATATTACTACCGTTAAAAGAACAGCAAGAATAAGGTCAAGAACAATTAGAACATCTGCAAGAATAAAAATAAGGTGAGTATAAATAACACAAGAGAGAACAACAACATGGAGGCTATTAACCGGAAAAGATATGGAATTATAAAGCATAATTGCAACAACAATTAATATGATGATGATAATGATTATATGATCGCATAATGATATAATTCTATCAACAGCAAAAAATAATAACTAATAATGATGATGATGATAATGACTATAATCTAGTATTATTAGTAGCAATCATCATCGTCATCATCATAAAAAAATGATTATAATAACAAAATCGGCAATGATAGTAATTGATTAATAACAAGGGTATAATAATTACAATCGTATAATATTAAAATAATAATAAATATAATATAAATGTAATAATGAATCATAAAGTAATGATAGTAATAACAACAATAATAATAATAGCAATCATAACAAAAAGAAGGAAAAGAATCGGAAAGATAGAAATAATAAAAACACGAACTGAAACAAGGGTAAAAAATCAACAATAACACAAAGAGGAAAAAGCATTATTTTATTAAACTCCCAGAAATTATTTAATAACACGTCCATCCCCACAGAGACAAGCACCAAGCACGATGCATGCAATCGGGCAATGCAACCGAAGATGCTTGCCGAAGAGTCACCCATGATGAAAATTAGAATAAGATTCACCATGAAATTGGAAAGCAACGAGTATGGATCGTCAGAAGCGAAGAGAGGAGATGAAGAATGATAAATAAAAGAGACAAGGTGTTGAGGTCTTGGGGAGGGTGGCCTTATTGGGAGGGCAGGTCGTGTCTCTGCTCCTCTGGGCGTACGTGTGTGTGAAGGTTTATGGGTATGTTGAATAATAGACACTGTACGTAAAACACAGACAGGTAGACGGCTCAAAACACAAGCACCTGGGCTCTTTTTTGTCTGTCTGGTCTGTCTGTCTTGTTTGGTTCTTCTCTCCTCATACTCACTCACTTATAACTCTCTTTCTTCTCTCTTTCGCTCGCTCGCTTATCACCTCATCACGTCACTCACTTTCACTCTCTCTTCTCTCTCCTCCCTCTCTCTCTCTCCTCTCTCTCGTCTCTCTCCTCTCTCTCTCCTCTTTTTTCTGCTCTCTCTCTCTCTCTCTCTCTCTCTCTCCTCCTCTCTCTTCTCTCTCTTTTCTTCTCTCTCTCTTTCTCTCTCTCTCTTCTTCTTCTCTTCGTCGTCTCTCTCTCTCTTTTGTCATCTCTTTCTTATTTCAAATTTCAAAATCTAAAGAGCGGAAAGTATCGATGCCTCAAAAATGATCTTGCTGTTCTTTCTCAACTGCACCTGAGGTGGTAGAAAAGGAATAAAATTCAGGAATGGGAAAGATCAGAGAAATGGTAGGAAAGATGAGGAGGAGGAAGAAACAAAAGAAGCACGTGAGACAAGCACAGTACAGGAGTACGCAGTAGATTATGACAATGATGATTTGATGATCGATAATGATAATGACTTAAGTAATGATT
>NW_020869810.1:363190-365690 GCF_003789085.1 Penaeus vannamei | reverse complement strand
GATGTGGATGTGTACATGAGTACTCGGCTCAAATATTATGTTCAGTTGGTAAGGCTCTTCAATTTCGATTTTGGGGCGTCGGTATTTTCCTCTTTAGTTGTGTATTTGTCTTTTTCGCTCCTTGGATGGGTTTGGTCGTTGTCGCATATCTTGTGTTTGTTTTTTGCTTTTTTTTATTTATTCCTTCCTAAATTCGTCATTTTTACTTTCCTTCTTCGATTTACCACTTACTTCTATTTGTTCTATCTGTTTGATTCGATTTGTCTACTTTTTTTTTCTCATTGTGATGCCTCCGCTTTTTCCCTTTTCTTCTGCTTATTCGTTTGCCACTATTTCTATGTTATACCTTTCCCCCTCGTCTTTCTTCTCCTTACCTCTTCTTCTTTTTGTTGCTGTTTTCCTTTTCCTTGGTTTTCTTTCAGTGTTAAGAGGAGAAGAAGAGACGGAGAAGAGAGATAAGAAGTAAGGAGAGAGAGAGAGAGGAGAGAGAGAGAGAGAGATGAGAGAAGGAGGAGGAGAGCGATGGAGAGAGAGAGGAGAAAGAGAGAGGAGGAAGAGGAGAGAGGAGAGAGAGAGAAGATAGAATGAAAGAGAGAGAGAGGAGAAGAAGGGAGAAAAAGAAATCAAAGAAGTAAAGAGAATAGAGAAGGAGAGAAAAACAGAGAGAGAGAAAAAAAAAAAAATAAAAATCAATAAAAGATACATTGAACCATAATTCCGAAATGAACGTTTTTTATACATGCACATATCCTATTATGTTAAGATCCCTACTATTTCTAACTAAGAATATATTCACACAATACATGACACCTCGGACTTACTTAAAATGAGACGACCATCTGGAGATGCCCGGCTTAATGAGTACGGCCCACCTTTCTTGAGATCGCAAATCCTCGTCTTCTGGAGATTTCTGATATTTCCCTGCGTTGCTACAAGCTCACTACCTTTCACACGGGAGACACTAATGGTCCTGTAGGAAACTCTTTATCGCGGGAGGACGTTGTCCGATTTCTTGTTTGTTTGTTTTTTGGTGTGTTTTTTTTTTTCTTTGTTTTGGTAGGATTTGTTTGTGGCTTTGCTTGCTTTAAGTGTTACTATTGATTTTCTGGTTTGATTGATGCTGAATAATTGTAATGTCTATATGTTATTTCTTTGTGTTTACTTCCTCTCCTCTTTTGCTCCTTCCTCTTAACACATGCCAATGTTATTGTCCTTATTCTCGTGCTCTTCTCTATGTGTTTCTTCTTATCTTCCTCTCTCTGCGTGCGCCTCTCATGTTTTCGTCCTTCTGTGTCCTCTTTATCTCTATTCTGTCCTCTTTCTTCACTTTCCTTCTCGCTTCACATCCTATCTCTTTTCTTGTTTACCAATGCACCTATTTCTATTTCTTATGTTGTGTCTTGATGCCTGTTTCTTCATTTGTGACCTTGTTCTTCTTTGTTCTTCTAGTCGTTACAGGAAAGAGAAGAGGAGAGAGAGAGAGAGAGAGAGAGAGAGAGAGGAGGAGAGAAGAAGAGAGAGAGAGAGAGAGAGGAGAGAGGAAGACTGCGAGAGAGAGAAAGAGACTCGTTCCCAGTAGTTCTCCTGGAACGACCTTTCCACATGCACATCTGCGAGAGCCTCCTACGCACCGACGCTATCACCACTCGAGTATCGGACCCTTGCTATCTTTTCTCCCCTTCTCGTCTAATAGTCATCCCTCTGGAACGTGCGTCACTCGAGTAAGTAGGAGACCTGCAGAGAGAGATGACATGATTATAATGTTGAGACGAGAGAGAGAGAGAGAGAAGCACCGTACGACGTAGAGCACGAATGAGAGCACGCGTTAAGACCCTCGATGCGTCCATGCATCGACCGCGTAGCCCTCAGTCAGTAAAATTACCTACCAAATCCACCTAATATTACGGTCTCTGAATTACCTTCTTCAGATTTCCAAAACCCACTTAGCGATCCGCTCTCTCTCGTAAAAACCATTAACCTTCCCTCACGGTTGTCTTCTAATTCCCTAAGAAAAGGTATGACCCTTAAGACACCTACATCCTCCAAATCGCTTCGGCCGATCTAAAGATGCAGACGAATACCCCTTCACACCTCAATCTGCCCTCTGGTCGGCGCTTAGCCCTTTCCTCCCTCGCATCCCCCTCTCACTTCTCTGCTAGTCCCGCTGCCCTTTTCCTCCCTCCATCCCAGTGGCCCTTGCTCGTCCGCATCCCCCGTCCTCCTTCCCACCATGCCCCGTCTCGGCGGGGGATCCTTGCTCTTCAGTCCGCTGCCTCCTCCCCTCCTACGCGCCTCGCCCTTCGCCTCTACCGGCCTCTCACGCGCTTCCCTCTAAGCCGGGCTCTCTCGCCACCCCTGTCCTCGCGCCTCTCTTACCGCTTGCGCCCCGCTTCCCTCTCCTAGCCGGCTCCAACCCTCTCCGCCGCCCGCTCCTCCGCCGCCCGCGGGCCCGACGGGGGCTCGCTCTTCGTCGCCGGGCCCGCGGCCCTGTCCCGTCGGC
>NW_020869810.1:335690-338190 GCF_003789085.1 Penaeus vannamei | reverse complement strand
CCCCCACTCCTACCCCCTCCTCTATCCCCCTCCCCCTCCCCCCCACTCCTACCCCACCCCCCACTCCTACCCTCCTCTCCTCCCCCACTCTACCCCCTCCCCTTCCGCCTCCCCCCGCCCTACCCCCCTCCCCCTCCCCTCCCAGGCCCGCCCGCAGCCCAGCCCGGGCGCCGCTCGCGTGATCTATGCGATTGGAGCGAGGGTGGCATGTTGTCAATGACAGGGTCTGCCTCCCCTGCTTCGAGCCTCAACTAGCCTTTTTATCAATCTACGTGTCTTTCTACTTATTTATTGGGTTTTGCTGTGTCCCCTCTTTTTATTTTTATTTTTTTTTTTTTTTTTGGTCGAAATTCGTTTTTTTTTTTTTTTGTGGAATTGTATCGTTTTATCTTTTTTTTTAATTCTTCTTCTTGGTCTGTTTTTTTGTCGTTTTCTCTTTACCAAAATGTGTGATTTTCTTTTTTTTTCCTCGTTATCCCTTTTTATCGACCGTCTCTTTCATTCCTTCTTTCGTAATTTTTTTCATCTTCTTTCTCCCATTTTTAACTTCCCATAGCCATCCCGATTCCCTCATAAATCCCTCATAAATCTCCGATAAATCCCTCATGAATCTCTAATGAATTCCTCATAAATCCCTCATAAATCTCTGACAATTCCCTCATGAATCCCAGATAAATTCTGATAAATCCTCATAAATCCCCAAACGTATGATAAATCCCTCATGAATCTCTCATAAATATCTGATGAATTCCTCATAAATCCCTCTCTCTGATAATTCCCTCATGAATCCCAGATAAATTTCTGATAATCCCTCATAAATCCCCCAAATCTCTCATAAATCCCTCATGAATCTCTCATAAATCTCTAATGAATTCCCGATACATTCCTCATAAATCTCTGATAATTTCAGGTCTTCTCCCCATTACAAAAATACCCCTTTTTTCTACCCCTTCGTATGTCTTCATCCCTCCCCCTCCATCCACCCCCCCATCCACCATTCCCCCTTCCTCTCCCCATACCCTACACCCCCCACCTATTTTAAAAATACCCCCTCTCTTACGCCCCTCCCACACATACCTATACTCCCCCCCTCCCTCCTCCTCCTCATCCCCTCCCTCACACACCAAAATCCCCCCACCCAACTCCGCCTTCCCCTCCCTCATACACTTAACTCCACCCTCCCAAACTCCGCCTTCCCTCCCTCATACACTTAACTCCCCCCTCCTCCTTCACCTTCTCCCACACACCCATTGGTTCCCCCTTCCTCCTACACCCCTCCTTCGCATACCTAATTCCCTCCATCCTCCCTCAACCCTCCTACACACACCAATGTCCTCCCTCCTCCCTTGGCCCCCTCCTACATACCTAACACCCTCTCTCCTCCCTCATCCTCTCCTACACACCTAACTCCCCCTCCTCCCTCCCCCTCCCCCACACACCAAACCCCCTTTTCCTTCCTCACTTCCCTCCAACACACATCTAACTCTTCCCCTCCCTCCTCCTCACCCCCCCCCATCCCCCATACCTAAGTCCCCCTTCCCTCCTCCCTCACCCTCCTCCCACACATGCTTCCCCCTCCCCCCCCCCACCTTCCTACTCCATAATTCACCAATGTCCTTTTCAATCTACGGGTTCTTGTCACCTGTCATTTTCTTTGACTCGGTTTGTTATGGGGGACTATGGTATTCTTTTTTTTTTCTTCTTCTTCTTTTACTTTTTTCTCCTTTTTCTTTTTCTTACTCTTATTTTTTTTCTTTTTCTTTTTTATATAGTTTCGGTGTTTGAGTATTTGTTGTCAGATGTCCTAATATCTTATTTTGTTTGATGCGTAAATGTTGTTACATATTCATCTGTTATATTATTCTCATGTGTGAATTTCCTGTTTATTGTTTATGTTGTTTGATATCATTCTGTTGCTATCCAATTTGCTATTTATTCTGTCCTATTTGGTGCTTCCTTTATCCTATTATTTTTGCTTATATATCTTATCCATTG
Organism: Penaeus vannamei; assembly: GCF_003789085.1. NCBI lineage: Eukaryota > Metazoa > Arthropoda > Malacostraca > Decapoda > Penaeidae > Penaeus > Penaeus vannamei. The sequence continues at coordinate 336,195 of NW_020869810.1, read as the reverse complement.
CTTTGTTTATCCCATAGTCTTTATTGTCATTGTTTAGTCTTTAATTCTTTCTATAAGCTATTTGTATGCTATTTACTCTCCCTGTTTGCTGTCTGAATCTCCTTTATACAACGAATTTATTATTCTTCATCATCGACTGGAACTTCAGTATTATCTCCATCTCTCTCTCTCTCTCTCTCTCTCTCTCTCTCTCTCTCTCTCTCTCTCTCTCTCTCTCTCTCTCTCTCTCTCTCTCTCTCTCTCTCTCTCTCTCTCTCTCTCTCTCTCTCTCTCTCTCTCTCTCTCTCTCTCTCTCTCTCTCTCTTCTCTCTCTCTCTCTCTCTCTCTCTCTTCTCTCTCTCTCTCTCTCTCTCTCTCTCACTCTCTCTCCCTCTCTCTCTCTCTCTCTCTCCTCCTCTCGCCCTCCCCCTCCCCCCCCCTCTCTCTCTCCTCTCTTTCATTATCCCAATAAACTATTCTACCCTTTATCCTCCCCACCCGATATTCTCTTACCTTCACCTCCTAT
>NW_020869810.1:330690-333190 GCF_003789085.1 Penaeus vannamei | reverse complement strand
CTCCCACCCTCCCACCCCCCCACCCTCCCACCTCCCTCACCCCCCTCCCACCCTCCTCACCCTCCCACCCTCCCCACCCACCTCCCACCCTCCCTCACCCACCTCCCACCCTCCCTCACCCACCTCCACCCTCCCTCACCCCCTCCACCCTCCACCCCCCTCCCACCCTCCCTCACTCCCTCCCACCCCTCCCTCACCCCCCTCCCACCCTCCCTCACCCCACACTCACCTCCCTCCAACCCTCCCTCACAACCCCTCCCACCCACCCTCACACCACCACCAACCCTCCAACAGTCCCTTACCGCGGGCGTGGATGCCCGCCCCACCCCAGACGTATCATCATTGGTCGCGTGCTATATGGCGGGCGGCGGGCGGTGGGCGGCGGGGGGAGGCTGGCGGGGGCGGGCGGGGGGGCGGCGGGCGGCGGCGGCGGGGGCAGCGGGGGGGCGGCTGGACGGTGGGCGGCGGGGGGTGAGGCTGGACGGTGGGCGGCAGGACCATGGGCGTCGGGCGGCGGGGGGTGAGGCTGGACAGTGGGCGGCAGGGCCATGGGCGTCGGGCGGCGGCGGGGCGGCTGGACAGTGGGCGGCGAGGGTATCTGTGGCATGTGGGGTGAGGGAAGGTCGTCGCGCCAAACGCCATTAGCTGGACACGCCATTCGTCGCCGGAGCGTGTTGGGGCGAAAGGGGGGGTGGGGGTAGGGGGCTTGTCACTCCGGGTGGCTTCGGGAGGATCGATGAGGGATTAGGGATTTATGAGGGATTTAATGGAGGTTTATGGGGGATTTATCGGAGGTTTATGAGGGATTTATTGGATTTATTTTTATTGGAGGTTTATGAGGGATTTATTGGAGGTTATGAGGGATTTATTGGAGGTTTATGAGGGATTTTATTGGAGGTTTGAGGGATTTATTGGAGGTTTATGAGGATTTATCGGAGGTTTATGAGGGATTTCATCAGTGATTTAGGGGATCTATGAAAATTATGAGGGATTTATCGGAGTATTATAAGGGATTTATCGGGGATTTATGAGGGATTCATCAGTGATTCAGGGGATCTATTAGATTTATGAGGGATTTCTCATATTTATTTAGGATTCATGAGGAAACTATTAGAGATTTTTTAGGGATTTATCAGAGATATATGAGTGATTTATCAGGATCTATCAGAGATTTATGAGGGATTTATCAGAGATTTATGAGGGATTTATCAAAATCATAATCAGGAAATTATTGCAGATCTTTGAGGGAATTATCACAGATCTATGAGGAATTTATCTAATATTCATGAGGGATTTATCAGGATTTCATCAGATATTTATGAGGGATTTATCTGAGATTTATGAATGATTTATCCGGTATTAATCGGGGATTTTCTCGGGTATTTATCAGGCATTCATAGGACATTAATCAAGTATCTATTTTCATATCAACTTATGTTTTATGTTTATTCCTTTTTTGTCTAGGATTTCGTTTAATCATTTATTTTCATATTTCTTTTTATTCTTTTGTCTGTTTGTGTTTTTGATCTTATCTTTATAAATATGTTTTTTATCACATCTTAATAAATGTATTTGCTGGATTTTGTCCGTTGTTTTTCGTTTTTTTCTTTTCTTTTTTTTATATCTTGTTCCTTCTTCCTCTTCCTCTTGTGCCTTTGTTTCCTTCCTTCTCCCCCTTTTCTTTCTTCTATTTCTAATTCTTGGTATTTATATCTTTCTCCTTTTCTCCTTTCCTTTTCCTTTTACTCTTTCTATTTCTTTTGCTGATTATTCCTCTTACTCTTCATCTTCGTCTCCATCTTCATCTTTTTCTTTTCCTCTGTCTCCATCTTCATCATTTTCTTCTTCTTTATTTATTTATTTTTTCTTCCTTTTCATCTTCTCCATTAAGACCCAATATTTGCACCGCTCTGTTATTTCATTCAATAATAACATTAACATAGAAGTACAAAAAAAAATAATAATAAATAAATAAAAATAAATAAATAATAAAAATAAAAAAAAACATATACATCTTCATGAATACGTGTGTATATGCATCTACACAAGCACATAGAATCACTCCATCATTTCTTTCTGTTTTTTCTCTCTCTTTTTTTTCTTTCTTTCTTTCTTTTTTTCTTTTTTTTTTTTTTCTTTTTTTCGTTGTCTCCGCCCCTTCTGATGGGATTTTACTCGGAAATTACATTTACATTTTGCACCTCCAGACCTTATTGATAAGTTACCTGACCGGAGGGAGGGTGTGCCGCGCCCTCTTGGCTTGGCACGCACACTGAGGCCGTATCTGGCAGGCACACACAGATGTACACACTGACGTACAGACACTTAGACACACATGGATACGTTGATGTATATGCCGAGATATTGGCACGAAGATACATGCACATACACGCACATATGCATACACATACACAGGTAACGCATACACACACATACAAATATACACATATATGCACACACATGCACACACTGATATACAGATATACACTTACAGACACAT
>NW_020869810.1:313190-325690 GCF_003789085.1 Penaeus vannamei | reverse complement strand
AAAAAAAAGACAATGAGAGACAGAGAGAGAAAGAAAGACAGGGAGAGACAGAGAGACAGAAAGAAAGACAGGGAGAGACAGAGAGAGAATAAAAGAAAGACAAGTAGATATATAGGGCGATAAGGAAAGAGAGACAAAGAGAGAAAAAAAACAGGGAGAGACAAAGAGAGAGAGAGAAAAAAGGAGACATGGAGACAGGAAAACACAGAGAAAGACAGAGAAATAGGGTGAGACTGAGAAAAACAGGAAGAGACAGGGTGATAGAGAGAAAAAAAGAGACAGACATATAGATAGAAAAAATACATAGACACATGGGGTTTTAAATCATTCTATATGCAACCTGGAGAGCAGAGGGAGAAATTGTTCCCTTATTCAACAGCAAGACATCCTTCAAGTCAAAATTGGAAAAAAGTGATTTTTTCGTTAAAATCTATGAGAGGATTGTCCTTTTAAACAGTGTTTCTCTCCTAATGGTTCGAACGCGTCCCTGTCTAATCAAACCCGGGTTCCACTGCTCATTTTCAGCCTCTAGTCCCTAAGCTATCCCCTGGCGTCCAGTGTTCCCCTTTGGTTTCATCGCAGTTACGCTCTCCAGGGCTAGACAAGTTTAAGCTCATTTCCCTGATGCTATGGTTATGGTTATGACAGCTTAGAAATATCTTGAAAAAATAGACAATCACTAGAATTCCTAATCACCTTTGAAAAATAGTAATACATGGGCAAAGACTGCTAAGGGTCTAGCTCTTTTTGGTTGCCCTGGCCAAATGAGTTATAATCTGTGAATGGCTACAGTGGAGGATAAGGCTACTGGCACCCTAGCTTAACTCTTTTCCAACCACAGCAGAGTCTAACTGCTACTAGCACACTGGCTTAAGACATCTAATCACAGCAGAGAACTGATAGTGATACCATAGCTTAAGAAAGACTTTCCCAGCCGCACCAAAGAACTAATAATGATACTCTGGCTTAAGACTTTTCCAACCACAGCAAATTATATATATATATATATATATGTGTGTGTGTGTGTGTGTGTGTGTTTGTGTGTGTGTGTGTGTGTGTGTGCGTGTGTGTGTGCGTGTGTGTGTGTGTGTCGTAATAACTTCGTATAGCATACATTATACGAAGTTATACGAGTGTGTTTGTGTGGGTGTGCGTGTGCGTGTGTGTGTGTTTGTGTGTGTGTGTGTGTGTGTTTGTGTGTGTGTGTGTGTGTGTTTGTGTGTGTGTGTGTGTGTGTTTGTGTGTGTGTGTGTGTGTGTGCGTGTGTGTGTGTGTGTCGTAATAACTTCGTATAGCATACATTATACGAAGTTATACGAGTGTGTTTGTGTGGGTGTGCGTGTGCGTGTGTGTGTGTTTGTGTGTGTGTGTGTGTGTGTGCGTGTGTGTGTGCGTGTGTGTGTGCGTGTGTGTGTGCGTGTGTGTGTGTGTGTCGTAATAACTTCGTATAGCATACATTATACGAAGTTATACGAGTGTGTTTGTGTGGGTGTGCGTGTGCGTGTGTGTGTGTTTGTGTGTGTGTGTGTGTGTGTTTGTGTGTGTGTGTGTGTGTGTTTGTGTGTGTGTGTGTGTGTGTATAATCATTATAAATATAAAAGATCATAAATATATGATTACATTATACAGACATATTCATTCCTGTTCCTCAAGTTACCTCTCGTTCTCCGAGTCCCTCCCTAATAGATCGCTCACATCCACGGTTCGCAGATGCTCCTTAGACTCAAAGTAATAGTAGCATTCCAGCCACTGCTATGGCGAATAGGAGTACACTCACACCTACAGGATCCTCCGTGCTTGACGAGGATTCTTGACTTGAAGCTTCTGAGGGAGCCTTGGCGTCTGGGTCTTGGGTTGATGGAGCTTTGGTGGCCAGGCGTTCTGTCGAGGGATGGTTAGAGTCTGAGTGGTGAGTTGAAGGAACTTTGGAGTCTGGAGGATCAGTGGAAGGAATTTTTGGATCAAGGTTTTCAGTTGAAGGAGGTTTTTGGTCTAGATTTTCAGTTGAGAGAGATTTGCCGTCTGGGTTTTCAGTTGAAGGAGCTTTCGAGTCCGGCTGCTGGGTTGAGGGAGCTTGGGTGCCTCGCTGTTGAGTCGACGGAGGATCTGATTTGTGGGAGTTATCGCAATCGTCATTAATATCTTATCATGTCTATTTGTCTTGGCTGTGTTTTCATACTGTGACGTCATTATCCGTTATAAAAATCTGCTTTCAATACAACTTCGGCATTTCCACTATTCGTCTCACATAGATAGTTACCTAGCCATTGCTTATAAATAACGCTTTCCCGTCAACAGAAATAAGCGAAACTTCCTCTGTCACTACATCATAAAAAATAAAAAGAAATAAAGAAAGAAAAAACAACATAAAAAATAAAAAGAAAGAAAGAAAGAAAAAACAAAAGAACTGACCTGCTGTGGTCGACTCCATCCCCGGGCAACTGAAGAGGCTTCCCTTAGGCACTTCATCAGGACACTCTTCACTCCAATCGGCAAGACCCTCATAGGACGCATGGTGATTCAGCAGTTTCTGGCCAGCGCAGCAGGTGAACTCTTTGTCGGGATAAGATGAGACACGAAGAACAACGTTTTGGGCGTCGTTCTGTTCGGAGCAAATTATGAGGTGATATATTTACGCACATAACACACACACACACACACACACACACACACACACACACGCACACACACACANCCATAACACACCATCCACCAACACCTCTTCCTACCCAACAACAACAACAACAACAACAGGAGGGAACCCCTTACCTGAGCAGAAGGTTCGTGCTTCCCTGCAGTGGATGCGCCAGCGTGGACCCCCCGGGTACATACGTCGGACGGGGCTCCTCCAGTCTTCACTACTGGGGTGGGGGTGGGGGTGTGGGGGTTGAGCATGGGGTAGGGGGGTTGAGGAGGGGGGATTGGTATTTAAAGGGTTATAACATTGAGAATAAAAGAGTCCTTGATTATGATAATGATGATTATATTGATGAATTATAATGATCAATTTATGATCTTAACGATGTATTGATAGAATAAATGTAATAATCAGTTATAGTAACATTCTTCTCTTTATACGAAAAATACTTACATTAACATACAATATGATAATTGTGATAAAACTCATTGACTCGATAGGAAATAAAAATGATAATTAATCAGCAAGACAATGAAAAAATACAGTAACAACAACATGATAACTGTGATAATAAAATCATAGAACAATAATAATAAAACAACAATTAATAATATATACGAAATAATTCCTTACTCACCATGATCATAATCAATCAAATAAAATGTTGAAATCCCATGCAAATATAATATGACTAATAAAAATAAAATAATAAACTAATAATAAATAATAATAATAAAAATATGACTGTGAATACAAGCACTGTTTTCCTCTATGAAATCAGACACAAAGAACAGTTAAAAGAACAAGTCATTGGATCAAGTGAAAACCAGAGAAGAGAAAAAAGTTAAAATAAATAAAATAAATAAATTCTCTCTCTCTCTCTCCTCCCTCTCTCCTCTTCTCTTCTCTCTGTCTCTCTCCTCCCTTTCCCTTCCCTCCTCTCTCTCTCTCTTCTCTCTCCTTCCCTCTTCTCTTCTCTCTCTCTCTCTCGCTCTCCTCTCTCTCTCTCTCTCTCTCTAAAAACAAAAAACAAAAATAAAATATTAAAAATAAATAAATAAAATAAGAAATAAAATCGAGATAGCAGCAATAAAATTTGGTTCTCTGATAAGATTAAGTTCTATCAGATTCATTACTCTCTCTGTGAGAATGCATCCTAAACCTGTTGTATTTATGGATGTTTTACATATCTCTGTTCCATATTGAGGAATATTCTCATTTATGACTATGTAGTATCTTTATTTAATAAATTTTAGTGTTTTTTTATAATTTATGTTGAGTCGTTTTTTTTTCAACACGAGTATTTTCGTTTCATATATATATATTATATATATATATATATATATATATATATATTTACTATATATATATATTATATATATATATATAATTTAGGATTTTTTACATTTTATGATTTCCATTCTCCCTAACACTATGGAATCTTTCAATTCATAAACGAGTATTTTAATATCATAATTTTGGTTATAATAAGGATTTTACACTTTCCTGTGGTCACAAGATGGTTGAAAATAAACGAAAAATAATTATACAGTCACTGGATGGAGAAAAAGAGAAAATAATTATAATAAGTCACAAGATAATTATGATATTGATAGTGATGTAATATTATTTTCCAAAATTTATCATCATAACAGTGACACAAAATACATTATCCGTATGACTACAACACCAAATTAATTATCTGTGTGACTACAACAACCTAAACTTAATTACCTGTTTAGTAGGACTACAACACCAAATTAATTACCTGCTTAGTATGACTACAACACCAAATTATTACCTGTTTATCAATGATACAACACAAAATTAATTTCTGTTCAATGTGCTACGTCACAAATTAATTATCTGTTCATATGGCTACGTCACAAATTAATTACCTGTTTTAGTATGACAAACACCTATATTTATTACCTGCTTAGTATGTTACAAACACAAATAATTACCTGTTTAGTACAAACAACACAAATTTTTCATTGCCTGTTTTTAGCATGACTACAACACAAAATTAATTACCTGTTTGTTAATATGACTACAACACCAAAATTAATTACCTGTTTAGTAAATGACAACACCATATTTATTACCCAGTTTATCATGACTACAGCACCAAATTAATAACCTGTTTATCATGACTACAGCACCAAATTAATTACCCGTTTAGTACAACACAATATTTATTCATTACCTGTTTAGTAGGCCTACATCACAAAATCCATTACTTCTTTATTATGACAACAACACAAAATCTATTACCTGTTTAGTATGACAAGACTAGAATTCAGGCGCATTTCGTTGACAGGTGGCATGTCATCAGGACAGAGACCGCTCCTTCTGCATTCCCAGTCAGTTCTACGAATGAGATGAAAAAGCCTTTGAGAAAACAGACATGGGGAGGAGGAAGAAAACGGAGATGAAAGAGAAAATGGGAATTTTTTGAGAGAAAATGGGAATATTGCAAAAGAAAATATTTGGAAAGAAAATAGGAATATTGCAAAAGAAAATGGGTAAAATTTTGAAAGAAAACGGAGATGAAAAAGAAATTGGGAAATTTTTTGAGAAAGAGAAAATGGGAATATTGCAAAAGAAAATGGGTAAAATTTTGAAAGAAAACGGAGATGAAAGAAAATGGGAAATTTTTTGAGAAATGGGATATTGCAAAAGAATATTGGTAAAATTTTGAAAGAAAACGGAGATGAAAAAGAAAAAAGTTTTTTGAGAGAAAATGGGAATATTGCAAAATTAAGAAAATGGGAAACTTGCAAAACTAGGAGAATGGAATAACTTGCAAGTAGGTAAATTGGATAATTACAAAAGAAAGAAAATATGAATATTGTAAGACAGTGAAAGTAAATGGGAATAGTTATAAGTTGAAACGCTAATATTGTATAAGAAAAGGAGAATATTCTGAAAGTATAAGAAATAAAAGTGCTGATTGAGTAAGAAAACGGAAATTTTGTAAAAGAAAACGGGAATATTGATTATAAGAGAAAATGGGAATACGTAAAGAGAGAGAGAGAGAGAAGAGAGAAGAGAGAGAGAGAGAGAGAGAGAGAGAGAGAGAGAGAGAGAGAGAGAGAGAGAGTAGAGAGACAGAGAGAGAGGAGAGAGAGAAGAGAGAGAGAGAGAGAGAGAGAGAGAGGAGAGAGAGACGAGAGAGAGAAGAGAGAGAGAGAGAGAGAGAGAGAGAGAGAAGAGAGAGAGAGAGAGAGAGAGAAGAACGGAGAGAGAGAGAGAGAGAGAGAGAGAGAGAGAGAGAGAGAGAAGAGAGAGAGAGAGAGAGTGGAGAGAGAGAGAGAGAGAGAGAGAGAGAGAGAGACGAGAGAGAGAGAGAGAGAGAGAGAGAGAGAGAGAGAAGAGAGAGAAGAAAGAGAGAGAGAGAAGAGAAAGAGAGAGAGAAGAGAGAGAGGAGAGAAAAGAGAGAAAAATAGAGAAATAGAAGAGAAAAAACAGAAAACAGAAAAAAAAAACAGAAAGCGATAAAAAATAGAAAAAAAAAAAAACATTTAGAAAGAGAAAAAAAAAACAACAAAAGAAGAAAAAGGGATGAAAACAGAAAAAGAAAGAAAGAAAGAGAAAAAAAAGAGAAAAAGCCTACACGTAATCCCAGTGCCGTATCGGAAGACCGCGGGATGCTGCCACTTCGCCCAGGGCATTCGCCAACCTCTGGCCGAAGGTAAGAGGGTGCTCGAAGGTAAACACGGGAGCCACGCTGAAGGAGGGGAAGGTGGGGTTCCCTGCGAGGTCAGACTGGGGTCCTACGAGTCCCAGAGGTGACACGTAGATGAAGGGAACTGTGGTAGGGAGGGAGGAAGGGAGGGAGAGAGGGGATTAACGGTGTGGGTATTGTGGGTTGGGGTAATTTGGGTTGTCGGGTGGTGTGGGGTATGTTGGGTAGGGGTAAGGATTTTGGTGTCGGGGTGTGGGTTTAATGGTGGGTAGGGGTAAATCTTGTCGCGCGTCGGGGTGTGTGGGTAATGGTGGGTTGGGGTCAATTTGGGTGTCGGGGGTGTGGGTTATTGTGGGTAGGGGTAAATTTGGGTGTCGGGGTGCCTGTGGTAAATTGCCTCCTGTCGTAGGTTCGTAAGTTTTGAGTGTCGGGTTTGTGTGGGTATCGTGGGTAGGGGCTAACTGATGTTGGGTGTCGGGCGTTGTTGGTGTATGTTGGGTAATGGGTATAATCTTGGGTTCCGGGATGGTTGTGGTGGGTATGGTGGATAGCTGGGGTGCTATAATCTTGGCGCTGTTCGGGGTGTGGGTATGTGGGTTAGGCGCGTGATTTGGGTGTCGGGGTGTAGTGGGTATGGTGGTGTACGGGGTATTTAGAGTGATAGGGGTGTGGTTCCGTTTATAGTGGTGGTCTGGGAGTGAGATTTGGGTGTCGGGTGTGGGTAGGTGTGGGTAGGGTAAATTTGGGTGGCTTGCGGGGTGTGGCTAGTGTGGGTAAGGGGTGAATTTGGGTGTCCGGGTGTGGGTATGTGGGTTTTAGTGGGTTAAATTTCTGGGTGTCGGGGTGTGGGTATGTGGGTAGGGTTGTAACTTTGGGTGTCGGGGGGTGTGGGTATGGTGGGGTAGGGGTAAATTGGTGTGTCGGGGGGTGTGGGGTAGGGGTAAATTTGGGTGTTCGGGGTGTGGGTATGTGGGGTAGGGGTAAAATTTTGGGTTCCCCGGGGTTGGGTATGTGGGTAGGGGTAATTTGGGTCGGGTCGGGGTGTGGGTATGTGGGTAAGGGGGTAAATTTGGGTGTCGGGGTGTGGTATGTGGGTAGGGGCGTTTGGTCGGGGGGTGTGGGTATGTGGGTAGGGGTAAATTTGGGTGTCGGGGTGTGTGGGTATGTGGGTAGGGGTAAGTTTGGGTTCGTGGTGTGTGGGTAAATGTTTGGGTGGGTTGTCGGGGGGGGTGTGGGTATGTGGGTAGGGGGTAAATTTGGGGTTGTGGGGTGGTGGGTATGTGGGTAGGGGGTAAATTTAGGGGTGTCGGTGGGTGTGGTATGTGGGTAGGGTAAGTTTGGGTGTCGGGTGTGAGGTTATGTGGGTAGGGGTAAATTTGGGTGTCCGGGGTGTGTGTTCGGGGTATGTGGGTCGGGGTAAATTTGGGTGTCGGGGGTGTGGTATGTGGGTAGGGGTACAAATTTGGGTGTCGGGGTGTGTGGGTATGTGGCAGTAAGTTGAGTGTGGGTATGTGGGTAGGGTACTTGGGTGTCGGGGGGTGGTGGGTATGTGGGTAGGGTAAATTTGGGAGTCGGGGTTGGGTATGTGGCAGTAAGTTGGGTGTGGGTAATGAGTTGGGTGTGGGTATCGTGGGTATCGTAAGTCATTTAGGGTGTGGTATATGGGGTACTGGAATAAATTAGATGGGTTGTGTGGGTATGAGTATATGTGTGTAGATATTTTATACTGAGTTTGGCGCACACACACCACACACAACACACAACACACACAACACCAACACATACACACAAACAACTCACACACACACAGCACACACACACCACAGGCACTCTCTCTCTCTCAACACACACCACAACACACACTCACAGACAGTCTTGGACGCAATCACACACACACAACCTCCACACACACACTCACAGACACACACACACACACTAACAATAGACACATCAGCACAGACACTCACAGACAACACTTTCATCACACACAAAACACACTAAACACAAAAACACACATGGCACACACACAACATTCACCACCACCATAACCACCACAAGTACAATCACTACAAACACACCCAAGCACACATACACACACACACACAGAGGCCCTCGTTGTTTTAGTGATCATATAATGATGTCAACTCATAGCAATTAGCATTAACGATAGTAATGATGGTATGATATGTGGTAATAGATAATGATGGTAATGATAATGATAGTAATGATACTGATAATAATGATAATAACTATAATAATTCTCACGATGGAAATGATAATAATAATTCTCATCATAATCAAAATGGCAATTGATAATATCATTAACGCTAACACAATAATGTTAATGACGATAATGACAACACATTCTCACCACGGAGAACAAACAACCTTAATAACTGTAACGGTAAATATATAAGTACCAATAGAGAATGACTGTAAACCATTAATACCAATAACAAAGATACCAATGACAATTATACAATAATAAAGTACAAATGAATGTAGCAGCTACTAATTTAATATAAAAGTACCATAATAGTACAGCCACTAATACAAAAACAATACACTAATACCAATAATAAGAGTACACTGACTGTACAGTCACTAATAAGAAAACAATTACCACTTAATATTATAATAAAATGCCAATAATTTATACAAAAACAATACCACTATACCAATAATAAAAGTACCAATAATTGTACAGCCCTAATACCAAAACAATACACTAATACATAATAAAAGTACCAATGACTCTACAGCCACTAACACCACACCAATACCAGCAAACCAATAATATTAATATAAAAGCACCAATAATTGTAAGCCACTATACCAAAATACACTAATGCATTAAAGTACCATGACTCTACAACAAAACACACACACAATACCGCAATACGAGGCTTAGGCAACCCCCCCCCCAGCCGAACAAGCCCTTCGCCAACCGAGCGCCCTTCGCCGACCTTCAGCTGATCACCAAGACAGGAGCAGTCGGTAGAAGAAGGAGTCAGGAGCAAGCCACGTCGACTCCTCCCCTAGGAGCCCCTGGAGACCTCGGCAGACCGCAAGTCTGAGGCGACACTGCAAGTTTGACTCGCCCTGACACCAGGGCACGAAGCAGGTATTTCCGGAGAAGGGTTGGGGAGTGAGCGCTGAGGTCGGGCGTTCCCGGGGACACCTCCCGGAGGTTGGCGGAGGTCGAGCTCGGGGCGTAGGGGCCGTCACAGCGTCATCTGTTGGGGGGGAAGGGTGGGGTGGATGGGGTGGGGTGGGGTGGGGGGTGGGTGTGGGGGTGAGGGTGTGGGGTGTGGGGTGGGGTGGGGGTGGGGGTGAGGGTGGGGGTGTGGGGTGGGGGTGGGTGGGGTGGGGTGGGGGTGGGGGATGAGGCTTGTAACTGTATTTGTGCTTGCGTTTGCGTTTGTGGTTATGCGTTTTGTATGTTTTGTGCGTGTGTCTGTATGTTTTCATTGCGTGTGCTTGCGTTTGTGCGTGTGTTTGTTTGTTTTGTGTGTATGTGTTTGTTTATCGTATTTTTCTTGCTTCGTGCTTATCTGTTTGTATTTTGACTGCGTTCGGAAATGCTTGTACTGTATATGTACATGTGGTGTACATGTGTGTAAATGCTTGCTGATATATGTACATGTGTGTGTGCGTATGTATAGGTCCCTCCAGCGTGCGTTGTGTTTGTGTATGTATGTGCTCAATGCATGTATCAAATCCAAAATGGTATCGTCATGTCATACATCACTTCAGAAATTTGTAGTGCAAAGCAACATTTAATTACAATGGCCCATAATTAAAACATTATTTTAATTAAAATGAGATTTAACTACACTGAGGCATTTTTAGACAAACACAACACTACACTCACACTACATGACGTAAGATTCTTTTTCTTTCTTTTTACTGAGAATTGTAAGAAATCGACTAAATGAACTTAGGGATTGGAAGATGGTAGATCGAGAGAAGAGAGGGAGGAAGGAGGAGGGAAGAGAGAAAGGGAGGGAGGGAAGAGAGGAAAGAGAGAAGGGAGGGAGGAAGAAGAGGAAGAGAGGAGAGAGGAAGAGAGGAAGAGAGGAAGAGAGGGAGAGAGGGAGAGAGGGAGAGAGGGGGGGGAGAGAGGGAGGAGAGGGAGAGAGGCAGAGGGAGAGGAGAGAGAGAGAGAGAGAGGAGAGAGGAGGAGAGAGAGAGAGAGAGAGAGAGAGAGAGAGAGAGAGAGAGAGAGAGAGAGAGAGGGAGGGAGAGAGGATGGAAGAGGAGGGAAAGACAGACAGGGAGTGGTGAGTGTGTGAGGGAGGGAGGGAGGGAAGGGAGGGAGGAGGGAGGGAGGGAGGGAGGGAGGAGGGAGGGAGAGAGAGAGGAGAGAGAGAGAGAGAGAGAGAGAGAGAGAGAGAGAGAGAAGAGAGAGTTGGAGAGGAGAGAGAGAGAGAGGTGAGGGAGTGAGGGAGTGAGGGAGTGGGGAGACAGAGAAAGAGAGAGAAAGTGAGAAAGAAGAGAAAGAAGATAAAAAAGATAAAGGAAAAGAGAGAGAAGAGAGAGAGAGGAGAGAGGAGAGAGAAGAGAGAGAGAGAGACAAGAGAAGAGAAAGGAGAAAGAAAGAGAAGAGAAGAGAAAGAAGAAAGAGAAAGAGAACGAGAAAGAGAAAGAAAAGAGAAGAGAAAGAGAAAAAGAGAGCGGAGAGAGAGAGAGAGAGATAAAAGGAAAGAGAGAGAGAGAGAGAGAGAGAGAGAGAGAGGTTAGAGAGAGAGAGAGAGAGAAGAGAGAGAGAAGAAGAAAGAAGAAAGAAAGAAAGAAAGAAGAAAGAGTAGAGAGAGAGAGAGGAGAAGAAGAGAGAACGAAAGAAAAGACAGAGGAAAGAGAGACAGCCACAATAAACACCAAATTTCGAACCCCCCACCATACTCATTGCCAAGAGAGAGAGGAGAGAGAGAGAGAGAGAGAGAGAGAGAGGAGAGAGAGAGAGAGAGAGAGAGAGAGAGAGAGAGAGAGAGAGAGAGAGACGAGAGGAAGAGCGAGAGAGAGAGAGAGAGAGAGAGAGAGAGAAGAGAGAGAGAGGAGAGAGAGAGAGAGAGAGAGAGAGAGAGAGAGAGAGAGAGGAGAGAGAGAGAGAGAGAGAGAGAGAGAGAGAGAGAAGAAAGAAGAAAGAAAGAAAGAGGAAAGAAAAAGAAGAGAGAAGAGAGAGAGAGAGGAGAGAGAGAGAGAAGAGAGAGGAGAAGAGAAGAGAGAGAGAAAGAAAGAAAGAAAGAAAGAAAGAAAGAAAGAAAAAAGAAGAAGAAAGAAAGAAAGAAAGAGAGAAAGAGAAAGAGAGAAGAAGAAAGAGAGAGAGAGAGGAGAGAGAGGAGAGAGAGAGAGAGAGAGAGAGAGAGGAGAGATCGAGAAGAGAAAGATAGGAACACATACTTGCCATCTTCCAGCGCCTTGGCCACACCGCTGAAAAAAATTCATTGTGATTTTCGAAGCAACTGGAGCGAGAACAACGCTCTGTAGCCCTCGTGTGTTAAACGGACACAAAACAACAACACTGCCGTTAACAGTAGTTCGCCGACATCCCATATCGTTGGCGTTTGTCTGTTTGTTTTGTAAAGTCATCGTTAGTGTGTGTTTTGAGAATGAGTTGGTGTGCTTTTAGAGTGCACAAGCACATGACAGAAATTTATTATCTCTGGTTTGTATTGTATTATTTTTTTTTCTTAATATATATAAAAGTTCGTGTTGTATTCTTATATATATGTGACATACATACATATTATATATATATATATATATATATATATATATATTATATATATATATATAATATATATATATACCACAAATTTAATACACACACACATATATATGTGTGTGTGTAACAAATCTGCTTAACAAGATTATGAAACAACACTAACAGAATCATCACACCACACAGAACCCACCTGTAATATAACGAGATAGAGCGAGAGCACGACCTCCTCCCTCCTGACACCAAACGCACTGATTAACACACAAGCGCCTTTCACTCCTTACTCTCAAGGCCGCTGTCATAGAAAAACGGGAACGGGGGTGTCACTGGCCTCGTGTTGGGTTTGTCGTCCTTTGAAAACTTTTTTTTTTTTCTTTGTCAGTCTGTTTGGTGGTCGTTTGTCGATCGGTCTACAAGCTTTCTTATTTGTGTCTTTGTCTGTCTGTCTG
>NW_020869810.1:295293-301562 GCF_003789085.1 Penaeus vannamei | reverse complement strand
CACACACATATATATATTTATGCCAAGTCTGACTGACCTAATCCTTCGAACAAGCATAGTTCAAAATTCTCATGGATTAAAACTAAATCATAGTGAATAATGGTAAAAATACCAAATTTCAGAACTAGATTCACCTTAATCTAGAAAGACAAAACATTACTACTTACCTGATTCCATTCACTCAAACGTCAGTCGCATGGAGAACTTTATTGTGGATGAAATTCTGCATTATTTGCATAAAAAAACAGTCACGATAGAGGCCAGAGACTAAGCAACTGTAGGTCAAACATGTGCGTCAAAAATATGTTCACACAAGGCAATACACAGCTGGTTTTCCTCCGTCTTCTATCACCGGATCCGAAATTCACCTGGATATTAATACCTAGTTCGTGTTTCTCTATGTAATCACGGTAATTGGTTCAACAAACAACAGACTGAAGAAAGGTAAGACTAAAGAAAGTAGGAAAAGGAAACTAGATAGATAAAAGGTTTTCACAAGGTAGATATTTCGTATCCCGAAATACACGAACCACTGCAGACACTTTAGGATACAAAAGACAAACAAACAGACAAAAACCACACATAAATATATAAAATAATACAAATGGAAAATATGTACAAGCAAAAATCAGTAAATAGTCCAGTTGCAGAAGATGTGTTGCAGCAGTCAGGTGGTGACATGTAGAGCAGCAGCAGCAGGTGTTTCCTCAACATGAGCACGAAAAGAGATGTTCCTAAGCCTAAGTGCATACGCTGACGTCAGAGATTGTTGTTGCGCATGTGTCTGGAAGTACTTCTTGTCCCAAGCATGACCCACCTAGAGCTAAAGGTCTACAACAGACCAACGAGGGAGAATATCCCACGTATCTTAGATAAACACCCCACTTCCTCAAGCTAACCACACATCCCCTCAAGATTAGTATCTTCTTAGTTTTCTCTCTTCTTCTTCTTCTTAGCTTTCTCTCATTTCTATTCGGGGTCGCCGTTAGGGATGAGCCGCCTCCACTGATTTTCCCATTACGGCTCCTTCCACATTGGTTTTGGCGTGGGTTTTTCACAGTCGGATGCCCTTCCTGACACCATCCCTCTCTATTTATCCGGGCTTGGGACCGGCACCCAAAAAGCCTAGCTCCCCCCCCTCCCACAGGTGGCTTTTACAACGGGCAATCAAACTAAAGTTCCTTGCCTCAGGGAACAGTAGTATGAAAGTAGTAGTATGAAAATAATAGCTCGAATCCAAAGAAGACCCTCACCTGACGACGATCCTGTTGTACTCCCGAGACCAGGCCCTGTGGACGTCGATGATGCCGGGCGGGATGTGGCCGAGGAGGTGCACGAGCTCCCCTGCCGCCTCGGCCTTGGCCAGCTGGTCCTCGAGCCAGGCGAGCTCCCCCGCGGGGTCGTTTGAGGTCTGCACCAGCCAGCTTCAGAGAGGAAAGGGTTAAAGGAGGGAGATAGAGAGAGAGATAGAGATAGAATAGATAGATAGATAGATAGATAATAGAGAGAGAGAGAGAGAGAGAGAGAGAGAGAGAGAGAGAGAGAGAGAGTGAAAGCGAAAGTAAAATGGAAGGCAACGATACGAGAATAATAATAACAATAAAAATATACAGAAAGAAAGAAAGAAGAAAGAAACGAAGAAAAAAAAAACTAGAAAATCACTGAATGTTATCATCTCGCTTACGGAAAACATCCTTACATATTCGACCCATAACCAAACATGGAGTTGAAAGAGATGACCCTGAACCCGGGCTT
This sequence comes from Penaeus vannamei, assembly GCF_003789085.1. NCBI lineage: Eukaryota > Metazoa > Arthropoda > Malacostraca > Decapoda > Penaeidae > Penaeus > Penaeus vannamei. The sequence goes on along the minus strand of NW_020869810.1, from coordinate 299,807 downwards.
GATGAGGACGGAGTAGTAGCCAGCGTGGAGCACCGTCGAGTCGTTGAAGGAGGGGATCAGGTGCGCCCACTGAGCGGCCAGCTCCTCGTACAGCCAGTCCGCCGAGAGCTCCTCGGGGGCGTCGCCGGGATTGGAGTACCTGGGGGCGGGGGGAGCTTGGAAGAAAAAACTCTCTCACAACACGCATATATGTCTCTCTTTTCTCCCCCCCCCTCTCTCTATATCTCTTTCTGTCTCTATCTCTTTCTTTCTCTCTCTCTCTCTTTCTCTCTCTCTCATCTCTCTCTCTCTCTTCTCTCTCTCTCTCTCTCTCTCTCTCTCTCTCTTCTCTCTCGTCTCTCTCTCTCTCTTCTCTCTTCTATCTCTTTCTCTCCTTCTCCCTCCTCTCTCTCCTCTCTCTCCTCTCATCTCTCGCTCTCTCCTTCCTCTTCCTCCTCATCTCTCTCTCTCTCTCTCTCTCTCTATATATATATATTTATAATATTATATATATAATATATATATTATATATATACATCATTATATTTATACATCTCATTCATGCTTCTATACGCATCTCAGAACCACAGGAAAGTATTTGTTCATGTAATACAAGTCTGAGATGAAATAACCTGTATTATGTAACTTTTTTTTTTTTTTTTCTTTCTTTCCCTTTCAGCTTTTCCCTTCGGTATCCGCGTATTTCTGTTTCTCTCTTTTCGCAAGTGTCTGCCGATACCATTCAGCACTATAATCGAGCAAAATAAAAAGAAAAAAAATACGCGAGGACTGACTGGTCGAGCGGACTCATCTCGTGGTTGCCGACGACCGGGAAGACTGGGACATCCGGGAACCACTTCCTGACGAGGGCGTTGGTCTCCCGCACCAGCCGCAGGTTCCACTCGCGCGACGTCGACCACATGTTGTGAGGCACCACGTCGCCCGTCCACATCACGTAGTCCAGGTCCTTTGGGGGAGCGTGAGGGGGTGATGAAGAGGAAGGAGGAGAAGAGGAAAGACGAGGGGCAAGGAGGAGGGAGGAGAATGGAGAAGAGGAAGACGAGGGGGCAAGAGGAGGGAGAATGGAGAGAGGAAGACGAAGGGGCAAAGAGGAGGAGACATGAGAAGTAGGGGACGGGAGTGGTGTGTTTTCGAGTTCCACGGTCCAGGTCCTTTGGGAGCGTCCATGAGGAGGGAAGAAGGAGAGTGAGGGGGTGATGAAAGAGGAGGAGAAATGGAGAAGAGGAAAGACGAGGGGCAAGGAGGAGGAGAAATGGAGAAGAGGAAAGACGAGGGGCAAGGAGGAGGAGACATGGAGAAGAGGGAAACGAGGGGCAAGGCAGGAGAAATGGAGAAGTAGAAAAACGAGTGTGTGTTTCCGAGTACTAGGTCTTAGGGCGGAGCGTCGCATGAGGAAAGGAAGATGAGAGGGGTGAGGATGAAGAGGAGGAGAAATGGAGAGAGGAATAGACGAGAAGGAGGAGGAAATGGAGAAGAGGAAAGGACGCAGGGGCAAAGGAGCAATGGAAGAAGAGGAAGACGAGGGGCAGAAGGAGGAGGAGACATGGAGAATGGAGAGAGGAAAGAGGAAGGGGCAAGGAGGAGGAGAAAATGAAGAAGAGGAAAACGAGGCCAAAGAGGAGAAATGGAGAAGAGGAGGACGAGGGGCCAAGGAGGAGAGAGATGGAGAAGAGGAAAGACGAGGAGACAAGGAGGAGGAGAAATGAGAGAAGAGGAAAGACGAGGGCCGAGGAAGGAGGAGAAATGGAGAAGAGGAAGGAACGAGGGGCAAGGAGGAGAGAAATGGGAGAAGAGGAAAGACGAAGGGCAAGGAGGAGAGAGATGGAGAAGAGGAAGACGAGGGGACGAGGAGGAAAGGAGAGAGAAAGAGGGGGCAAGGAGGAGGAGACATGGAGAATGGAGAAGAGGAAAAGACGAGGGCGGGCAAGGAGGAGGAGAGATGGAGAAAAAGGAAAGACGCGGAGCAAAGGAGGAGGAGAAATGAAGAAGAGGAAAGACGAGGGCCAAGGAGGAGGAGACATGGAGAACGAGGAAGGACGCAGGGGCAAGGAGGAGGAGAGATGGAGAAGGGAAAGACGATGGGGCAGGAGGGAGGAGAAATGGAGAAGGGAAGTACGAGGGGCAAGGAGAGGAGAGATGGAAGAAAGAGAAAGACGAGGAGCAAGGAGGAGGAGAGATGGAGAGAGGAAAAGACGAGGTCCAAGGAGGAGGAGAGAATGGAGAAGAAGGAAAGACGAGGGGCCAGGAGGAGGAGCGATGGAGGAAGAGGAAAAGACGAGGGCTAAGGAGGAGGAGAAATGGAGAAGAGGAAAGACGAGCGGGCAAGCGGAGGAGGAGAAATGGAGAAGCAAGGACAAGAACGAGCGGGCCAAGGAGGAGGAGACATGGAGAAATAGGACAACGAGTGTTGTCGGCTTTTCCGAGGAGTTCCCAACAAATTAGGATCCTCAGAGGCGTACCATTGAGGAAAAAAGAGGAGAGAGAAAGGGCGAATAAAGAGGAAGGACAGAGGGAAAAACCGAGGGTGAGGGCGTGTTTATCAGAGTTCCGCACGTATGCCACAGCCCATGAAGGCGGTAGTGAGGGAGAAAAAAATGGAGAGAAGGCGAGGAGTAAAGCGCAACTGGAGTGGTTATGAGTTGAGACCCTCTAGAAGGGGGGCCTAATGAAGGACAGGAATGAGGGAACGGAGGATACGGCCGACAGGGGAATAAGAGTAAAGAGGATTGAGTTTTATGAAGCACATAGTCGGTCTCGAGTGGACAGCCTTTGTAGGAGGGATGAAGAAGAGAGAGAGAGACGAGAGACCAGAGAGAGAGAGAGAGAGAGAGAGAGGGAGAGAGAGAGAGAGAGAGAGCAGAGAGAGAGAGAGAGAGACAGAGAGAAGAGAGAGAGAGAGAGAGAGAGAGAAGAGGAGAGACGAGACAGACAAGAACAGAGGACAGAGAGGAGAGAAGAGAGAAGAGGGAGAGAGAGAGAGAGAGCGAGAGAGATTAAATAGGATCGTGAGGGTAAACTGAGGTCTAGGCCCCATAAGGTTTTGAAAGATGGCAGGGATGAAAGCCCAACCTCGTGGGCATATCTAAAAAGGAGGTGTCCATGAATAGAGAAATCCGTACGACGAGTCTCATGTTTTACTACTCTTCTTGGTTACCCGAAGAAAACGAAACAAAAGGGAAAACGACACACGAACAACATTGTAAGCATATTCAAGGGATACAAAAAAAAAAAAAAAAAAAAAAAAAAAAAAAAAAAAAAAAAAAAAAAAAGAAAAAAAGAAACGAAAAAAAAGAAAAAAGAAAGGAAAGAAAAGAAAAGAAAAGAAGAAGAAGAAAGAAATAAAAGAAAAGAAAGAAAAGAAAAAAGAAAAGAAAGAAAAAAGAAAAGAAAAGCAAAAAGAAAAGAAAAGAAAAGAAAAAGAAAACGAAAAGAAAAAAAGAAAAGAAAAGAAAGAAGCAAAGCAAAGCAAAGCAAAGCAAAGCAAAGAAAGAAAAAAAAGAAAAGAAAAGAAAAGAAAAGAAGAAAAGCAAAAGCAAAGCAAAGCAAAGAAAAGAAAAGAAAAGAAAAGAAAAGCAAAGGAAAGAAAAGAACGAGGAGACACATACGGTGTGCGTGTTGCGTGCGTGGGCCAGCATGTCCTCCAGCATCCACGCCGGCGACCCACAGTTCCGGTAGTCGCCCCAGTACCACGCCCTGTCCTCCTCGGTCTCGGCGAGTCCTGGTGGCGAAGGCAGTAGTTTAAAGACTATACTACTTAAAAACACAACATAGGAACTTTATCTAAGTTTGAAGATATCAAGTATTGAAACCTTTCGCTAAACAAACACACACACACAAAAAATTATGCATTGTCCCCGTATCGATTCATTCGGGATGACCTTTGACCTCTCTGTGACGTCTTTAGCTCCGCCTCCTTTCTTGATCCCAACACTTTCTGCGATACTTTATGGTAAGTGCTTCTCAATACAAATGGTGCAGTAATAGAAAAAAAAACGAAAAAGAAACAACAACAACAACAACAAAATGGAAATACAAAACCAATGTTTAATATATGCAATGGATAAGGCTGATAGGCTGGGCATGGCTCAGAATTTGCCAACTATGTACCAAGATAGAGCTCATACCTAGTTATACTTTCCTTGGGTACACCTACTGCTGGCTGGGCGGGGGAGATGGTCACTGTCTCCAGCCGATTCCAACCTTCGGTAGTGGAGGTTCGTCCTGCTGGCGAGCGTATGATGGCCTCGAGACTGAAGCAAGCTTTTGGCTTTGTATCTCTTATTCCTGTGTTTACTCCTGCCGTCCTGTGCCAAACTTACATCTGTGGCAGACAAGTGTCCTCTGTGAAACATTTGCATTGTACTAGGCGGTTTACACGTGGTATCCAGCTGTCTTTGAGCTGGCTATGAGACTGTCCCCGTAGCTCGGGAGCTGATCTCAGTAACGAGAACTGCTAAAGGCTGGGAGTGACCCCATGGCATAGGGCTTGCATACTGTCGTGACTGCCATCTGCC
>NW_020869810.1:283559-287631 GCF_003789085.1 Penaeus vannamei | reverse complement strand
TTCTCTTTGTTTGTGTGTCTACGTGCCTTTCTCTGTGTTTCTTTCTTTCTTTTTCTTTTTTCTCTTCTCTCTGTTTCTGCGTCTGTCTTTCTGTATTTGTCTTTATCTGTGTCTCTTTCTGGCTGTCTTTTCCTTCTCTCTCCCTCTGTCTCTGTGTCTGTTTGTCTGTCTGTCTATATGCCTTTGACTGTGTGTGTCTTCTTTCTTCCTCTCTCTTCCCTTTCTCTGTTTATGTGTTTCTCTTTCTTTCTTTCTTTTTCTTCTCTCTCTCTGTTTATGTGGTGTCTGTCTGTTCTGTCTGTCTGTCTGTCTGTCTGTCTCTCCTCTCACTTTTGTCTGTCTGTTGTCTTTGTCTGTCTGTCTCTCTCTCCTCTCCCTCCCCTTTCTTTTTTCTCCCTCTCCTTTCTCTTTTTCTCCCTCTCCCTCTCTCTCCTTGTCTGTCTGTAGCCTGTCGTTCTCTTTCTGTTCTCAAATGGAAGGTGTGAGATAGTGAGAGCTTGCTCAAAGACTCCAATGAGTTTTTCTTGTCTCTCGATCACTCTCACTCTTACAAATCCTTAGCACCCTCACTCTTAATATTCTTACCACTCTCAGCCTTACCCTCTCTCACCACTTACTCTTTTATTGCCTTTAATCACTCTTATTCTTAATCTTTGCCACTCACTGTTCTGTCGTATGACTCTCACTCTTAATCTTTCTGACCACTCTTACTCTCACGTTTTCGTACCAAGATAACTCTTTCTCGCTCTCATCACTCTTAATCGCGCTCTTTCTCTCGCTCTTCTCACCCTCTCTATGAATCATAATTCACGAATTTAATCAACGCCATTAATTCCAGAACAATCCTTCGATCTCTCTCTCTCCCCCTCTCTCTCTCTCTCTCTCTCTTCTCTCTCCTCTCTCTCTCCTCTCTCTCTCTCCTCTCTGCTCTCTTCTCTCTCGCTCTCTCTCTCTCTCTCTCTCTCTCTCTCTCTCTCTCTCCTGGAACTTTCTCTCCAGTCACGCACCTGCCTCCCCGCCTCAGCCATTAAATAATAATTAAATGAAGAAAGAGTTGGGTTTAACTGGACCATACTGTTGTAATTCGCGTGATAATGATGAGCCTTCATGTACACGCTGGCACGAAAGCACACGGACATGCACACGCACGCTCGGCGCAGGTACAGGAATAGGAACAAGCAAGCGCGCGCACACACACGCACATATATACATACATATACATGTATATATATATAAATATAATATATATATAATATATATATATATATATATATATATATATATATATATTCAGAGGTTAGATACACGAAAAAATTCAGAGTCCGTCCAAGCATCTTTACATACACAAAAAACACTAATACAAGCATATACACACAACTACACACAACAGCACAACAATAAAACAGAGGAGGAAGGAAAATCCCAGACAAGTATCAATTAATCAACATCTTCGATTTTTAAGACTGAAATAAAGGAAGGAGGGAGGGGGGAGGAGGGAAGGAGAGAGGGAGGAAAGGAGGGAAGGAGGAAAGGAGGGGAAGGAGGAAAGGAGGAGAAAGGAGGGAGGGAGGAAAGGAGGAGGGAGGAAAAAGGAGGGGAGAGGGAGGGAGGAAGGAGGGAGGGAGGAGGGAAAGGAGGGAGGGAGAAAGGGAGGAAAGGAGGAGGGGGAGGAGAGGGAGGAAAGGAGGGAGGAGGGAGGAAAGGAGGGAAGGAGGAAGGAGGAGGGAGAAAGGAGGGAGGGAGGAAAGGAGGAGGGAGGAAAGGAGGAAAGGAGGGAGGGAGGAAAGGAGGAGGGAGGAAAGGGAGGAAAGGGAGGGAGGAGGAAAGGAGGGAGGGAGGAAAAGGAGGGAGGGAGGAAAGGAGGGGGGAGGGAGGAGGAGGAGGAAAAGGAGAAAAGGAGGGAGGGGAGGAGGAGGAGGAGGAGGAGGAGAAAGGAGGGAGGCAGGGAGAGGGAGGGGAGAGGAGGGAGAGGGAGAGGGAGAGGGGAGAGGAGAAGGGAGAGGCGGAGAGGGAAGGGAGAGGAAGGGAGAGGGAGAGAGAGAGGGGAAGAGAGAGAGAGAGAGGGAGAGGAGAGGGGAGAGAGAAGAGAGAGAGAGAGAGAGAAGAGAGAGAGAGAGAGAGGAGAGACGAGAGGAGACAGACAGACAGACAGACAGAGGACAGAGAGAGAGAGAGAAGAAAGAAGGAGAGGAGAGAAATAAGCAATTCCAAGCCAACATCTGTGTTTTCTTCTCAGTAGATAGACACAGAGGGAAAGAGAGAGCATGATAGATAGATAAATAGATAGATAAAAAAAACCAAACCAAACCAACATCTGTTCCCTCTCTCTGCGCTCTCGTTAATCGCACTTTCCGCTTAATATTACACATATGTAATTTATTCTCAACTCTCTCCGCCTCCTCCATCAAACGCAGGAATATGGGAGTCCACGTTATGTAATTTGTATTTTCCCTTTAATATATATATATATATATTATATATTATATAATATATATATATATATATATATATACTATCTTTTTTTTTGGGGGGGGGGGGAGGTGTTCCACGTCATTTATAATCTTTATTTTCCTTTTTTCGTGTTTAACTTTTTTTTATTGAGATCCACGTTATTGTTAATATTTTCCCCCTTTTTTATATATAACTTTTTTTCTTATATTGACACAATGATTGACAAAGTGAACACGGGTTGGCTATCACGGAAAATAGGAAGAGGTAATAAGGCATGTTATTAATACATCATTATCGTGAACGGTGAATCAATTAGCGAAAATCGTTTCTATGCTGAGACTCGAACGATAGGAAGGGAGAGAGGAAGATGGGGGAGAGAAGAAAAAATAGGAGATACGAGGAAACGAGGTGAAATAGATAAAAAGGGAGAGAACTGAGGGAGAACTAATGATTTTTTTATCAACGTTATTCTTAAAGTTACGATATTGCTGAATCCCTTAGCTGAGAGAGGATTGACGAGAGAGAAGAGTAGAGAGAGGAGGAAGGAAGGAGAAAGAGAGAGAGGAGAGAGAGAGAGAGACGGGAGAGAGACGGAACCCGAGTGTGGCACTGAACCCACGTCTGATGCGTCACTCGAGGGAAGACGAAGGAGAGAGAACCGACGAGAGATAGAGAGGAAGAACAGAAAGAACGAAACGAGAGCGGGAAAGATGGACGGAGCACTGCACTCTTCCGGGATCTAGAGAAAGAAAACGAAGAAATGCGATCGAGAGAACCGAGAAGACGAGAGAGGAGAGAGGACCGAGAGGAGAGAGAAGAGAGAGAGATACCCGCGATCCCGTCGTTCGAAGAAGAGGCTCGCGGCTCTGAAGAGAGACTCGAGCAACACGAGAAGAGATGAGAAAGCAGAGAGAAGGAGAGAGAGAGAAGAGGGGGGGGGTGGGGATGACCCGGAAAATATAAACGAAACATGACAGAAGGCGAGAAAGAGGAAGAGAAGAAGAGAACCGGAAGAGTGAGAAAAGGAAAGACAGAGGGGGGAGAGAAATAGCGAAAACCCAGAGAAAGGAGAGCGAGAGAGAGATGAGAGAGAGAAGACAGAGGAGACCGAAGATATGAGAGAGAGGAGAGGAGAGGAGAGCAGAGAGAGAGGGAGACGAGAAGAGACGACGAAGAGGAGAGAGATTAGATAGAGAGCGATGAGAGAGAGATGAGAAGAGAGCGAAGAAGACGCGGAGACAGGAGAGGAACGAAGAGAGAGAGAGAGAGAGAGAGAAAGGCTTTTTTAGAGAGCAAAAGAGAAGAAAGGAAAAAAAATTAAAGAGATACTGAGGCAGAGAAAGCATGCTCTCTCATCTCTCTCCTGCTCTTTTTCGTCTCTCTCTCTCTCTCATATACAAATGAACCCATAAACACGTATTTGATTCCCAATGCCAATAAAAAATCCTGCCATTCATTACACATTTATTAATTGCTCTTCCACGCCGATCGATCCGAAATTAATCACCAATTTCTCAAACAAAAATTCTCGGTTGCACAAATATCAATCACGTTTCAATATTCCATGATCGACGTGGACGAAATGATGTAATAATAATAATAATAACAAGGTAATTATGTC
>NW_020869810.1:273559-276059 GCF_003789085.1 Penaeus vannamei | reverse complement strand
ATAGAATCAGACGCCATGACACCTCCTCGAGTTGCTACTGATCTAGGTTTTCCCACGTGCCCAAACTTTTCATGTGTAGTCACGGTAAAAAAAAATCTTGTTCGAACACGTCTCGAATTCTGTTTCGAACATTCGCTTAATGACACACTTTTTGTTTAGGGCGAGACATGTTCGAAGCTTCAATTCGTGACATGACTGTTCCGTCACTGTAGATTCACGGTAAAAAAAAACTGGTTCAAACACGTTTCGAATTCCGCCTCGAAATTTGATTTTAAGTGTTGAGTCTTCATTTATTTTTAATGTAATTTATTTTTTGTGTCTATCTATCTCCAGATTATCGGCATTTGTTTTATCCTTTTAAATCATTGGTGTAAAATTTCTCTCCCTCCCTCCATCTCTCTCTCCCCTCCCCTCCCTATCCCTCCTCCCTCTCTCCCTTCCCCCCCCCCCCTTCTCCCTCATCCCCCTCCCTCCTCCCCTCTCCTCCCCCTCCCCCGCTCCCTCTCCCCCTCCCCTCTCTCTCTCTCATCCTCCCCTCCCCTTCCCTCCCTCCCTCTCCTTCCCCCTACCCCCTCCCCTCTGCCCCCTCCCCCTCCCTCCCTCTCCCTCCCCCCCACCGCTCTCTCCAAGACAAGTGTTATCGAGTATTCACATCCTATCATTTTCCGACCACAGTGCGAAATGATTTGGTGCGCAGATTCCTAATTTCATCTAATTTATAACTTCATTAGCATTCATGGGTGAGGCAAATTAGGTGATTTATGGCCTAACTGGAACCGACATTTAAAAAGGGGGGGGGGGATTCACGATTCTATTAATGACGCGTTTAAAAGCTAGAGGAAAAAATTATCTTTATTCTCAAAGATGAAAAAATCAAATTAATTATTTATAATAAAATAGGGAGACTTCGTTAGACATTGGCGAATAAATGTTTAATTCTTTTGTGGGGATTATGTTTGTAAGTATCTTTCTCTCTCTCTGTCTTTCTTTCTGTCTCCCTCTCCCCTCTCTCTGAACCTCCCTCCCTCTCCTTCTCTCTCTCTCCCTCACACATCCTCCTCCCTCCCTCCCTCTACTTTTTTCCTCTCTCTCTCTCTCTCTCTCTCTCTCTCTCTCTCTCTCCTCTCTCACTCTCTCCCTCTCTCTCTCTCTCTCTCAAGAACTATACACTTCGAGGGCATGAATGACTCTACAGGACATGTCACAATTTCATGTCACTCTTCCTTTTTCGTCCCGAGTTAGTCTATGAGTTCCTTGATCTGTGAAATGACCTGTTCATATTTTGACACCGAAATGCCTTCCATTTTAAGACACAAAAATATAATTTCTCTTGATTCTGCATACGAGTCACATCAACAAAGATGTAGTTCATTATCATCATCATTATGATGATGATTATTATTATCAATATAATCAACATTATCATCATTACAATTCTTCGTTTTTTCTCATTATTATCATTATCATTTTCATTTTTAATCATCACCATTATCATGATTATTACTTTTATTACTATGATTATGGTCATGATAATGATAATAAGGATAATATCAATATCGGAAACAGTAGTAGTAGCAATAGTAGCAATAGTAACAACAATAATAACAAAAGAAAAACGACAAAAATAATATTAATACTGCACTCTTTGATTCGCTTTATCTTTCATTCTCTTTCTCTTGATTTTTCACTCTTTCTCCATTGGTCCGTCAATCTATTTCTCCCTCTTTCTCTCTGGATCTTTCACTCTTTTTCTTGATTTTCACTCTCTTTCTCTATTAATCTTTTGATCTATTTCTCCCTCTTTCTCTTTTAATACTGTACTAATGCTAATGATAAAGATGATAATGATTATTATCATTACTATTCATATCACTGCTAACGTTGGAATTACTATTATCTATCCATCATCATTATTATGACCATTATCAACATATATTCTCATCTATATACAGATCACAAAAGAGAAAAAATAGTGAAAATAACAATATTAATAAAAAAATAAATAAACAACACCCCTCTCTCCTCCCCTGCCATGACCCCCATCTTCCTATCTACCCCCTCCCCCACTCCATCCTAACCCCCCTCTATCTTCTCCCTCCCCTTGACTCCTTCCCAAACCCTCCCCCTCCTTCCCAACACCCTCCCCTCCCCTCAATTGCTTCTCAACCCCCAACCACCCTCCATCTCCCCTTCCCCCGACTCCTTCCCAACTCCCTTCCATCTCCACCCCCTCCTCCTCCCAACCCCCAATCCCCCTCCATCTTCCCTTCCTCAAACCCTTCCCAACCCACAACCTCCCTCCCCTCCTCCCCTTCCCAACTCCCAACCTCTACCTCCTCCCCCCAACTCCTTCCAACCCCCCAACCTCCCTCCCCTAGACTCCTTCCCAACCCTCAACCCCCAACCTCTCTCCCTCCCCCCTTCTCAACCCCCAATCTCCCCCTCCCCTCCCCCCGACTCATTCCTTCGAGACCGGTAACGGACGGAAAGCATTTTGACC
>NW_020869810.1:263559-268559 GCF_003789085.1 Penaeus vannamei | reverse complement strand
TAAAAGAAAGAATAGATTTCTAACAACCTGGCAATCTCTTCTTATTTTTCTTCTTCTAAAAACGAAAATGAGAAAAGAAATAAAAAAAAGAAAAAAAAATACGATTAATTTACTTCATTATTAATGACGTCACAATCAAGACAGCCGAGATCCCGCGACATCTCAAGGTTATTAATCTACGAGAAATTCCAACACCGGGATAGAAAGTTAATGTTCTTGGGATGTTCTTGAGATGAAGACGAGAAGAACAATTCACTGAACATAAAGTATTTAGTTAATTCTAGTTTCTCTTTCTCTGAACAATTCTATGTATTCTATCATTTGTTCTTATGTTCTTGAGATATGAAGATGTATTTAGATGTTTCTTGATATTCTTGAGATGAAGATGAGAAGAACATTCTCTTGAACACAACGTATTTAGTTAATTTGATTTTAATTAATTTATAGCATTTGTATTTCATATTTTATGGAATTGAAGTTAATGTTTTGGATGAAGACGAGAAGAACAATTCCCTGAACACAACGTATTTAGTTAATTCCATTTTAGGTGATTTTATAGCATTTGTATTTCATATTTTGCATGGAATTGAAGTTCATGTTCTTGGGATGTTCTTGAGATGAAGACGAGAAGAACAATTCTCTGAACATAATGTATTTAGTTAATTTAATTTTAGTCATTTTTTTTTATCATTTGTATTTCATATTTTGTATGGAATTGAAGTTCATGTTCTTGGCATGTTCTTGAGATGAAGACGAGAAGAACAGTTTTGTTGGGACCGCATATATTTAGTTCATTCAGGTTTAGTCATTTTAATTGTTTAATTGCATCTAATATTTTGTATGTAATTGAAGAAAATATTCTTTGGATGTTCTTGTGATGAAGATAAAAAGAACAATTCACAGGAAGCAACATGCATTTAGTTAATTCAATTCTAGTTGGTTTCAAGTTAGTTAATCTCTATTCAGTATTTGCATGGAATTAAAGTATATCTTGGGATGATCTTTAGATGAAGACAAGAAGAACATTTCACTGGAAACAACGTGCATTCGATTAATTCAGTTAGTTAATTTAGTATATTTGTATTTGTTGTTCTTGAGGTGAAGTCAAGACAATTCGCTGGAAACTGCATATACTTAAGTAATTCAATTTTAGTCGAGTTGAGTTAATTTGTATTTACTATTTTTCATGGAATTAAAGTTCATCTTCGTATTTCTAGAGATGATCACTAGATGACCTACTCTTTTTATGCTTAAAATTCACTGGAAAAGGAACGTATTTAGTTAATCAAATTTTAGTTAATTCGAAACTGTATTCAATATGTTGCAAGAAATTAAGATCAATATTTGGATATTCTTGAGATGAATACAAGACACGAAACTCGATATATGTTTGAAAATACACTGGAAATTCAACGTCTTCATTAAATCAAATCTTACTTAATCTAGTTAATCTGCATTTAGTATTTAACTCAAGGTAATCTTGTGATTATTATCGAGATAAAGACAGAAGAACTATGGACTTAGTGGCTTAGGAATAAACTGATTTACTGAACTCATTTAAATCAACTATTTGCTGTATTCTGAAGGCGATAGATAACTGTAACGTATCGGAATCGAGGTTGAAATACGAAAGCATTTAGAAAGTTCGAAAAATTATGCCATTACTGAATTCTAAAAAAGTTGTTGCAATGGGTGACTCATTTGTTTTGCATTTTGTATTCAACATAGCTGTTATGGATAACTCTAGTATTCTTTTAAAAAAAGTTTTGCAATGGGCAACTGTTCTCTTTTGAATGCTGTACTCTGAAAGGGTAGTACAATGGATAACTTCTGTTGTATTTTGATGACTAAATTCTGAAGAGTGCTGCAGTAGGTAACACTTGTGGTTTATGCTTTGGGGCGGATAGGCAATAAGGACAAAAAGACATGAATTAAGAAAGTGTTCCAGCGGGGGATTACTGCTCTGAGATGGGATGAGTAACCGGTATTTTGGAACAGATATGAAATAAGGAAAGAAGAACATGAAATAAGACGCGAGGTGCTTACTACGTTCTGAGCATGAAGGAAAAACAGACGTGGAATAAGAAAATGAGGGCGTGGACACTTCCTGCGTTCTGGGCGTGAAGGAGTAAGCCTTCAGGGACAGACGTGGAATAAGGGAATAAGAAGGAAACAAATAAGGGAAACACTGAAACAGACGAAGAATTAGAGAATAGGAAACAAGGAAATACTGCGTCCTAAGCGCGAAAGAGTAAATCTATTGAGATAGACGTGGGAGAAGGGAATGGGAAAATAAGGAAACGAGGAAGGGAAACGCGCCACTTCCTGTGTCCCGAGCGTCAAGGGATAACTCTACTGGAACAGACGTGGAATAAGGAAAGACGGAAATACTGCGTCCTGAGGAAACCTATTTGGGTAGACGTGGAATAAGGGAATGAGAAAACAAGGAAACAAAGAAATACTCACTGGGTCCTGAGCGTGAAGGAGGAAACCTATTGGGACAGACGTGGAATAAAGAAAATAATAATAATAATGATAATAAAAAAGGAATAAAGAAACACTCACTGCGTCCTGAGCGTGAAGGCGGCGCTGGTGATGGACGAGGGCAGCTTGAGGCCCTTGATGATCTCCTGCCACAGCTTCTTGTTGATGACGTCGACGAGGCCGCCGCGCGCCACCACCAGGTTGTACAGCTCGTACAGGTCCAGGACCTGCTTGGCCATGATGGGCAGGCGGTTGATGGGCGTCCCTGCGGGGGAGACGGGCGGTTAGGGCTCCTTCGGGAGGCTTCACATGGGAGGCCGCGATCGGGCGGCGCCGTGCGCGTCCTCCGCGATCCCCCCACCCCCTGGTAGTTCCTTCCCTCCCTCCCTCCTCCCCTCAGCTCCCTCCTCCTTCCCTTTCTCGGATGCCCTCCCCCCCTCCCTCCCCCCCATCTCACCCCCTCCCCTCAGCCTCCGAGACAGAACCAGACAGCGGAGGCAGTAATTACATCCCGGCGGTGCCAGCTCGCGCAAGTTCCCCCGCGTGGCCCCGGTGACGAATGGCGCGCCGGCGATGGCTGGTTATTAATGACGCGAGCAACATTGAGCAACAGCAATCCAAATATCCATCGACGCGGTGATGCTAATAGTCCCTCCGGAGTCCGTGATGCTGACGGCGGCCGTGAGTAATGACCTCGAGGCTGGCCCATATCAACTGTTCTTGCACATTCCAGATGTCATTCGATCGTACATCAACGACAACAGCTATTCTTGCACATTCCAGATGTCTTTTAAGCGAATATAAACTACATCAACTGTTTTTCTACATTCCAGATGTCTTCCGAGCGTATATACATCAAATAGATTTAAAGTTTTTTCAAACGTATATCAACTACATCATCTACTCTTTCACAATCTCTATCTCCTTCAAGTTCGCTTATAGCCATCATTCTTGCGCATCCCAGTCCTCTTTTGTTTTGCCTATTCGCACATCCACCGTACAGCCACGCCCAAAATTTGTAAATGAAGCTTCGAAATCCTCCAAACAACAGAGGTTCGCACCATTCGAGCGTTTCGAGACAAAGTTCGAAACATTTTCTGACAAAGAATTTTAGTCATGACTGTAAATTATGCTCGATGAGTGGCACCAACGCCATAAATGTCACCGAAATTATCCTTACAGATCGATCATTTCTATCTACCACCCCACTTTTATCTTAATATCTTTCTTTATCTATACATCTTTTTTTATCATCTGTTATCCCTCTTTATCCATTCATCGTTCCACCTTATCCAACAGCCATCCTCATCCGTCTAATCAAGTATCTTTACCTATCATCCATCTTCATCCATCTATACATCCATCTCTATTCATTTATCATCCATCCCTTATCCATCTATACATCTTCCTTTATCTATCCATCTCTGCTTATGTATCATTCCTCTTCACCCATATATATACCCCCCTTTATTCACCTCTATCCCTTCATCCACTTATACCCTCTTCATTCACCTGTACCCCATTTCATCCATTATTACCCCTCAATCCATCTCTCACACCTCTCATCACCTCTTCCCCTCACCACCTCTACCCCCTTCTTTCATGCCACCTCTTGCCCCCCTCATCCACTCCTATCCGCAGCCCCCACTCACCCACGCAGGACTCACGGCGAAAACTTAAACTCGCATTACCGCAACCCTCCTCCCCCTTCCCCCTCTTCCCCCCATTCTCTCCTTTTCTCCCTTTCCGACTCGCCCCATTCATCATTCCCCTTCCCTCCTCCCTCATCCCCCTTCCCCTTCCCCTAACTCCCACTCCCACCTCTCCCTACCCTCCCTCACCCCTTTTCCTCCTCCCCCTCCACCCCTTCCCTCCTCTCCCTCCGCACTCGCATCCTCCCTTTTCCTCTTCCCCTCCCCCTCACCCCCCTCATTCCTCCCTCCTCCCCTCCTCCCCTCATCCCCTCCTCCCCCCACTCCTTCCCTCCTCCCTCCCTTCCTCTTCTCACGCCCTTCCCCCACTCCTACCCTCCTCCCCATTCCCGCCTCCCCCCCTATCCTTCCCCCTCACCCTCCCCCAATCCCCTTTCCCTCCTCCACTCACTCCCCCTCTCCCCCCCCCCAATCTCCCCGCGGGCACACGACGCTCCGGGGGACTCGGGGCAAAAGAAGGTATCGTGTGTCCCATGAATAATGGAAATGAACTTACAGGCAGTAAAAGTAAATACGCGCCCGATCTCAACCGACATTTAACGCGATATAAAAAGTGTCGCAGAAATTACTCTTTCAAAAAAGAAGGAAAGAGAGAAAAAGAGAGAGAGAGTTCGTACAACATGCATATACGCGGGGATTATACTTAAAACAGATACGCACACATACAGACATACACACACAACACACACACACACATCACACACGTACAGACGCACATACACACTCATACAGACACACACACACACACACTACACACACACACAAACACACACAACACACACACACACACACACCACACACACC
>NW_020869810.1:243559-256059 GCF_003789085.1 Penaeus vannamei | reverse complement strand
CACGAACTTCACCTTCACATCCCCTTCCTCCCTCCCTTCCCTTTCCCCCCTACCCCCCTACCGCCTACACTCCCTCCCTCCACTTACACCCCCTCTCCGCTTACACCCCCTCCTCCGCCTACACCCCCCTCCGCTTACATCCCCCTCCACCCCTGTCAACAAACCAATGCAATAATACACTCCGTCAGATGTTGCAGCTTGCAAGTGCTGCTGTTCTCCCCGCGTCTACAGGAAGTGACAACATAAGTGTCAGTAACTTATGCAAATAACTTGCATATTGCACATTGCAGACCCGGAGCCGAGCAGAGTGCGTGTAAATACCCAGACGAGCACAATGCCGGTAAATAAACACTCTATTCTCCCAACAGCCGCAGCTCTTTATTTACGCAAAACCACTCGCCTGTTCGGTCGTTTTGCCAAGAGGAGGGTGATTGGTGGCTCTTGCTCAATAGACCTAGAGGATTTTAAGGGCTGCGGAAAGTTGGTTTGCGGACTTATGAAGAATGTCAGGGTAGTGTTTGTTCGTGGACTTATAAAGAACATCTGAGTAATGTTTGTTCGCGGACTTACAAAAAGAGTTGTTTTTTTGTGGATTTCTACATCGCTGACTAACGTTTGTCTGTAGACATAAAGAACATCTGAGTAACGTTTGTCTGTAGACTTAAAGAATCTGAGTAACGTTTGTCTGTAGACTTATAAAGAACATCTAAGTAATGTTTGTTCGTGGACTTACAAAAAAAAAAAAAAAAAAAAAAAAAAAAAAAAAAAAAAAAAAATCTGAGTAACGTTTGTTCGTGGACTTATAAAGGACATCTGAGTAACGTTTGTTCGTGGACTTATAAAGGACATCTAAGTAAATGGACTTATAAAGGACATCTAAGTAACGTTTGTTCATGGACTTATAAAGGACATCTAAGTAACCGACTTATAAAGGACATTGAGTCACGACTTATAAAGGACATCACGTTTGTTCGTGGACTTATAAAATCTGAGTAACGTTTGTTCATCTTATAAAGGACATCTGAGAACTTCATGGACTTAAAAGACATCTGAAACGTTTTCGTGGACTTAAAAAAAAAAAAAAAAAAAAAAAAAAACTGAGTAATGTTTGTCCGTGGACTTATAAAGAACATCTGAGTAATGTTTGTCCGTGGACTTATAAATAGCTGAGTAATGTTTGTTCATGGACTTGAAAAGAACATCTGAGTAATGTTTGTTCATGACCTTAGAAAGAACATCTGAGTAACGTTTTTTCGTGAGTAAACGTCTCAACAGAGCTAGCAACAGCAAAAGACCTTAACACCGCAAAGAGCTTCGGAATAAAGCTTCAGAATAGACTTAGGGGCGACATCGGATCTTCTTTGGTGCTAAAAAAGGGCTTCAAAGTGGCTCCTTAACAGACCTAGCAATTGCAGATCTCCTTGCAACTACCACAGAGAACTCCTGAGTAAAGTTTCTTAAAGGATTTGTAAAGGAATTCTGAGTAAAAGGAGTGGGATTTTAAGACAATAAAGTCTACGAACACTCGTGGGAAGGTAAGAGGACATGATAAAGACAAATTATAGTGAATAAAGAGAAGAAGAAAAAAATAGAAGACAAAAAAGTAGAAGAGAAAGAGAAAGATGATGAAAAAGAGGTAAGAGAAAAGAAACAACATAGATAAGAAGCAGAAGAAGAAAAAAATGAAGAAAAAGAACAAGTGGAAGATAAAGAAAAAATGAAGAAAGAATAGAATAGAAGATAAAAGCATAGAATAGAAGATAAATATAGAAGTTTGAATAGAAGATAAAAGAATAAAAAATGAATTAAAAAGATAAAGAACAAAAATCTAAATAAAAAGAATATATTATATACATGTACAATTTACCAAGACCTTTCTCGTGACACACAATTCCAAGAAGTACAGAAATCTTACAAGCCCTTCAGTCAATAGGAGGTAATAACGTAACGTAATGACATAACGTTATAACACGACATTCCTCAACTTGACTCTTTTTTACTGTTATTAACATAGTCTCCTTGTTATACACTGAGAAAATACGTTAACAAGGTGTATTATTTCTCTGTCTGTCTGTCTCTATGTCTCTGTCTCTCTCTCTCTCTCTCTCTCTCTCTCTCTCTCTCTCTCTCTCTCTCTCTCTCTCTCTCTCTCTCTCTCTCTCTCTCTCTCTGTCTCTCTGTCTCTCTGTCTCTCTGTCTCTCTGTCTCTCTGTCTCTCTGTCTTTCTCTTTTTTCTTTTTCTTTTTTGATACCGGCTTGGCACGAATGACATTTAGGGAACAATATATAGATACATACTTGATGAATTAATAAATGAAAAAAAATGGATGATGAAAAAAATGAATTCATAAAATATCTGCCCCTTCTCTTTCCCTTTAATTCCTCCCCTCCTTCCCTTTTACCTATTCCTCTCATCTTTCTTCAATTTCCCTCTTTCCCTTTCCTTCCTTCCCTCTTCCCCTTTACTTATTCCTCCCTCCCCTCTCTTCCCTTTCCCTTGCCCTCTTCCTTACTTCCCTCTCTTTTCTTTTCTTTCCTCCCTATCCTTCCCCTTTTCGCCTTCTCTTTCTCCCCTCTCCCTATCCTTTCCTTCCGTTCCTCCCTTCCCTCTCTTTCCTTCCCTCCTTCCTTATCCTTTCCCTTGCTCCTCTCCCCTCTCTCCCCTATACTTTACCTTAACCCCTTCTCCTACTTTCTCTTCCAGCCCTTACCTTCCCTCCCTTCCCTACCCTCCTTCCCTCTCTTTCTTTTCCTTCCTCCTCATCCTTCTCTTTCCCCTTATCCTTATCCTTTCCTTAACCCTTCCTTTCTCTCCCCTGTCCTTATCCTGTCCCTTAACCTCCCTCTCTCCCTATCTCTCCTTTCTTCCCTTCCCCCTATCCCTTCCTTTCCCCCTTCCCTACTTTCCCCTTTCCCTTCCTCCCTTCTCTCCCTTACCTCTCCTCCCTTAACCCTTCCCCTTTCCCTATCCCTCTCCTTTCCCTTAACCCCCTCCTTCTCTCCCCTATCCTCCTTCCCTTTAACCCCTTCCCCTACTTTCCCTATCGGCACAAGGGGGCAGGGCATCGATGAGGCTTCCCCACGCCCCTTCGCCCTCCCCCTCCTTCGCCCCGCCCAGATTAATTCCTAATTCCGAAAGACAATCGGGAATTCGGCGAAGAGCCTTGGCGAGAATTCGGAATCGATGGGGGGGGGGGGGGGATTTGTCTGTCTGTCTGTCTATCTATTCATGTATGTATTTGTTTGTTTGTTTGTCTCTATCTATCTATTTATGTATGTATTTATTTGTTTGTCTCTTCGTCTCTGTCTATCTATTCATGTATGTATTTGTTTGTTTATTTGTCTCTATCTATCTATTTATGTATGTATTTATTTGTTTGTCTCTTCGTCTCTGTCTATCTATTCATGTATGTATTTATTTGTTTGTTTCTGTCTGTCTGTCTATCTATTCATGTATGTATTTATTTGTTTATCTGTCTGTCTTTCTATCTATTCCTGTAGGTATTTATTTGTTTGTCTGTTTGTCTTTTTGTCTGTCTGTCTACCCATATATCATTTGTATGTCTATTAATCTATCAATCCATCTATCTATATATATGTTTATCTAAATCTACCTATTTATCGATATGTCTCCTTGTCTCTCTATCTACCTATCTATTTTGTCTGTCGATTCATATATCTATCTATCTCTATCTGTCAATCAACCTCTTTATTTCCCAGTCAATATAAATATGAATCTCTTAGTCACACTATCTATTTATCTATCTATCTCTCAGGTAATTTATTTATCTATAGGTTTATAAACCAAATACTGCATCAAACTCAACATGGTAAAATAATAATAATAATAATAATAATAATAATAATAATAATAATAATAATAATAATAATAATAATAATAACAATAACAATAATAATGACAATGACAAGACTAAAAGAACAATAAAATAGAAAACGAGAGAAAAATATACAAAGATAGAAAACAGGACTGGATTCGGAAAACAAAAACGGTTGTAACGAAAGAAAAAAATAGATAAATAGATAAACAAAGAAAACAAAACACAAGAATAAACAAAGAGAGAGAGATAAAAAAAAACAAGAATAAATACAGTAAACAAGAGATTACAACAAGGTAAAAGAAAAAAAAGAGAAAAATGAAAACAGTGCAAGATCAAAGACAAACAAATAAACAAAGAAAACAAATCACAAAAATAAACAAATAGAGGGAGACAAAAAAAACAAGAATAAATACGGCAAACAAGAGATTACAACAATTTAAAAGAACAACAAGAAAAAGAAAAAGAACAAAAAAAAAAAAAAAACACACACTGCAAAACTAAATACAAAAACACAAATAAACAACGAAAACAAAACACCAAGAATAAACAAAGAGAGACAAAAAAAAAAAAAAAAAAAGAATAAACAGGGTAAACAGAAGAGGTGGCAACGATTACACGGTAAACAAAAGATTACATGGTAAAAGCACAAGAAAAAGAAAAGAAAGAAAGAAAAAAACACACTGCAAGACTAAATACAAACACACAAATAAACAACGAAAACAAAACACCAAGAATAAACAAAGAGAGAGACAAAAAACAAGAATAAACAGGGTAAACAGAAGAGGTTGCAACGAGGGCGCTTAATGACGGGCTAAGCAGCTTGGAAGACGCCCACGCGGGGCTTCTACTGCACCGCCCGAAGCCTTAGGGGCGGCAATATCGGCCTGGAGGGGGTGGAGATTTGAGGAGGGGGGGGTTGGTGGGGGAGGGTTGGAAGGAGGGGTTGGAAGGAGGAGGGAGGAGGGGGGGGTTGGAAGGAGGTGGGGAAGGAGAAAGGGGTTGGAAGAGGGGGGGAAGGGGTTGGGGTTGAGGGGAGGAGGGGGTTGGGGTTGAAGGAGGTGGGGGAGGGGGTTGGAGGTTGGGTTGGGAGGTGGGGGAAGGAGGGGGTTGGGGTTGGAAGGAGGTGGGGAAGGAGGGGTTGGAAGGGAGTGGAGGAGGGTTAAGGGGGAGGAAGGGAAGGGGAGGAGGGTTAAGGGGGAAGAAGGGAGGGGAGGAGGTTAAGGGGGGGAGGAGGGGAGGGGATGAGGGTTAAGGGGGGGAGGGGATGGGGTGGGGGGGAGGGGAGGATGGTTAAGGGGTTTGGGGGTTGGAAGGGGAGGGGAGGTTGGTTATGGGGGTTGGTTAAGGGTGGTTGGGTGGGTTGGGGAGAGGAGGGGAGGATGGGTTGGAAGGGAGGAGGGGAGGAGGGGTTGGAAGGTGGGGTTGAAGGAGGGGGGAAGAATGGGATTGGAAGGGAAGGGGAGGATGGTTAAGGGGGTTGGTAGGGGGATTGGGGTTGGAGGGGGAGGGAGGATGGAGTTGGAAAGAGGAGGAGAGGGGAGGGGGTTGAATGTGGGGAAGGACGGGGTTGGAAGGGGGAGGGGGGAGGATGGGGTGAAGGAGGGGGAAGGATCGTTAGGAGGTTAGAAGGGGAGGTGGAGGATGGTTGGGGGGGTCTGGGGAAGAATAGTAGGGGGTTGGGGAGAGTGGGCGGAGCATAAAATGCGATTTCGATGTTCAAAACCAATGTGAAAACTTTAGACACGTGGAAACTCTACAAAGCGAACGATTGGAGGAACGGAACAGGAATATTATACTGTGAAATATTAATACTTCGTGTGCGTGATTCTCTCTCACTCTCTTTCTTATTTCTCCTCTCTTCTCTCTCTCTCTCTCTCTCTCTCTCTTCTCTCTTCTCTCTCTCTCTCTCTCTCTCTCTCTCTCTCTCTCTCTCTCTCTCTCTCTCTCTATATATATATATATATATATATATTATATATATATATATACATACACATACATATATATATATATATATATATATATATATATATATATACATATATATGCATATATACATAATCATTATCTCTCTATATAGGAATGTATATGTGAAATGAAAGCTTATTCACATTAACAATGGCAATAAAACACGACGTAACTTACATACGTACACACAAAAATACATACGAAACAACCAAACAAATGAAATCATGAAAAAACAACCAAAGAAACAAAGAAACAAAAGGAATACATTAATAAAAAATAATAATAATAATAACCACAAGCTACTACGCAGGATTTAGGCGTGGCGGAAGAACGGGGAAAAAATAATAAATCAAGGTTAGATATACGTTCTTTGTGTAACACTGAACGGCAGGGTATGGATCCTTTGCTGGCTACACTGACGAATAACGTGTTTGCTTATGTTTTTTTGTATTTGTTTATCTCTCTACTCTTTCTTTATCTTTTTATTTATTCATTTATTTTTATTTTGTTTTTTTTTGTTTTGATCCTGGTTGGCAACATTCGCAGATCTTGGTAAAGTGGTGTGTGATATGTTCTGGAAATGTTATTTCTTATCTAATCAATAAATCTATATTCAGTTATTACTAAACGGATATCGATGGATAGTTGAATTCCAGACATTTGGAGAAATAAAAATCTATCGAAAATACAGACAAGTAAGAAACCTCCATCACTGGTAACACTGACGCGGAACTACCCCCTACTGGCAACACTGATTCGTCATAAAGTCGCCATAACGAGGTCCAAATCTCTTACCGTATTAACACATAGTAATGCTCTATCACAGGTAATTTAAGAGCGCGGGCGACTGAACTGGTTTTATGTGCGGAATGAATTGCGTTTCCTGTAATTATCCCGAGAAAGAAGCCGAAACGCCTAATAATAGGTCCTAATTTCTGTCAATTTTAATCCAATTGTGAATTTCGTTCGCGGCGCAACCTTCGTCTCTTTTTTTTTCCCGCGCGTTTGGGGGATACGGGCTTATTCGAATTAAAGGAAATGATTGTGATTCAGGCGCTTTTGGGATACGGAATTATTCGATAAAAAGTAAATATGTAAATGTATATATATACATATATATAAACACACTTATATCTATACATAAAGATACATATGTTTCAAGTAGTTGGGCGAAAGAAACCTACTCGAAAAAAAAAACGGTTCAAGGGGTTGGGGGAAACGGACTTATTCGAAAAGAGAAAGAAAAACAAAGGAAGAAAAAAAAGAAAACCCTTTTTGTGACATGCGAGCGTGGCGGGGTGATTAAGGTAACGTGATACCTTTAATTAAGGGCGACTCTTAACACGTGCTTTTATGTGGCTCTCGGTTGCCGTTCTTCGATAATTCGAGATTTTTGAGCTACGTTTCTCTCAGTTCCATGCTTTTACGAAAGTTTTCTCCAAGTTCGTTTGTAAAATCAACTCAATGATTAATTTACATTGGCCGAAATCCATACGATGATTTATTCACATACCCTGAAATCCTCAAACTAATGCATTTACTCGAAACCCGTATAATGATTCACATACCTGGAAATCCTCACATGATTTATCCAAATAACCAAAACTCACTCACTGATTCATTCACAGAGACCAAAATTCCTCATAATACTTAGTTCCCATACCCCGATAGTCCCACAATGCTTCGTTCACATACCCCGAAATCCTCACAAAGATTATTCATTCACATACCCCAGAGTTCCGTGAGGACTTGAAGTATTGTTACAGTTCTTGGTCACGATAAACAGTCTTTTCGTTCTTTGCCTTTTACTAGAAGTATTCTTTAATTCCCATATCTAATGAATCCTTAAATTCCAAGGAAATGTATTATTTAATTTTGATATATGGATTCTATGACGTATGTGAATGACTTGCAGAGAACATTATGAGCATTGGTAACATTCACGACTGACGTGACGAGATCTGACTTCCTTCCTGTATTTTTGCATCATGTAATATAAACGTTTTTACGTAATTCTAAGGTAGTATAAACGTTTTCGCGTAATTTTTAGGTGGTTTAAACGTTTTATGTAATCTGAAGGACTTATTCCTTCAGCAGTTCTGGGGAATTTCGAGTATTTTTTCAATAATTTTCAAGTAGTTTTTAATTAATTTTCAGTTATTTTTAAGTGATTTATTAGGATTTCATTAATAATAGTAGACCTCTGATGTTTTAAGATAAAATATTCTTGTTTTCTGTTATTGTAACATTCGTAGTTATGGAACATAGTGAAACTGATGCATTCTTTGCGTGACTAAACCAAACGAATGATAAAGAACAGGAAAAGAAAACGATAATAATGATAATAATACAGAAAACGAATGAGAATATTAAGGCTACAGGTGGGTGTTAGTTGTGCAAATTGAGACAATATTTTTTTTCCCAAAATTATATCGTCTCTGCTGAAATAGGTGTTTATTCTATACTTTCCGAAAGAGTCAACAAGAATTTTACTCTTTACTGACTGAAGTTACAGTAATCAACACAGAAAAACACGCATAAACTAGATTTCAATAAATCTAATTTGTGAATTGTGTTTTTTTAATACCTTTTATTTACTTTTATATATATACATATATGTTTTTTTCCCTACCAATGACTTTTTAAAATACCTTTTATTTACTTTCCTACCATTGGCTAATATGTAAAACACACGTATACAACAGCTTTCAGGAAGTGTCACTGCGTGTGTGTTGAACAGATGAAAGTCGGTTCATAAAGAGCAATTAAGCAACAATTAAACAGAGGGGATATTACAGTGTCATGCGGCGGGACCCAACATTACCATGCAGCATAATTTGATCGTACGTCATGAGGGAACGGGCCATTATCTCTATGAGGAACCCGATATGTGGCGTCGACCATGAGGACACATATGAGGCGGGCTGATAAGGCTCCGTTTGAACTTGCAGTCGTTCAGGTTCAACGCATATGCGGCGGATGGAGTTTAATAATGAAATACGTGGGGTTCTTTTGTCTGGGATGCGCTAGGTTCAGGTTCACGCTCAGGTTCAGTGAAAATGAATCAGGAAATAGTAATCAGTTTCAGGTTCAACGAGACTGAAACAGGATATATTACAGTTTCAGATCAAACGAATAATACAATAACAATAGTAATAATAATAGTATATAATGAGAGTTTAGAATAAGAGAAATAGTTTCAGATTAAACAAAATTGATAATGTAATGCAGTGGGGCTCTTTTTTCTATAACATGAGGATCAGGTTCAGTGAAACAGGTGGATAGAACTTATATTAACAAACAAAACAGTGAGGTTCAAGATCAGGTTCAACAAAATGAATTCAAGCTGTGGTGGATAGAACCTGACAGAGCAACAGCAGAAAATTCATGTTCAACGAAATCTGACCAAGCTGTAGTGGACAGTGAAAAAAACAGCAAAACAGTCAAGTGGAAGATCAGGTTCAACGAAATATGTTCAATCCCAGATGGATAGACCCTGACAATGTAACAGCAGAAAAATCAGGTTCAACGAAATCTGACCGAGCTGCAGTGGATAAAACTTGACAAATCAACAACAAAAGTCACGTTCAAGATCAAGTTCAACGAAATCTGTCCAAGCTGTGATGACCAGAACCTGACAAAACAACCGCAAAACAACCAGGTTCAACAAAATCTGTCCAAACTTTATTAAATAGAACCTGACAAAAGCAACAGTAAAAGAGTGACTCTCATCTCCGAATCCATCGCAACCCGGGGGCATTCGGGCGCGGCGGGGCTTGGCAACGCAACGCAACCCGCGGCCGACGGAGGGAGGGCGAGATCTGGCAGCGCCGCGACCACACGCGACCCTCACACGGCGCCGCCCGGGCAGGGCAGGTCGGCGACAGCTCGTGTGACGTTTATGACCTCGTCAGGATCACAACCTGCCTGTCCGTCACCCCACTGCCGGCCCCACCGGCCACTTCATCCGGCCACTCTGCCCACCCGGCCACTCTCGCCCACCCGGCCCACTCTTATCGCCCGGCCAACTCACTCTCGCCCACCCCACTCTCTCCGGCCCACCCGGCCCATCTCGCGGCCCACTCTCATCCGCCGGCCCACTCTCATCCGCATACCTAAATTACCTCATCCTTTTGAGATTTAATTTTACTTTTGTCTCGATAAACGTGTCAAAGTCAAAAAAGTCATCCGCCTGGCCCACTCTCGCCCACCCGGCCCACTCTCATCCGCCCAGGACTCTGCCATCTGCTCATCCTGACACAAGGTTCTCGTCGCAAGCCAGCGCGCATAAGGCCCTCACGCCCACACGCCCGTATGCACGCCCTACACGGATATTTACTCGCCTTTCCAGTCATTTACTCGCCCACACACCCATTCACTCGCCCCCACGCCCATATACTTGCATCCACGCCCCTCTCTTCGCCCACAAGTCCATATCCTCGCCCGCACGCCCACTCATTCGCCACAACGCCCATTTACTTGCCTACGCGCCCATATCTCGCCCCCATGCGCAATTACTACTCGCTCACACAACCACTCATTCGCCCACACGCCCATTTCCTCTCCCACACGCCCATTTACCCTCCCACACAGTCATGTACTCGCCCACACGCCCATATACTAGCCCCCACGCCCATTTACTCTCCCAAGCACCCATAATCTTGCCCACACAGTCATCTACTTGCTCACACGCCCATATACTAACCCACACAGCCACTCACTCACATGCCCCTCTACTACCCGCCCACACACCTATATACCCGCCCTACGCACATATATTCACCCACTCACCTACTTACTCACCTGTAAGTGGACTCATGAACGAGTAGCACCCATTCACCCACGCCAACCCTCCACCCCACCCCCACTGAGACTCATTCAAGCACACGAAGAAGAGAAGAAGAAGAAGGAGGAAAGGAGGAGGGGGAGGAGGGGGAGGAGGAAGACTAAGAAAAAGAAGAAAAGGAGGTAAAAGAAGAAGCAGGAGGAGGGGGAGGATGAGGAGAAGGGGAAGGAAGAGGAGGAAGAGGAGGAGGAGGAGAGGATGATGATGAAGAAGAAGAGAAGAGAAAGAGGAAGAGAAGGAGAAGGAGGAGAAGCAGAAGTTGGAGGAGGAGGAGGAGAAGGAAGAGAAGGAGGAGGAGGAGAAGTAGAAGTTGGAGGAGGAGGAGGAGGAAGAGGAAAAGGTGGAGGAGGAAGAGGAAAAGGTGGAGGAGAAGGAGAAGGAGAAGGAGGAGGAGGAGGAGGAGGAGGAGGAGGAGGAGGAGGAGAGGGAGGAGGAAGGAGGAAGAGAAAGGAGAGAGAGAGAGAGAGAGAGAGAGAGAGAGGAGAGAGAGAGAGAGAGAGAGAGAGAGAGAGAGAGAGAGAGAGAGAGAGAGAGGGAGAGAGAGAGAGAAATTTCCATTATCTGTTTTCATCAAAACACTCATACGCATGTGTGTATACATAGACACACACAAAGCCCGCAGACACAGACACACACACACAAACACACACACACACAGACAAACACACACACACACACACACAATACACATATACATACCCCTAATGATACTTTATCCCCCTTTCTTCGCCCGAAAACCATACCCAATGTCTCAAATATTCAACATTTCCCTGTACCTTTCTGGCCAGTTCTCTCTTCCCTCAAGCAAACGTTTGCCGTCGACCCCAAACGTTCGATCGGCGTGTCGGGGGCGTTTCCGACATCTCCGCTTTTGTTTGTTGGAAAAGCCGAATAATAATAGGTTTCTTTTGATGAGGTTTTTGTACCTATCAGTGTGGTGCTAATGTTACTTTCTTAAAAAAAAGAAAAGAGAAAAAGAACGAAATAGAAATAAATAAAAGTCATATAAATACATATACAAATGATAACGAAGTAAATAAGGAAAAAAATAAGAAATATAATACACAAATAAATAAATGCATAGAAAAAACATTCATATATACATATACATACATACACATATATATGTAAATAGGAAAATCTTACGATGTTATATCAGCCCATATGTCTAGGCAAAGGCTTTCTCTAATCAAGAAAAAGCAATTTCATCATTCTAAAATATATACTGATAGAGCGGACGCCCCGCGAGTGCTGGGACATAAGGCTAATATAAATTCGTTACACAATCAATAAACACAAATTTCGTCAACAGCCAAATATTTTCTGAGCAATTTCATGATCACCGACTTGACAAGTAAAGTATGCACCTTGGGGGAGACGCGAGGAAATCGCCTCTATCCCCTCCTTCCTTAGAGGCTCGAATCCCTTGCCCACCGACGCTCGAGATCCCCACGCCACTGTGACCCTTGTGGCGCCCGCTGATAGAGACAATAATCAGGTGCGATGGCAAGGCTCGTCAGATACCGACGCCGCAGCGGGGGGGTGACAAGTCTCTATCAGGGGGACCAACGACCACCCGACCAACGACCACCCGAACGAACGACGCCCACACGACCCCCTTGTTCCCTGGGCGGCCCTTAACTTGTCCCTGATAGCCTGTGCTAGATTTTAGGCTACCCTGAGATACGGCTGCGCTCTCGGGGACGGCTGCTCTGCCTCGACGCAAGGGCGCTTCGGCTGTCTCTCTCTGTCTGTCTGTCTGTCTGTCTGTGCGTGTCTGCCTGTGTGTTTGTACCTCTGTCTAGCTATGTGTTTGTACCTCTGTTTGTCTGTGTGTGTGTGTTTGT
>NW_020869810.1:233462-238462 GCF_003789085.1 Penaeus vannamei | reverse complement strand
TGTGTTCTTACCTACTTGTTTCAATACGATATAATTTCAGCTAGCCCCCGTCAGCTATATTTAAATTGTCGTATAACTTTTTTAAATTGATGCGCATTTTTGGCATACACTACATGTTTTGGGAAACTGTTCTATGATTCAATAGTTCTGTTTGGGAAACTAAACTTTTTGACCTCTTTATTGCTCTTTTTACTTTCAACCTTTTGTTGTGTCCACTCGTCCTTCTTGTGTTCAAGATTCAAAGTCGTTTTTATTTAACTTCACTCTTCCTGTAATACAGTTGAAAAAGCATAAATCATGTCCCCGCTTTTCCT
Source organism: Penaeus vannamei (assembly GCF_003789085.1). NCBI lineage: Eukaryota > Metazoa > Arthropoda > Malacostraca > Decapoda > Penaeidae > Penaeus > Penaeus vannamei. The sequence goes on along the minus strand of NW_020869810.1, from coordinate 238,148 downwards.
TCTTCCTTCCAGGGTAGTAAGCCAATTTCTCTAGTCTATCTGCGTAACTCATATCTCTTAGAGTTGGTGCCCATCTTATGGCCGCTCTTTAAACTCTTTCCAGTTTGTCTTTATCCTCCATACTACTGCACCGTACTCAAGAGTAGGTCTTTTGATTTCTGTAATGATCTTCTTTACCATGTCTTCGTCCACATACATGAATGCCCTCTTCATGTTGGCAATCAGTCCTGGCATTTTGTGGGCTTTTTCATTTATATGATCATTTGGGCTTAGGTTTCAGTTTATAATTACCCAAGGATCTTTTCCCTGTCAACTGTGTTTAATATTGCCTTTTAATCTATATTGTAATAGTGGGCGATTTCTACTTTCCACAAACCTGACTACGTGCTTTATTGTATTGAATTCCATTTTCCAAGTACAAACTCCACGTGAATAAGTTCTGTCACTTTGGAGGCATTGGCATGAGACACTGTCTGTTATCCTTTTTTGTATCTTTGCGTCGTCTGCAAACATATTCAGATAACTACCTGGGCTTATGTTTGACTGCAAATCATTGACGAAAATAGTAAACATAATCGGCGCCAACACCGATCCTTGAGGCACTCTGTTGGTTACTCGTCGCCATGTAGAATGTTTCCCTCTAATTACTGTGCTCAACTGCCTTTCTTGAAGAAAGTCCTTCCATTTCATGTGGAGGAGTTTGCCTTTCCTAACACCTAGGTGCTCTAATTTCCATAGTAGTCGTCTATGAGACACCTTATCAAAAGCCTTTTTGAAGTTCAAGTACACACAATCCACCCAGCCGTCTCGTTCTTGCAACATTTCAGATACTCTATTATATGTGATGTGTGTGTGTTTGCGCGTGTGTGTGTGTGTGTGTGTCTAGATGTTTTTATCTATCAAGTGTTTATCTGTCTATCTACCTATCTCTCTATTTATTTTATTTTTTACTTTCTTATCTTTATGAATATATATCTCTACCCATATAGATATGCATAATACGTTATGATATGATAATGAGATATAATTAGGAGGAAAAATCACCTGATTTCTATAAAGATGATATTTATAGCTGAAGGGTCGGGTCGAGTCGAAATTATCCACGCTCTAATTATCAACGTTATAATTCATTATTCAATGTATTTTTAAGCAGTCCACACGCGAACCTGTCCAGAAGAATCATTAATCTTCCGAGAAATTCTCTTAATTTTATAACGAGACGTTGCGTAATACAGCCATGGTGTGACTAATCTCATTTATTTGTTCTTAATGTATGCGCGTCTGCCTCGAGAGCTGATGAGATTGAGCCATTTTTCCGAGGTGGATGATGAGGGACGAAATGTGTGTCGTCGAAGGCCATTTTGTGGGGGTGGATGTTGGGTGAAATTTGTGCCTTCGAAAGACATTTTCTGGAGTGGATGATGGCTAAAATTTGTGCCTTTGAGGGCAATTTTCTGAGATGGATGTTGGCTAAAATTTGTGCCACTGAACGCCATTTTCTGGGGTGGATGACGGCTAAAAAATTGTGCCTTCAGAAGACATTTTCTGGAGTGGATGATGGCTAAAATTTGTGCCACTTATGGCCATTTTCTGAGATAGTTTTCTTCCTAGTTGCCAGACGAGGGCCATAGCTGTGCCATTGAGAGCCATTTTCTGAGGCGGTTGAAGAGGGCCTAAGTCGCAAGCCAGTTTCTGAGTTGACTGACAGTAGCCAAAGTAGGCATATCAAAAATCTCTTTTGTGTGATAATGACAGGGCCAAAAGTATGTCATCGAGAGACAATCTTGGAGGTTGCTGACGAAGGACAGAAGTCATGGGCATCAAGGACCATCTGAAGTCGCTGATGATGGCCAAAAGTCATACCCTCAAGTCATTCTGAGTCCACTGACGGGTAAAAGTTGTGCCATCAAGAGCCAGTTTCTGTTGACAAGACCCAAAGTCATGTCATTGAGCCAATTTCTGAGGTTGACAAGAGCCAAAGTCATGTCATTAAGAGCCATTTTCTGGGGTTGATGATAAAGACTAAGGTCCTTTCCCAGAGTCATGCATCATAATCAATTTCTTTCTGGCCGCTGCAAAGGCCAAAATCATGCCACCAAGAATTTTATCCTGAAGTTTTTGACAAAGGTCGAAGTCATGTAATCGAAAACCATTTTCTGAAATCTGCGAGCACCAGAGTCATGCTACTGAGAGCCATTTTCCGAAGGTGCAGATGAGGGTCAAGGGAATGTCAGATAGGGCCATTGAGTGCCGTTTTCTGAGGTCCCTGACTAGAGCCAAAGTCGTGTCATTGAAAGATACTTTCTGAGGCTGACAGGGACCAAAGTCATGCTATTCACAGCTATATTTTAAGGTGACTGGCAAACCTAAAGTGGTGCCAGGGAGGTCATAAATTGCCATATTCTGAGGTTACTGATGAGGGCCAAAGCAATTCTATGGGGTTCACTGAGGGCCGTTCTAGGGTGACTGACAAGGGCCAACGTGGTTCAAGAGAGTCATCATGAACCATTCTCCAACCATGTTAGAGAAGGTAGGAAGTAGAGAGAGACAGTGAGAGAAGGGGTGGGAGAAAGAGAAAGAAAGAACAAATGAGACAGACATACACATCCCGAACACCTCACACTAAACATTATACATTACACAAAATATCTTCTTCCACGCCCATGTATGAAGCCCAAACACCATACATCGAAGCCCCAAAGCCCAAACCATCGGCTCCCCTACACGAGGCGCCCAACGCCCCGCGACGACACACTCCAGAGCGACGGTCCGTCACAGCCCGCGCCGGCGGGGCTCGTCGTGATGATCCTGCGCCGGAATCGTGATCACTTTCAACATTTGCATCTGCACGGCCGTGCTCAGCAATATCGCAATTACCCGTTGCTCCGTGATTACGTATGTAAATGATCAGCCGACAAGATGGCGGGCGGCGGGCGGGAGGGGGCGAGGGGCGCCCGCACGATGGTCGAGATTGCGGGTCGGGCCGAGGGAACGTGGACCTTGCGGGCGGCGGTGGATGCGCCCGCGTTGGGGGCGGGCGGCGTGGCTGGCTCCCCCGCCCGCGGTGTCAGAGCCACCCACGTTTTCTGTATCAGTGTGAACGCCGGACTTTGTAGCTGTCAACCCACGACGCCGCGCTGGCCCCCACCGCCCGCCCCTCGCGTGGCACCGCCTGACGGGAACAGCGCTCGCCTGCGCGCCGCGAGATTCGCGCTCGGGACGGATCGCGGAAATCAGTTACCTGACCGGAGAACCTTTCACCCGCGCGGAACACGAAGACACGTGAACACGCGACCACGCCTCAACGCCGCGTGAAAACAACGCGGGGGACGGAGAGCGGGGCCCTGCCTTCGGAAATGCGACGTCACGGGAGTCCTTTGGCGTCGGCGGGCGGAGGCGCGGGCGGTCCGGCATGAGCTGTGCTGTCTCTCATGGGGGGAGGCTGAAACGTCTTCGATGATGATTATGGGGGCAGTGTAATTGGCCAGGAAATAGAGGCAACGGTAATAATCATCATCGTTATCATTAGTCATCATGATAATGATGATGATAATGATAATAGTGATACTGCTACTACTGTTACTATTAATATTACTACTACTACTATTACTACTACAACTGCTAGTAATGATGATGATAATAGTGACAGTAATAATAATAATGATATAAATAATAATAATAGTAATAATAATAATATGATAATAATAATAATAACCATAATGATAACAATAATAATTATATGTTGACAATTATAATGATAATAATGCTCAGTTTCCTTTTGCAATCAGATATGCAATGAATATACACTCCTGCAATGACTTGCACGAGTGTATGTTCAGAGCCTTCTAATTTGTTAAGAAATATCTAATGAGAGGCAATTTACTCTTTACTCAAACAGAGGTAAGTTATGTTGGACGAAACCAGAATTATAAATGAATTCAATCAGACAAATACAAAAAAATATAAAACTCGGTCCGTAAATTGATTCAGACAGAAATGAGAAATAATCAGTGAGTTTTAATCAAACAACAACACGAGGCAAAAACTACACGCATTTTAAACGACTTCAATCAGACAGCATATGATAAACAATAAAAGATTCGAGAATTCCTCTACGGCGGTCCATTCCCGAGTCCGAACACATGTATGGCTGACGGACAACATGGCCGAGCAACAGGCAGCCTCTCGCCACGCTTAACCCGGCCGCCACCGCCGCCACGATCGTCTGCAACAGTGCATGATTGATCACAACCACGATGTGCAAATGAATTTTTTGCTTAATGACATCAACCATGTAATGGGTCTCTGCCGCCGCCATTCTCCCGCGTCCCAACCGCTTGGATCGACCGCGACTTCGGCTTCGTGCGCGGGAGGTTAGGTGACTGGCTAACTTGTACGATTCCCGTCGCTTATGTAAGAGTGTGACACCCTTTTCCCTCTTGCGGATGTGACAGGGCCTGCATTCCGCAAACTCTTCACACCAGCTTGATTTACATACTCGCCCGGGAAGATTATAGATCGAGGAAATCCAGTCGCATCCGAACTTCCAGTTTCGCGCGCAAAGAACCATCTTATCGGTTCTGGAAACATCGCCTGCAGACAGATTGGGCTCTGGCTCTGCGGCGGGAGGGAGGGAGGTCGTGCTGCTCTCGGGGTTGGCTTTTATCATGCACTTTTGATGCTTTC
>NW_020869810.1:208462-228462 GCF_003789085.1 Penaeus vannamei | reverse complement strand
AAACAAAGAAAAAAAGGGACAAAAAACAAGATCACGAACAAAGAACAAGAATTTTTTAAAAATACTAAGAACACGGACAAAGAACAAGGACAGAAAAAAAAAGATCACGAACAAAGAACAAGAAGAACACGATTGAAGATAATCGGAAGTAGAATACGAGAAACCACAACATGGCCGTTTTGGATATAATGTGGCTAATTATGACGATAATTATTTGGCTCTTTTTTTGTTGTTGTTGCAAAAGGTCTAATGAACGCAGCCGTGTGAGCCTTGCAACACGCAATCCCGATGTCGCGGAGGTTGCGGTGTGGGGTGGTGACTGTGGTGGTGGATTGCCGGTCTGGGGTGATGTTGTGGTAGTGGCCGGCGTTTGGTGTGTGGTGTATTGTGTGGTTGGTGGTAGGTGGCATCTTTGCGTGGTGATTGTGGTGATTGTGGTGTGATTGCGCGTGGTGGTATTATTGTTTGTAGTTGTCAGCGTGTGTTGGTGAGTAGTGATGGTGATTGTGTGTGGTGATTGCGGGGGTGATGGCGATTCGGTATGGTGTAATAATTATGGTTGCGTGATTGTGGTTGTAGTGTGATTGCAGTGATGGTTGTAATAATTGGTGATACAGGTGATTGCTTGGTGTGCTCGTGGTGATTTGTTTGGTTGTGGTGGAGGTTGCACCACCTCTGCAATTACCATCACAGTAATTGCAGTGGTGGTGACGATTGCGATGGCGTTGGTGGTGATTGCCAGAGGTAATGGAATAGTAGTGAGGTTATTGATAGTAGATATAGTGATCGTAGAGATCGATGATGGTGGCTGTGATTGTAGTCAGTGGAGGTGATTGCAAAGTTAGTGATGGTGACTGCAATGGTGGTGATAATGAGGTTGAATGTGATTGTGGTAACGATGCTGAGTGCGATGGTGATGATGACACCTGATGTGATGATTGTGAAGCTGATATTAGTGACACTGGGGGCGGTGTTAATGGTGATGCTATTGACGCTGTGTGGCGATAGCGCTGACGGTGGAGATGAGAGCGACGGTGAATCTGACGGAGATTCCGGCGGCGCAGCGGCAGAGGAGTCCCCGGACTGGGCACGGCGGCCCGGGGGACTTTCGGCTCCCCTGCGCGTCCCCACAGCGTCCTCTCGAACGGCCGGCGGCGCGTGCGAGCGCCCGCAGACCACCGGCGAGTCAGCAGGCCGGAGGCAGGGCAGCGGCGGCCGCCCATCAGCAGGTCAGCGCAGGTCATGCGCAGGACAGAGAGGCTGCCACACAACAAAATGTTTATTGACTCCATGATCCATCAGCTGACTATATAATGCTCAGGATTTGAATGCAAATTGACGTTTACGACTGACAATGGGCATTCCGGCCGCCATAAAACTGTTGCCGTATTTATGAGGCGAAGGAGGCGGCGGCGCCGACGTGTCAGCCCTCGCGGCGCGCCCCGCTAGCGCCCCTCGCGCCGCCCGCCGGCGCTGCCACCCGCGCCGCCCCGCCGCCCACGCTTCCGTCGGACGGTGGGCGGCCTGAGAGTTGTGGCAGGTTGCAGAGGCGTAACGCGTTCCCGCCGCCGCCTGCAGCAGCCGCCACGCGATCCAGACTTGGAATCCAAATCCAAAGTGTTTCCCAGGCCCTCCGCTGGCTCCGGGGCCTGGCCGCTCCCTCCCGGCGGCGAGGCGGTGCCTTACCGCGACCCCGAGCGCGCGCGCGCACCAGGGCGAGCGCAGAGGGCGTACATTGAATATTGATAAGAGACAGATATAATGACAGATTGGCGAGTGTCTGATGACGAAGTTACGAGTGCACATGCAACGATTTGGATAATGGTATGATATTGATAAACGCTTAATTTGTTCTGACGATTTTATGTTAATGCAAATTGGATAATTAAAGCGGCGGCCATTAAGAATTTGAGGCGAGGCTAATAAGTCCAAAAGTCAGAAGGAATATAAAAACGAATTAGGGTAAATATTCAGAGATAGAACTTAGAACAGTTTGCGAGTCGCATTTACATTCAGAGACACGTGGATATATTAATGTAATGTGATGGTTCGCCCAAATTGCCTGTTATTAACAATTCCAGTTTAAAGTTTCATTTCCAAATTTAATTACGTAATTATCGCTTGACAGGTAATGTGACGCATGAATCCTGAGAAGATATATGTAATATAATATGTGTGTGTGTGTGTGTGTGTGTGTGTGTGTGTGTGTGTGTGTGTGTGTGTGTACACCAACACACACACACACAACAACACACACACACACACGCATACACAGACACATGTACAAATTTACATATATATATATATATATATATATATATATATATATATATATATACTTATATATGTACAAACCCACATGTATATAAATATATATATATATATATATATATATATATATATATATATAATGTATGTGTGTGTGTGTGTGTGTGTGTGTGTGTGTGTGTGTGTGTGTGTGTGTGCGTGTGTGTGTGTGTGTGTGTGTGTGTGTGTGTATAACGTCGCATTTCAGAATTTTTTATGTTCTAATGCAAATGCTGATAATGTTACCTCAGTATTGCCGCGACCACCCAGGGTATAGAGTCTTAAGGAAACTCCGAGAAAACCAGTGTTGACTTAACTAATTTTAATGTAGTAACATGATTTTACAGCCTTAAGGCTCGTGGGGTGGCTTGGATCTCTTCTGTGAGTGTGTTCCAAAGGTACAATGATCATGGAATCAGCTTTAACTAATTCTTTTCATTCTAAAGATAAATGATAATAAACAGGTGGCGTATCATAATGTAGATCTAGACAATAAACATTATAAGAAAAACAAGGGATACTCTCTTCTACTAACTTAATTAAACTCTAAACTCTACACCTTCCATTTCCCTACTAAATATAGATCAGTAATAATTATAAAGATAAATATAATAAAAAAACAAAAGTGACACTATCGAAATCTCGTTTTTATTTTTTTATTAGCATTTACTTGGACGAATAAGTAATCAACCCTTCCCTTCTTAACTTTCATGATTTCCCTTTTCCTACACTATTATTTTGATTTTTTAGTTCTATTCCAATCCATTCGGTATTGTCTCTGCTGTAACTACGCCTTAAAAAATGCGAGAAAAATAAACAAAATCGACGGACATTGAGCTAGCTGCATCATGGTGTGTTCTTCTCGCCATGAATTCTCCTCCACCTCTTTCTGTTGTTCCATAGGGAGGAGAGCAAGGATGTCGTCTTAGGCACCACAGTTCAGCATAAGTAGATTCAACATTCAACATTCATATTAATTCACCTATAAAGCATTACAACCTTGAATTTCCGGGTAAAAGATGTTTAATACCCAGCTGAACAATGTGAGTGGGAGCAGAGCAAGAGAGGCTGTCTGACAAAGAACGTGATGGTAAAACTGCTTATTCCTTTCGCCCGTTGAATCGACAATCTAAACAAAAACAGCCGGTTTTAGAAAATTATCGTAATTTGCTCAATTTGTTCTCACATTCAATTTGGTTATATTGATATGCCATCGAAATAAAAGATGTATATTTGAGTGGGTTTTGGCAGTTCTGCATGGTCCAGACACCTTTAACCAATGCACCATTTAAAATGTCGAATCAATCGATATCGACATATATTTATATGTGTGTGTATACATATGCATGTATGTAAGATGAATATATATTTACATATGTATGTATATAACATGAATATATGATATATATATATATATATATATTATTATGTGTATATATATATACAATTTACACATACCTAAATCCATACGTACACCATATGCCTACACACACACACACACACACACACACACACACACACACACACACACACACACACACACACACACACACACACACACACACACACACACACCACTCACCACACACACACACATCCAATACCTCAAATACGATACAAGACATGTAAAGAAACAGCCATTAAAGGCTATTTATGAAGAAGACACATTCACTTTTCTAACTCTGACCCCCTCCCACCCACCCCAAGAAAGAGACATGAACAGTACCCGAGGAAGAATAAGTATAAAGTGATCAGACAGAGTCATATAAATGCAAATAATATATCACTGTCCGGTAGCGCCAGGATTTTTTTCCTCTCTCCCCCCCTCTCCCTCCCTCCCCCTCCCCCCCCCTCCCCTTCCCTCTCCTCCCCTTCCCCCCCCTCTCTCCTCTCTCTCTCTCTCTCTCTCTCTCTCTCTCTCTCTCTCTCTCTCTCTCTCTCTCTCTCTCTCTCTCATTCTCTCTCTCTCTCTCTCTCTCTTGCTCGTCTTAATTTTCTCGGAATCTGACATCTCTCTCGATGGTGATTCTGGTGGCGGTCCTGCTGGAAACGAAGGAAAGTGAAGATGGTGAAAATGACGAGATTGATTGGCGGCCAGTCTCTAACGTTGAACAGAAAACTTCGATTGCCAATTTCCATGATGCTTCGTCTTGGGTCTTTCCTTATCATCTTTGGCCTTAAACGGCTCCCATTAAGACGGGAAGAAATGTCATCATTGTGTGTGTGTGTGTGTGTGTGTGTGTGTGTGTGTGTGTGTGTGTGTGTGTGTGTGTGTGTGCTGTGTGGTGTGTGTGTCTTGTTGGTGTGGTCATACTGAAAGAGCCAAGTGGCCAAGGGGAAAAATATAAAGAAATCCACCCGAAAAAAAATAAATGCATGAATAAATGTCTTCACAATACAAGAGATGTATTTGACCGGTTTCGAATACATCTCCGAAAGAAATACATGTATTCCTGACGAAGATCTATTCGAAACCGGTCAAATACATCTCTTGTATTGTGAAGATACTCATTATCATTCATGCCTTTTCTACATTTATCAACATGAATACAGTTCAAGGTATAATTACGCCAAAAATCGTAGCTTTAGGAACCGACGCAACCTGGATATAGGAAGACATACGTACTCAGAGCCCGACGAGGGTTCCAGTAAAGCCCCCAAGTTGCCTGGTTGGCGATAATCTGTCATGGGAAATGGTCATCGCTCCAGAGATATCAGAGATAAGGCAAGACGGATGAGGCGACCGGGCCAATGCCGGCCCTCTTGAAAGGCCCTAAGTGAGAGGTAGGCAACCGATCCCCTAAACGAAGGTTGCATAATGGCCAAAGTCCTTTGTCAGGGTCGGTGCTTCTGTGGCCATCAATTTCGGGGTCTCGGATATTGTTTATAGCTGTTGTTTGCGCTTGTTTATAGCTGTTGTTTGAGTTTGTTTACAGCTGTTGTTTGAGCATTTTTATAGCTGTAGTTTGGGCATTTTTATAGCTGTAGTTTGAGTTTATTTACAGCTGTTGTTTGAGCTTGTTTACAATTTTTGTTTTAACTTGCTTACAGCTGTCGTTGAGCTTGTTTATACCTGTTGTTTGAGCTTGTTTACAGCTGTTTGAGCGTGACCGAGGGATTACTCGTGGCCGTAAGCAAGTGCTGTTTTGGCAGCGATCAAGGCTGCTTGTGAAGTGTCGTAAACAAGCTTGTTACTGGACAACGATTGTTGAAGCCGTGTTGTAATGTAGCAGTTATGATTACGTTCTCATGCCATCTCTCTCTCTCTCTCTCTCTCCTCTCCTCTCCTCTCCCTCTCCACTCCTCTCCTCTCCTCTCCTCTCCCTCACCTCACCCTCACCCTCTCCCTCACCCTCACTCCTCCCTCTCCCTCACTCCCTCCCTCTCTCCCCCCTCTCCACTCCCTCTCCCTCTCTCGCTCTGCGTGCGTGTATGTGCACATGTGTGCAAATGTGTATTTCCGCATGTCCGCTTGGGTGTGTAAATCTGTAGTAACTCTATATCTACATGTGTATACATTACATTCGTGTGTACAAGTGCGCGCGCTCACACGTGCTTGTGTGCTTGAAGACAAATCCGAACTTGACCCGCGGGACACAATGGCCGCCACAAAGAGGAACCAATACAATAAGCGTCGATTGTAAAGCCTAAGCGTTATGATAATCGCCCTATTGTGACGCACAGAAGAAAGCCCCCCCCTCCCCTCCCCCGCACAGAAGAAAGTCCCCCCCCCCCTCCCGCTTCTCCCCATGGAGAATGTTTATATTTTCCTCCACTAATTATCGCCTGTCAGAGGGACTCGGTGGGGCCAATATAGTGCTTCACCGCGCCCGTGTTCGTCCCTAAAGAGGCCCTCTTGCGCTAACAAAGAGGGGGTGGGGGTAGGGGGGTGGTTGGTCTTTGTTAGAGAGTCGGTTCATGTTATTTCGATTATTGATTTTTTTTTCTTTCGCCGTTTCATCGACAACGTAATTTTCGCTATTTTATTCACCATTTTATAATGCCTTTTTACCTGTTATTTACTGTACGTAGCATGGGTAGGGCATCGACCTTGGAGAGAGAAAGAGTGTGTGTGTGTGTGTGTGCGTGTGTGTGTTTTACATGTGTGTTTGGGTTTGTACGTTGTGTGTGTTTATACGTATGTGTGTGTCTGTTTGAGTGTGTGTGTGTGTGCAATTTCTGCCTTTTTTTCGTATTTATCTTTTTTTAATGATATTCCACCCTACCCCCCCCCCCAAAAAAAAAAAAAACGCGTTTCCAAAATTGGCTTCATTACGTGATGTGACCTTATGGTTCTTGCGCAATATGCTGATGATAATGAAGAAAAAAATATCCTTTGTAAAAGAGAAAAAAAATACTTTTATTTCTTTTATTTTCTCTTTTTATAATCGATGTCGAGTTTTCTTTACGACCTTTATTTATTCTTTTCTTAGCTATTTTTCAGCGTTTTCTTTGCCAAATTATGGATACAAATGTGCCAAATACATAAAGTTGTACTCGGTTTACAAAAAATTTAAAAATACAATCTTTTCCTTTCGTAAATACAATATGTAAGCCACTTGCCATTACTGCAACAGTGATAACAGTAATAGGCAAGTACCATTATCAGATAATAACTCATATTATAAATACAGGAAATAAAGACTTTCGGAACACGTCAAAATAAATATACATGTAAACTGAAGTCACTTTGATTTGATAATTTCTTTAAATGTCAGAAACAAGTAATACGTTCAAGTTCTATAATCACCAAATTAAAGAATGAATATATATATATATATATATATATATATATATATATATATATAATATATATATATATTACTTATATTTATATTTACATATTTATATATATATATTATATATACATATATATATAAAAGTCTCTCTCTCTCTCTCTCTCTCTCTCGTCTCTCTCTCTCTCTCTCTCTCTCTCTCTCTCTCTCTCTCTTCATCTTCTCTCTCTCTCTCTCTCTCTCTCTTCATCTCTCTCTCTCTCTCATCTCCTTCTCTCTCTCTCTCTTCCTCTCTCATCTTTCTCATCTTTCTCTTTTCTCTTTCTTTCTCTCGTTTCTCTGTCTCTGTCTCTGTCTCTCTCTGTCTCTTCTCTTCTCTCTCTCTCTCTTCTTATCTCTCTCTCTCTCTCTCTCTCTCTCTCTCTCTCGTCCTCTCCTCATCTCTCTGATCTCTATCTCTACTGTGTGTGTGTGTGTGTGTGTGTGTGTATAGTATATATATATATATAATATATATATTATATATAATATATTATATATATATATATAAACGAAAGTGACCTAAAACACGAGTTAAAAAGACCATTTGATGTGACAGAGACCGTTCAATGATATGCAAAAGGGCGAGTTCAGAAAACTCGAGTTGGAGGCAAATTTCAATATTGCGCAAGAGAATTGACAAACAGCAAGTGCAAGGAAAACAGGTAATGCAAAAGCAGGAAACCTTAAATAATAAACAAAATTAATGCAAAATGGGGGGTCTCGCTCGCTCTATACGAAGCTGGAGACCATTTTGGAATTTATCTATGAAATCGGAAGCAAAAACGGAAATTTTGGGATTGAGGGAGGGGGAAGAGGGAGACAGGGGAGAGGGGGAAAGGGAGAGGGAGAGATGGGGTGGAGAAGGGAGAGATGGGGAGAAGGGAGAGATGGCGGAGAAGGGAGAGGGAGGGGGAGGAAAAAGGGAGATAGAGGGAGAGAATGGAGAGAAAGAAAGAGGGAGGAGAGAGAGAGAGAGAGTGAGGGGGGGAGACTGAGTGTGTGAGAAAATGAGAGTAGATGAGTAATTGAGGGGAAGGAATACAGACAGACAGACAGATAGAGACATGCAGAAGAGAGACAGAAACAGAAAGAAAGAAAAGGAAACAAGACAGGCAGAGATAAAGAAAGAGAAAGAAAGACATATGGAAGGCATTCGTGTCTATTATTAACCCAAATAACAATATACTTGCATATGCCAGTTTGTTTGTTTTTGCAATTGCTGTATATTATTAACATTAATCACAACAATATGTTACTATTGCATTAACATGTTCTAAGTTCATGTTTCAGGCCAAATAATGGTAATAATAGTGATGAAGATTATTATAATGATAATAACAATAAAATGAGTGCGTTTTTGTATGTATGTGTGTGTGTATGTGTGTGTGTGTGAAGCCTATGCATTTATTGAGATATTCAAATATATTGTTGCAAACTTACGATAATATAATAATTCAACTTTTTTTCATTTTTACTCGTAATTGCATACCAGATTTCTCTATTATTCTGCAACCTATTTGAATGAAAGTTGAGATATATGAATCAACTCTATATCCGATATATTTGAATGAGTATTTACTAAATGCAACAGTATATATCAACTCCAAAATACGGTTTATTTTCTTCGAGCCTCCAAGTGAGAGAAGAAATTAATGGCATCATTAATTCCATAATTATCAAAATCATATAATCTTCATATTTAATCGGTGGTAAACAACAATAGCAATATTTAGGAAAAATATTAACAAGTAACTCCCATATGCTAAATAGATAGAGAGATAGATAGCTAAACAATGCTGATGGACAGATAGATAGCTAAACAATATTGATGGACACCTGCGTAAAGATAAGTAAAGATAGATAGGGTATTTTGATAGATATGTATTTGAAAAAAAGTAGAAAGCTTGTCAATTATACGAAATTCTGCGTACGGGTAGATAAGTAGATAAGCAGTGAAATAGATAAATAAGTAATTTAATAGATTAATAACTAAATAACGAAAAAAAGGAAAAGAATATATAGAGATACCAGCATTGTTAGAGTTCCAACCATTGTATTTCTGTTATTGACTCGGACTAGTAGATCTCAGCCCCTCTAGCTGCCTAGACACGTGGCTGCCAGACACGTGGGAAAAGGGGCACGCCCACGAAAAGCCCCTCACCCTTCCCCCACTCCCACCCCCAAGCGCCCACAAAATGGGTAGGTTGTGGGCGGGACTGGCGGAGGTAGCGGGGGTCGCTATATCAGGGTCATGTGGATGATGGATCGACCCCGTTATCATGATCACTCCGCGTCATGCAATCCTTACCTGTCAGTTGAATGCAACCCACGGGCGGGCGGGCGCGTAGCCGCCCATCTGCAACCCCCCTCCCCCCTACCTCCTAGCCCTACTCTCCCCTCTCCCATCTCCCCTCTCCTTCCCCCCCTTTCCTTCCTTCGTCCCACCCTTTTCTTCCGACCCCAAACCACTCCCTCCCCCCCTCCCTTTCTCCCTCGTCTAACCCCCACACCACGCTCTTCCTCTTTCTCCCCTCCCCCTCTTTCCCCTCCTTCCTCCTTCCCCTCCTTCCTCCTTCCCTCCTTCCCTTCCCCCTTCCCCTCCTTACTCCTTCCTCCCACTCCTTTCTCTCCCTATCCCCCCTCCCCGAACAGCTGACCTCACACCACATCCCTCCCTTCCCCTCCCTTCCCCTCCCCCCATCCAACCGACACCCCAACCCCTCCTCCCCCCATTTCAGCCGACAAACCCCCCCCCCCCCACTCTCTCTCTCTCTCGCTATATCCGTCACCATTACTATTGCAACTCATAATTCTCGTAGCTCTTTAATTATCATTTGCTGTTGCTCTAACTACTACTTCCGTTTCTGCAACACCTTTTTCTTCTAATTTCGTCTCTGCTACCGTGCTGACATCGGTATCCTTAATGTTATTCATATTCTATTTTTAGTAAAGAGAGTACGATTATTTTGATCAATATCTTCGCTTATACTTTCTATGGTGAACGTTATTAAGGTGAAAGTAGTGTTATGTGGTAATAGCAATATTGCAAAAAAAAAAATATATATATATATATAAGGTGGAAGTAATAATGATAATAAAATGGCGGTGGTTGTGATCATATCAATATTGTTGCTTCTATTGTTTTTATTATCGTCATCGCAGCCGTCATCGTGATAATAATTATTATTACTGTTATCACTATCATTATTATCATTATTATTACTATCATTATCAGTTTTCATTAATATTCTAATCATTATCATTTATATTATCATTATTGTTGTTTTTATTACTATCATTATTGTTAATATTACTTTCATTGTTTTAGTATTGTTATTGATTATCATTACCATTATAATTATTTTTATCAATACACCGTCACCATAATCACCATAATGATTATGATGACATAACTGTGAGTTAACTAAGACATGCGAAAAGTTTGGGACACGTGTAAGCGAGAAATGGTACAATCATGAGCCAAAAAGTGCTATTGAAAAAAATATATACTTACGAGTTACTTCGGGCCTTTATCACTCAAAACCGATCACTTCATTGAATCTAGAAAGTCGGATTTAATCTGAATCAAGATGAAGAAAAATAATTGCATCATCGTTGCCTTTGCCATCCACATACGATGCCCGGACAGACCAGAAAGAGAAGGAGAAAGTTGATGAATATCAGGAAGGGGAGAGAAAACCTCAGAAACTGTGGAATAGGCCCCGTAGCCATCGGGAAATGACGACCACCTCCTCAGGGCATCAGAAGGAGAGTAGAAGACCTAGGGATTGAGACCACAAGGGAAGAGTTGCAGAAGACTGTAATCTTGTATTCTGCAAGGAACCTGAGAAAAGTCTTTGAGAATTGAAGGTACATAATAATGATGATAATAATAATTATATTTTTATCTTTATTATTATTATTATCATTATTATTATTGTTATCATCATCATCATCATTATTTTTATGTCACCAATATCACGGAGATATGAATGAAATAACATGTTATCAGTGTGCGATAATTCTATGATGATAATAATAATAATAGATAGTAACAGTAAAAGTGATAATTAAGATAATAATATTCGCACCTATAACTACGTTAATGATGAAAAAGGCAAACATGTATGCTATTACCGTTACAATAATGAAATTTAGGATATAAGAACTATTGTTGAGAGCCATTAAAGCATTTATTATTTTTGCAAATCTTTTTTAAGGATATCAGCTCTCCTCTCATAAATTCCAAAATTGCTGTATTGAGAATGCAAATGCGTCTATTTATAGGATTTCACCTTTCGTTTCGCACAGAGGAAATGCATAAATTGCTGTATTGATAATAATAATAAAAAAAAAAAACATGCATGAATTGCTGTATTGAGAATGCAATTGAAAAAAAAAATCGTGCATGCAATTTTCTAATAAAAGTCATCAGGTGACATATCTATCTCTTTGCATCTTATTTTTAATGGTTCCTTGCAATTATTTTTATTTGCATAAGTAATATTAAGTAATAAAATGGGTATTTACATAAAATTGCATATACACTGGATACCAAAATTATTTTTCTCTCTTTTCTTCCATTCTCTCTCTCTCTCTCTCTCTCTCTCTCTCTCTCTCTCTCTCTCTTCTCTCTCTCTCTCTCTCTCTCTCTCCTCTCTCTCTCTCTCTCTCTCTCTCTCTCTCTCTCTCTCTCTCCCTCTCTCCTCCCTCCCTCCCTCCCTCCTCCCTCCCCTCCCTCCTCCTCTCTCCTCTCCTTCCTCTTCCCTCCCTCCCTCTCTCCCTCTCCTCCCTCCTCCCCTCTCTCCTCCTCCTCTCTCCCCTCCTCCCTCTCTCCCCCCCTCCTCCTCTCCCTCCTCCCTCCTCCTCCCTCTCCCCCTCCTCCTCCCTCCTCTCTCTCCCTCTCTCCCTCTCTCTCTCCTCCTCCTCTCTCTTCTCCCTCTCTCTCTCCCTCTCCCTCTCTCCTCCCCTCCTCTCCCTCCTCCCTCCCTCCCTCCCTCCCTCCCTCCCTCCTCCCTCCCTCCCTCCTCCTCCCCCTCTGCCTGTCTTACCTCTACCTCCATCAACAAACAACAACCAAACAACAAACAAAACAAACAGCAATAACAAAACAAAACAAACCATAAAAAGGGGAAAAGCACAGGCCATGCAACCAATATTTCAACACAGCATTAATCCCGGACAGCAGATCTTGCGCCAGTGTACAAAGGGAGATTGCGAAGAAGACAAGTGACAATTACGAACGATTAAAATTGGGTACTTTGTGTTCCTGACGTCATGCAGAGTGAAAATTGCGTTGTTGCAGCTATTAATAGTGCTGCAACTAACGGCACTCGATGGTATTGGTATTATGTTGCCATTATTGAAGAGGTTGACGAAACTAAGGATATTTATAGTATGACTATCATCTTTATCATTATTATTGTTATTACTGCCGTTCTATTACTGTGACTATTATTATTGCTATTAT
The DNA here is from genome assembly GCF_003789085.1 of Penaeus vannamei. Classification (NCBI taxonomy): domain Eukaryota; kingdom Metazoa; phylum Arthropoda; class Malacostraca; order Decapoda; family Penaeidae; genus Penaeus; species Penaeus vannamei. The sequence continues at coordinate 215,907 of NW_020869810.1, read as the reverse complement.
TATTTTTGTTATTATTGTTGTAATTATTAGCGTTAGTATTAATATTATTTTTATTTTTATTATTATTATGATTACTGATGTTATTTCCGTTATTATTATTACTGTCTTATTATTGTCATTATTACTACCACTACTATTACTGCTCCTGTTGCCCTACTGCTGAGAGAGAGAGAGAGAGAGAGAGAAGAGAGAGAGAGAGAGAGAGAGAGAGAGAGAAGAGAGAGAGAGAGAGAGAGAGAGAGAGAGAGAGAGAGAAGAGGAGAAGAGAGAGAGAGAGAGAGAGAGAGAGAGAGAGAGAAGAGAGAGAGAGAGAGAGAGAGAGAGAGAGAGAGAGAGAGAGAGAGAGAGAGCGAGAGAGAGAGAGAGAGAGAGAGAGAGAGAGAGAGAGAGAGAGAGAGAACCAACGCTTCCTTGCACCGGGATGCAACGCGCAAATGGCTCGGCCACGACGCCCAGCAGCAAAGGCGCTGGAGCTCCAGAAGAGGCGGTCGCTGTAGTCCGGACAGATTTTCTCTTTTCTTTTTTCCTTTTCATTTCCCTTTTCACGATCGTCCTTCCGGGCGGAGGGCTTCGGCAGGCCTCGCGAGCCGCTCCCGCGCCCGCCGAGGACCCGGCCGCGTCTCCTGAGGGCGGGAGAGCGTCCCGGCGCAGCCTGGGAGTGCGGGTCAGGGCAGGTCGAGGTGCCTATTTACATATCTATTTGGACAAGATTAATGGCAGCTCTGCGCTTTCCTTTGTCACTGAGCTTGGCCGATTCCCACAAAGCTTCGCCCCGGCGCGCGGCCCTCCCGCGCTGTGACACCGCGCCGACGCCTCCGTCGCGTCGCGCCCGACGTCGGCCGCGGGACCGACGGCGACCGACTCGCCCGCCCACGCCGCCCGTGCACCGCGCGCGGACGGGCGGCCTCCCGCAAGCGAGGCTGCGGCGCGCAGCTTATCTGCATTTTCCAATTAATCACTGCGTCAGGCATTAAAGACGATTCCCGAGGGCGTCGAGGGGCGCCGGCGCCTGACTTGGGCCCTTATGGCCGGGCGCCGCAAGGGCGGAGATGGCGCGGCCCGCGGGAGGCTGGCGGGATTTGATAATTACCTCCTCGGATTGTGACGCGGAGCCCGGCGCTGATGATGGAGCTTTTGTGGGGATGATAATGTGAGCGGTTAATATGGCGCCACCCCCCCCCCCTCTCCCCTACTCCCCTTCCCACTCCTCTCCCCCCCTAACCTCCCCTCCCTCCCCTCCACCCCCCCCCCCTCCTCTGTGAAAGACCTTTTCTGGTTCGTGTACCATCGGCCTGCCCTCCTCCTCAAGTCCCGAGGAAATTGATAGTTCATGAATAACTAAATTATAATACCAAAAGCACTGGCGATGAGGAAGATTATTATGGCGACCGATGGCCACTCGAGAGGAGAAGGAAAATCAAATAACGAGGATTACTCTTATCATTTATTCATTTATTTCATCTTTACGTTTTTCTCTTTCTTAATGTCCTCCTTATTTATCACCTGTCACCTGAGCTGTTATCGGAATGAGAGTATATTTTGTAATAGTCTTAAGTCTTCAGATTTTTACGGGGTGTTAAGCTGTTTTTAGCGGAAGGAATTCGTAATATATGTGAAGAAATGCAACGACACTTTATTCGTTATATCATATTGCATATGTTAGTTTAATGTTGTTTATGAATTTTAATCACGACACACACACACACCACACACACACACACACACACAACACACACACACACACACACACACACACACACACAACACACACACACACACACACACACACACATACACACACACACACACACACACCACACACACACACACACACACACACACACACACACACAGATGATATACAAATAGATAAATGAAAAATGAAAAGTGAAATGATAAATAAATTAATGAAAGAATTAGACCTCATTTGTGTATGGTGTTTTTTCGAAAACTGAATGCAGATTATACGTAGATATTTCGTATACGTGAAAAGATCTGTTATGAAGCCTATAACTTTAAATTGTAAAATAATTATAATTAAAGTTCATCTAGTGGTATGCCTGTTTCATAGCTTAAGTTCTTTTTTTTAAGATTTTGTTTTCGAAATGAAAAAAATAGTTTTGCGGACTACGAAAACGATGATAATGATAATGCTATCGGTAGATATTATAATAGTATTGATAAGAATGAGAAAGATTTTTTTTTTTTTTTTTTTTTTTTTGCATCAGTTGCAGCATTTGTTATTATTATGTTTAATTGATATTTTATCATCATAATCATCAGTTTATCATTTATCAATGGTTATCATTGTTTTACCATCTAGATTGTCTTTGTTAATTCTGTTGTTGTTCATTTTGTTTTATCGTTTAACAAGCATCATCGCCATAATGAAAAATCATAGTATGTAAAAGAAGAAAACAAGTAAAACCAAAAGATTGTATGAACCTCTTCTTCACCCACCACCCCCTCCCCAGTCACTTCCCCCCACCTCCTCCAGCCCCTCCCCCTCCTCTCCCCACCCCCTCCCCATCCTTCCCTCGCCACCTCCCCCTCCCACCCCACTCCCACCTCCACCTCCACCTCCACCTCCCCTCCCCTCCCCTCCCACCCCACTCCCACCCCACCTCCCCCCCCCCACCCACACCTACCTCTACCTCCACCTCCACCTCCCCACCCACTCCCCACCCCACCATCTCCTCCCAACCCAAGCTGGAGTGTTATCACTTAGAATGTTAGTGTAGATTTACCGTATCAGTCCCGGTAATGTTAGCTGGGCGTGGGTGGGCGTAGGGTGGGCGGCCCGGCGCGTCTAAGCTCTCCTCCCTCTTTCGGTGCCCTGTCCCGCCCACGCCCCGCCCACCGCCACCCACCGAACAAGGGACTTAAATAGAATTGATTTGCTGTGTGCACATATTTTTTTTTCCTTGTTGCTTAGAATTGTTATTCCTTTTTGGTTTTGTTTTTGTTTTTCTTGTTTTCTGGACTCTTTGCATTCGTGGTGTCCGCATTCCTAACACTATTAGTAACAATAGACAGAGTTATATAACGCAACCAGTGTTTAAACTTTAGTATTTGAGTTTTTGTATATGTGTATATATATATATATATATATATATATATATATATATATATATATATAATATATATATGTGTGTGTGTGTGTGTGTGTTGTGTGTGTGTGTGTGTGTGTGTGTGTGTATGTATGCATATATACATATATTATTGTGTTGTGTGTGTTTGCTGACAAATTCACCAGCTAAGCCTACTTATTGCTAGCCAATTAAGCAGATGTCTGACCCTGCACATTGCCAAACACCTGAGCATTTCCGGCGTCGCGCCCGCAGGTCGCGGAGGCTCTCCCCCGGGGTCGCAGGAGGCGCTGCTGGAGGCGACGCGACTCACCATGTGGAAGCTGTACAACCAGGGCCTCGGCGGAGGATTCCAGCACGAGGAGGACGGGCCCAAGCTGCCCCCGCCCCCCCACCCCCTGGCGGGCATCCCCTTCCCGCCGCAGAAGGAGGCGCTCAACCTCGACGTCAAGGAAGACGTAAGTACTCGCCGGGGATGACCTTCGGCTGCGGATCCGGTTGGGCGAGTGGCCATGCGGCTGCGGCTGCGGCGCCCTTGACACTGATCCTGGCGGCGAACGGGGACGCGGGAGGGGGGTGGAAGGGGTGGAGGGGGGGGGCTTCAGTTGGCTGTGCTGACTTCCAGAGAAGTTTTCCTCCCTCGCCACTTTCCCTCTTACTCTCGCCGGGTTTACCGTTGGGAGAGAGGGAGAGTGACAGACTTGGTAGTTAGACAGGCGGAGGTGTTTTGTGTGGGCGTGGGCGTGTGCGGGTGGGTGCCTGTGTGTGTGTGGGTGGTATGTGTGTGTGTGCGTGTGTGCGTGTGTGCGTGTTGCGCGCTGTAGTTGCGTGTGAGCATCTGGCCTTACTATTTCCGTAGTCTGTCTTCCCCCCCCCCCATCCCCTACCAATCTCTCCACCCTCTCCTCTCCATTACCCTCCCCCCCCATTCTCTTCTCCCTTACCCTCTCCCCCTCTCCCCTCCCCCTCCCTCCTCTACCCCTCTCCCCTCTCTCCCTTCCCCCTCTCCCCTCTCTCCCTCCTCCTCTACCCCCCTCCCCCCTCTCCCCTCTCCCTTCCTCCTTTACCCCCCACCCCCCTCCACTTCCCACGCCCATGCCCACCGAAGACGAGGCGTTGCAAGGTCGATCGTAAGGTCAGGGGTCGTGACCTCGGCTGAGTTTCATTCATTATTGTCGTGGTTCTCATTGAGGGGGGAGGGAGGGGAGAGGGGGGCGGAGGAGTTGCAAAATGGTAGGGGGAGGGAGAGAGGGATGGGGAGTTGCAAAAGGTATGGGGAGGGGAGGAAAGGGAGGGAACGGGGGGTTGCAAAGGGGAGGGGGGAGGGAAGAGGGAGGGGGAGGGGAAAAGGAGGGAGGGGGTTGCAAAAGGGCAAGGGGGGAGGAGGAGAGAAGGGAATGGGAGGAGAGGAGGGGAGTAGGATGTGATGAGTTACAAGAAAAAGTGGGGAGGGGGCAGAAGGGGGGTTGCAAGAGAGTGGGGAGGAGGGTAAGGGGTGGGTAGGAAGGTGAGGGGAGGGAAGACCTGTAAGAGAATAGGGACGGGGGAGAAAGTGAGGGGTGAGAAATAGGATGAGGGGAGGGGACGGGAAGGGGAGAGAAAATAGAAGAAGGGGTGGAGGATCTACAAAAGATGGGGATGAGGGAAGGGGGAAGGGATGGGAAGAGCCGTACAAGAATGAGAGGGGAAGTGGAGAGGGAGAGGAGATACACAAGAATGGGGGAGAGGGGAAGCAATAACGATCCCAGGAAGGAGAGGGGAGAGGAAGGGGGTAGGAGAGAGTGAGGGAAGGGGGAAGAGGGGTTGGATGAGGAGTACCGTAAGGTTTTCTTCTTCGTCTTCCTCTTTTTCTTCTTTTCTTATCCTCTTCTTCCTTCTCATCTTTCTCCTTTTTCCTTCCTCTCCTTCCTACTCCTCCTTCTTCTTCTTCTTCTTCTTTTCCTCCTCCTCCTTTCCCCCCTTCCTCCTCCTTCCTCCTCTCCTCCTCCTCCTTCCCCTTCCCCCTCCTTCTTCCCCCTTCCTTCCTCTTTCTTCCTCCTTCCCCCCTTCCCCCTTCCCCCTTCCTCCTTTCCCCTTCCCCTCTTCCCCCTCTTCCTCCTCCCCCCCCCCCCTTCCTCCTCCCCCCCCCTCTTCCTCCTCCTCCCCCCCTCTTCTCCTCCTCCTCCCCCCTTCCTCCCCTCCCCCCTTCCTCCTCCTCCTCCCCTCTTCCTCCCCCTTCCTCCCTCCACCTTCTTCCCTTCCTCCCTTCCTCTTTCCCCCCTTCCTCCTCCTCCTCCTCCTCCTCCTCCTCCTATATGTAACCAGTTTTCGCTCGGCAGAGAAAGTCATTGGTCTTGCAGTCAGAGGAATAACTCGTGGTGTTGCAGTGTTGCAAGGACCAAGCTCAGGGTTAAGAGGCAGGAGGTGTTGGTGGTGGTGTTGACGCCTTGATCTCGGTGGTGATTGTGTGTTGATGATGATGATGGTGGTGATGATAGTGTGAAAGTGATGGTTTTAAAGGCGGTGGTGTTGATGGTGAAGGTGGCGGTAGCAGTGTTTTTTTTATGACGGTGGTGTTGTTCTTGTCGTTGATGGTGATGATTATGATGTTGGTAATGGTGATTGTGATGATAAAGATGGTGATGATTGTGATAATGATGATGGTGATGATTGATGATGATTGTGATGATGATTATGATATTGTGATAATGATGATTAATGGTGATGATTGTGATGATGGTGATGATTGTGGTGATGAAGATTTTTAGTTAGTATTAGCGTTGTTGGCGCCGAAGAAAATTCTTGCTCTTTTCGTTTTCTTGATGTTATTGTTGTTCTTTTTCTTGAAGCTGTTGATCTTGTTCTTCTGGTTTATTCCCTGTTATAGATGTAATTACGTGTTGGGTATTATGTGTTTTTGTTTTTGTTTGTTTGTTTGTTTATTGTTCTTCCTTAGATTGTACCGATTATGATAATTGTGAGTGTCATCTTTGCTTAATTAGTACAGACATTTCTATTACGTTTTTGTCAGATTGGTAACAATATTTGTTATTATGGCCATTATCACTGTATTATTCGCTTTATTACTTGTAGTATTGTTATCATAACCATTATAATTAGTAGTAATATTGTTGCTAATGTTATTATCCACATCATCGCCGTCGTTATTTTCATTATTATTATCATCATTATCATCATCATCACCTTCACCATCATCATCATCATTATTATTATCATCAACATCATCATCATCAGCGGCAGCAGCAGCAGCAGCAATATCATCATCACCATCATCATTATCATTATCATCATCACCATCATCATCATCATCATCATCATCATCATCATCATCAGCAGCAGCAGCAGCAGCATTATTATCAATATTATTTAATATTATTTAATATTATTTTCACCCCACCACCACCAGTATCACCCTAACCCCACCCCCTTCATCCACCCCTCCTCCAGGAATGCCACGAGGGGCGCGTCTACCCCGGCCTCTGCCCCAGCGACCCCCCGTCAGGAGAAGACCGCCGAGCTGCGACCTCCCATGGGCGTGGGGTTGGGCGGGATGCTGACCCCAACGGCTAAGAGACCCATGCACCACGAGGAACCCCTGGAGACACGCCCACCCATGCCCGCTAGCCCCACCCACCACCAGCCGCTCACGCCCAGCCTCCCGAGCATCAAGATCTCCTCTAGGGGTGAGTGTGTAGGGGTGAGAAAAGAGGGAGTAGGAAGGAATGGTAGATAAATGGTATAGAGCAAAATGAAGAATAAAGGGTAGATGAATGGAAATACAAATAAGATTATTTGAATAATAAAAGGAATGATAAATGAATCAGTAAACGAAGAAAAAATAAAGATATGATAAGCATATTAAAAGTATGACAGGCATAAAAAATGAAAAAAATAAAAAAGATGAATAATATGCGAATTAAGAATCACGACGTTTCGGAGTCGATCGGTCTCATCATCAGGCAATAAAAAAGAAATGGACTTATTTCGGCTCTGTTGCCTGATAAGGATATTCGTCTGACTCGAAACATCATGAACTATTACACCTTTCTTATTTATCTATTAATTGTCATTCCTAATTTATTCGAATTTATTTTGCAATTATTGCAGTACTGTTGTGTTTTATTTCATCTTTGTAAATGCATTATTGTGTTTGTAATTTTCTCCGTCTAAGTATTATGAATTGGATTGTTTTGGATAGAGAGTTAAATAGGTAAATGCGTTTGTAAATGGGAGAAGGATTAAAAGAAGGAGAGAGAAAGACAGACACAGACAGATAAACAGAGAAAGAGATGAGTAGAGAGAGAGAACAAGAAAAAGAATAAAAGAGAGAGCCAAGTAGTCAAACCAGAGTCTAAC
>NW_020869810.1:125962-185962 GCF_003789085.1 Penaeus vannamei | reverse complement strand
CTCTTCTCATTAGTTCTGTGCTGTAGGGGTGACGTTCCTGAAGTGGTTCTTGCAGGGGAAAGATGCTGATGGTTCTTGGTGCAATGGTATAGGGTTCTGGGGACTTGGGAATGGGAGGTTCTTGCAGTGTGAAGATAGATTTTTTGTGGTGGTTTTGGGTCCTCTCCATTCATTATTTCTGTGTTGTAGGGGTGATGTTCCTGAAGTGGTTATTGCAATGGTATAGGGTTCTGGGGACTTGGGGAATGGAGGTTCTTGCAGCGTGAATATAGTTTTTTTTCTTTGTAGTGGAAGGGACAGTTTTAGGTTTTCTCTCATTACTTCTGTGCTGCCTGAGTGACTTTTCTGAAGTAGTTCTTACAGGGGAGAGATGCTGCTGGTTCTTATTGCAATAGCACAGGGTTCTGGGGATTTGGGGATGCGCGGTTCTTGCAATGTGAAGATAGATTTTTTTGTCGTGGGAGGGACGGTTTTAGGTCTTCTCTTATAATTCTGAGCTGCCTGAGTGACGTTTCTAAAGTCGTTCTTGCAGGGGAGAGATGTTACAGGTTCTTGTTGCAATAATACAGGGTTCTGGGGACTTAGGAATGGGAGGTCCTTGCAGTGTGAATAATTTATTTTTGTAGTGGGTGAAACGTTTTTTTGGGGGGGAGAATGGGGAGGTCTTGTGGTTGGAGTAAGAGGGTTCTTGGTGGTTCTGATTGCAATACTGTAGGGTTCTCGGGGTTAGAAATAAAAGGTTCTGGGAGTGCGAGGGAAAGATATTATGTTGTGGCGAGTGACATGATTTTTGCCGTGGCGAGTTCTTGTGGAAGGAGAGACAGGTTCCTGTGGGAGGTGCGGTGGATATTCATGAAAGAAGTAGCGGGTTTTTGTGAATGAAGTGACGCTTTTTTGTGAATGAAAAGACGGTTTTTGTGAAGGAAGTGGTAGTTTTTGGCAAAGGAAGTGGTGTTTTATTGTGAAAGGAATGGCGTCTTTGGGAAGGGGTATCTGTGCAAAAAGTGACGTTTTTTATGAAGGAACTGACGAGTTTTGTAAAGGAAGTAACGCGTTTCTATAAAATAAACGGCGTTTTTTATGTAAGACTTATCACTGTTTTATGAAGAAGCGACGTGTTTATGCCAAAAAAGTGATGCGCCACGTGCAAAAGTGACACCGTTCTTGCAGCGGGAGTGAAGCTAATTGAAACCCGAAAAGGAACAACAGCAAACCCGAACTAGTTCACGCCCATTCGAACGAAGCCCAAATCACCGTTTTATTGTCCCTAAAACACGGCGATTTTTAGATCCATTTCCCGTCGCGTGCCGAATGTCCCACTTTTTTGCGTTCGAAAGTGATAAAATGACGCAATTGCCTTATTAGTAATGCGATCTCCCCAGAAAAAAAAAAACGGAAAAAGCGAAAAAAAGGTAGAATCCCATTGTGTTCGTGACAGCATCGCATGCCATGAATGACAGGTTCCTTTAGCAAAAGTAACAGGATGTTGTGGGACGAGTAATGGCGGTCTTGTGTCTAGACTGACAGCCACGTTTAGCGGGAGTGACAGCTTCCTCCCGATAGCAGGGAGAGGAAAAAAGAAATAGTTTAATAGCGATGTTAATGCAGACCTCGGGGGAAAGGGGGCTTATGGGCTATTGTTTTTTGCTGGTTTGTTAGTTATTTGGTTGTTTTTGTTTTTTGTTGTTGTTTGTTTGTTTTTTTCTTTTTTCCAGTTATTGTTTTTTGTCGTTTTTTTCTTTTTGTTATTGTTTTTTTTTTTGTCGTTTTTTTTAGTTTTTGTTGTTTGGTTGTTTTTTGTTTTTCGTTGTTTGTCGTTTTTTTGTTTTTTGTTTGGTTGTTTTTGTTTTGTCTTTTTGTTTGGTTGTCTTTGTATTTTTGTGGCACTTGCTTTGACGAAATTGGATAGATTTTTTGGCTTATTTTTGGTTAATATAGTCAAGGAATAATTATTTTTCTTTTTTCGTGAAATTGATTAGATTTAGACGATGTTTTCAGTGACGCTCAGATAATGTTGCCAATTAGTGAATAAGTATGTCTGTATATATTTTTCTTTTCTTTTCTTTTTTAATATAATTACGTACGAGGTATATTAGTCATTAAAAAGCAGCTGATTTGGAGTTAAAAGCTACTGTTTTGAGAATGGCAACACCGATATTTATTCATGTCTACATATTAATGTTTCTTCTGTTATCCTTATAATTTTTTTATCATATTTTTTTTCTATTACAATTTCTTTATTGTTATATTATCATCATGATCAGTATTGATGTTATTTTTACCATTTTTGTTGTTAGTGTTCTTTTACTATTGAAATCATTGTTACTGTTGTTGTTATTATTAGCATTATCATTGTTGTTATTGTTATCGTCATCACCAATATTATTAACATTATTATTGGCATTAACATTGTCATTATTATTATCATTAGCATTATTATTGGTAATGGTGGAGCAGTTGAAGTAGTATTATTATCATTACTTTCATTATTATCATCATTATCCTCGTCATCGTAATCATCATTATCCTCGTCATCGTAATCATTATCATCATCATTATTTTCATCATCATAATTATCATTATTATCATCATAATAATCCTCACTGTCATCGTCATTATGTGTTTTATCATCATTATTATTATCATTACCATCACTATTGTGTTTTTCATCACCATCATCATCATTCCACAGCATCATCATGCCATATCATATCTTCCAGACGGACACACGCCACAGTTCCCGGATGTATACATTTTACTCATTATCAGCACAATTATTTATACTCTGTACTGAGAACAATTCGTTAAATTATGATCAGTTATTGAATAAGTTATGAAAACTAGTTGTTTGAGTTTAAAAATGAGGTAGCAACATTTTAATCACTACCAGCACAATTATTTATACATTGTACTGAGAACAATTCGCAAAGTTATCCTCAGTTATTAAATGTTATGAAAGGCGAGTTGTTAGAGTTTAAGAACAAGGTAGCAATATTTTAATCACTACCAGCACAATTATTCATAAGTTGTAATGAGAACAATTAGTAAAGTTATCCTCAGTTATTAAGTGTTATGAAAGGCGAGTTGTTAGAGTTTAAAAACAAGACAGCAATATTTTAATCACTATCAGCACAATTATTTACACTCTGTACTGAGAACAATTCGTAAAGTTATTATCAGTTATTAAGTGTTACGAAAGGCGAGTTGTTAGAGTTTAAGAACGAGACAGCAACATGTTTTGTTCCAGGGCGACGGAACCGTAAATCGTCACAAGGAAAAGTGAAGTTGTGAGTCAGCATTCGGAGGACTTTGCGTGTAGGAACAGGAGTGGAAAGAGATAAATAAATAAGTAAGAGAGAGGTGGGAGGAAAGAAAGTAGGAGGGAGAGTGGGAGACAGGGAAGGGAGAGAGAGAGGGAGTGAAGGGAGGAGGAAGTAAGAGAAAGAGGGAGGGAGAGAGGGAGTGAAGGGAGGAGGGAGTAAGAGAAAGAGGGAGGGAAGGAGGGAGAGAGGGAGGAAGAGAAAGAGGGAGGGAAAGGAGGGAGGCAGAGAAAGAGGGAAGGAGAGTGCGAGGAAAGGAGGGAGACAGAGAAAGTGAGAGAGAGAGAGAGAGAGAGACAGGCAAACAGACATACAGACAGATAAACGAAGACAGAAACAGACCGAAGAATACTAGCAATTAAAAAAAGAAAGAAAAAAAGTGTGAGACCGGGCGCCTGACCCTGGATACCGAAAGTGAGAACGGAAGGACGTAAGGAAGAGGCGAGAGCGTCGAAACTTTTCACGCGGAACTAACGATGGCTCCCCTACCGTAAAAAAAAAAAAAAAAAAAAAAAAAAAAAAAAAAAAAAAGACGTTTTTCACCCATTATTTTGTAATTTTTAAAACACGTCGATCGTTACATTATGAATTATATTTCCCATTTTAAAACTTGTAGCGCTGATTTACATATTTTTGAGTACTTGTTTAAAATAATCTTTATTTATCTACACCCTATTTAGCGCCAGATTCACTCTTTCCGTCCTGCTTATTGAACGTTTAAAAGTTTCAGAATGGAAGCCGGTGTAGCAGAGGCAAATGAAAAACTTCTTTTATCATCTTTTGACACTTTTATCTCAAATTCAAAGACTGAATCACTTACATTAGACGGAATGAAGGATAGACACTTACATAAACGGATAGACTGAATCACTTACATAAACGGATAGACTGAATCACTTACATAACTGGATAGACTGAACACTTACGGATAGACTGGGATAGACTGAATCACTTACAAAACGGATAGACTGAATCACTTATAGACTGAATCACTTACATAAACGGATAGACTGAATCACTTACCGGAATAGACTGAATTACACAAACGGATAGACTGAATCACTTACAGGAATGGATAGACTGAGAACGGATAGACTGGGATAGCACTACATAAATATGAGACTGAATCACACTGATCGGATAGACTGAATCACTTACATAACGGATAGACTGAATCACTTTACATAAATGGATAGACTGAGGATAGACTGAATCACTTACATGGATAGACTGAATCACTTACATAACGGATAGACTGAATACATAAACGGATAGACTGAATTACCCGCTGCACAGATTGAATCACTTAGGATAGACTGAACACACTGGGATAGACTGAAGGATAGACTGAATGGATAGAGCGGATAGACTGCAATAACCCACTTACTGGATAGACTGAATTACACAAACGGATAGACTGAATCACTTACAGGAATGGATTGACTGAATCACTTACATAAATGGATATACTGTATTGTATCTGCGTTCCCCGCTGCACAGATTCAAGGACTGAAACACTTACATAAGTCGAAGTAATAGAAAGCGTGTTTCATAGTACCTGTATTCACTGCTTCACATTCACGAGTGTTTGAAACAGTGAGATAACGAAGCACCGAGGGAGAGGAATGGAAATTTGCATTTAATTGTACTTTTAGTCATAACGAAATGTGATATTTTTTTAATGTACTTCCGGTTGTGGTTTAAAATCGACGGGAATTTTGGTCAAAGTAAAGATCTATCAAAGGTAAAAATATCCGAAGCCAATTCTCATGTTGCTGACTCTTCTCCCCCACTGCGCCAAAATGAGACTAATTGGATTATCCGAGTCTGAAATCTTTACTAGAAAATGGGTAGATCTAACTGATGTCAACCTGTGACCAAATATTAAGAGAAATTTATCTTATATCTGTATTTTCTATTGTATTTATTATTTTTATCTATTTATTATCATTATTTTGTTTTTTTTTACCACGTCGATCGAATGCGGTAAATAATAGATTTATTATACAAATACTTTATTTTTTTGTTAATGGATTACCAAAGACTTCAAGATGAGTATATTTTTACGCTGTCTAATTTAGATGTTTATTCCCAGTGAAAATATTATGAATGAAATTTCAGCCGATTCCGAAGTACTATATTTTGATTTGTCTTTGCTTATCAGTTATAAACATTGGGATAAATGATATTGATGATAAAGGTGTATGGCTTCAATAATGAGTCTCTCTCTCTCTCTCTCTCTCTCTCTCTCTCTCTCTCTCTCTCTCTCTCTCTCTCTCTCTCTCTCTCTCTCACACACACACACACACACACACACACACACACACACACACACACACACACACACACTCTCTCTCTCTCTCTCTCTCTCTCTCTCTCTCTCTCTCTCTCTCATCACGTTACGAATCAATCAGAATCTTGTTTAACTTATATTATTATCATTGTTATCATTATCATGATTATTACCAATATCATTATTTTCCTTGTCACCGTCATACTTCTTACCATTATCATTATCAATGTCAATGTCATAACAGTATTATTATCATTATTAATATCACAGTTGTTGATACTGTCATTGCCATTAAATTATCAATCTTACGAGTAATATCATTATCATTGATACTACATATGTCATAATTCTGCTAGTGTTTCGTCAGTTCGTTCATTATCATTATCAAATATTATTGTCATTGGCGTTATCAGTACCATTTTTTCATATCCTTTTTATTGTCATGACTATTATCATTATTACTATATCTATTATTTTCTTCTGTAACGCTCTTTCGTTCGCACGTTCAGCCTTCATCGCCATACGAGTACGAGGCAAGTACACACAACACTGAAGTAGTTAGACCGTCAGTTTACGCACATTTAGTATTTACACAACAATCCGAGGGGGCGGTGCTAAGGAGGAAAGTAGGAGGAGAAGGGGGAAGGAAGGGGATTTAATGAATAAAGGGAGAGAGGGGAAAAAAGGGGAAGATCATCATTATTATCATCAATGGTATCATTATCATCAATATTGTTTTCCTTTTCATTATTATTTGTATTATCATTCTTTTATTATTATCATTATTATTATCATTATTAGGATCATTATCGTTATCATTCATTATTTTATTATCAACTATCATTATTATTAATATTATCATTAATACTATTATTATGAAGAGTGTGATCATTGTCAATATTATTAAAATCGATATTATCATCATCATCATTACCATTATTGTTGTTGCTGTTTTTTTATCATTATTATATTATTATAATTGTCATTATCATTGTTATCATTATTATCATCATTACTATTGCCATCAGTATTATTACTATTATGATTATTTTTGTGTATTGCTGTTATCTTCATCTCTTATGTTGCTGCTGTTTTATAGTTATGATAAGTACTCATATCATCATTGTTACATACTAGCATTCATATTATTTTGATATATTTTCATTAACTTCATCAAATTCATTATCATTATTAGTTATTAGTGCTGTGATTTTTTCACAGTAGAGTTGCAATTATTACCTTTATTGGCATTATTTTTGTTATTGTCATGACTTTTACTATTGTGATTTTCATAATTATTAGTCATTATTATCATTATTACGATCTTAATTATTACTGCCATCACTTACCACTATCGTCTTATTTATTCATTATATTTATTATCACTGCCATACTAATTGTCATACATACATATTTTCAGCTATTAATGAATCATTTGGGTACGTACTTTTCGTATATATTTTTTTTAGGGGTATTTAGCTTGTTCTCCCAATTTCCGTTTTTTTGTGGATTTCTCCAATTGCTTTATCTATTTACTAATTTAATTTATTTACTTTATTTTTGCTACGTCCTGATTTTAGGCTTCTTTTACTATTCTGGGTTTTTGGATATCCCCTAAATAAATTATTAATTTCCTCTATCGATTCTTGGCTTTATGCCTAACTTTATTAGAGTGGTATCTGTATTTCCTTTATTTTTTATAATTATATTCCCTGATTTGTTCATTCAATTTATCACACGTATTTTCTCATATTTAAAGGGACTTTTGATATTTCTTAGGGATTCGAGGTTTTTTTTTCTGTTATGTGTCGTGTATGTTCCAGAACCCGGATTTCTGTGGCTGGTTTCCTGAATCCCGGATTTATAGTTTGGTGTTTGCAGGAGGACTTTGCTGGACTTACTGTGGAGTGCCTCCTTCGTGATCGCTGGAGGGAAGGGCAGAAATAAAAGCCATGGCCTTGGGAGGGAAAATAAGAAATAAAAGTCACTACTAACACTTTATTGTTACTGTTTCATTTTTAAGTAACTGCCGCTCTACCTATAAGCTTATCTGTTATCCATGCTGGGGGCGCGCGGCTCCCCCGGTGGTCTGGGAAGAACACTGGAGAGCTGTACATTCTGTACATGACAAGTCATTTACAACATAACCTTAACATTAACATCGTAATGGTAGCAATAAGATAATAGGTCGGAACACGCTGACCCGCGTGGCACAGGGAGAGAGTTCACGGAGGAGGAAGGGGGAGGGGCGGGGACCCCCTGGCTACACTCAGGGCCGGCCAGCGGACCCCCGCTGCCTCAGGGCGCCGGGCAAGCGCAGGGGCGCGGCCGTGCCTCGCAGGGCGGCTCGGGAGCGCTCGTCCTCGCGCGCCCACGCCGCCCGCCTCGCCCTGCCCGCCCTCGCTGGCGGCGCCGCCCGCACTCACGCTCACACGCAGACACGCACACTTGCGACCCCGCCCGCGGCCCAGCGTTCTGACGGGTCGCCGCAGCAGCCGCAAGCGCAGCGCCTGGAGCCGCGGCGCGCGATCGCTGGAGGAGGATCCCTGAGTTAACTGCTAGACGCACGCGCGCCCGCGCGGCCGCCGCCTCGCCGCCGCCCTGCTTTGGCACACGTCGCGCGGGCGCGGGGCGGAGGCCGTGCGGGCGCGCGCGCTCGCCACATGCACCACCACGTCACCATGCACACCAACCTAACCTAACCAATGACTAACTAACAGTAAATATTCCTCCTAGCAAAAATAAGTCTAATAAAAAAATGTAAGGCATTACAAAAATGCTACTGATTAATGTAGAAGGTTGGGAGACAATTGACTAATTGTCAGCTAATTTGTATATGGTAATAGGAGACACAAAAATCATAACCTGGAATTTTTTTAGTCAAAACAATTCAGGTACGAAGAATATTCGAAAGAATTTTTTTCCAATTTTGAGATCTTTCACATCGTAACAACAGGATATTGCACTCTGTTATCAAGGCTTTCAGGACTTGACATGTGGTCTCTTCTTGGTCTGTCTCACAACATCAACATTTCTAACGTAGTCTGAAGTCATCGTCGCACGCGAGTCACCACAATGCCGGCCGGCGGGGGCGTCCCCCTACCGCCGGCCGAGCCGTCGGCCTAGGCGCCCGTGCTCACCCGCTCGGCCTTCGCTCGGTCTCAACACTTCGTAAAACGCACAAGTCAACAGCGTTCAACCAAAACATTGCAAACAGAAACAATCAACAAATTAACAGGATCGGCCACACCTGGCGCTACGGTGGCTTTTTTATTTTTATTTTCCGTGGCCGACCGACTGGCTTGCCTGGAGAAGGCGTTCGGTCGGGAGCGGCAAGTGATTCTATATGTGTTTATATATATATATATGTATAAAGTGGGCGGGGCGGTTCTGACGGCGTGGCCTCCGATCCGCCGCACGGTGTTCATGGCAGTTCATGGCAGTGTGCTTGTGTCATCCAGTGAACAAACACCTGTGGCTTGTATCTTCTCGTCCACCGGAATGGAGACGGGTCCTGCCATCCCGCGCCTCCTGCAGTTGGCGGCGTGGTCTCCCGCAGTCTAGGAAGGACGCCGCGGCGCTGGCAGCGTCTGGAGGATACTACAGTCTTTGGCAGCATCTGTTGGGATCACCACGGCTTCTCGCAACCACAGGCGGGGACGCTGCAGCCCTCTACGGTGCTTCACGGAACGCCACGCTGACGAGGAGACGTCAGCGCGCTCTTCTGGAGCCTTTCCGGGCCGCTTCCGCCGAGGCTCCCGCAGCAGGAAGCATCAGAACCCCCCGACTTGAGTATTAGGTTCATGAGATCACCGCACGGTTGTCTTAGCATAAACTGACCCGACAACAACAGGAGAGAAACAGGAATACGTCACTTGCTCTCACGGAACAATACTGTACAAGTATCATCACACAACATCGTAATAATTACACAAATAAATACAAGTGACCCTGATTCAGGGTTTCGCCAAGTTTCATTAAGCACTACAATGACTTTATTACATGGTATTTCCCCCGTGGCACGCTCGAGTCCGGGAGACTCGGTCCTTGGGGGAACAGAAGACTGAAGTTGGCGGAAGTCTCGTCGCGTGGCTGGAGCGCCGTCGAAGTCCGAGGCGCCTCGACGTCCCGTGACTTTGCGGGCCGGGACATCTCCAGCAACGACTACTTCTGTACCGCCCGCAGCCCCCAGACCAAGACTATCTGGCAGGGGGTAGGGGGCGGGCCCTGCGCCAGCCTCAGCCCTCGGGAGGAGGATGTTTACCAGGTGGTCGGCAGGGGGCGCCGCCTTAGCTGAAACGGGCCCTGGGCGCCTGAGCAAACAAAACCCCCTGGTATAGAATGCCGTTGATTTCCATGCTCACAACTAAGCTCTGGTCCTGGCTCCGGCCGTCGCCTGCAACGGAAACGGCAAATTAATGGAGGAAAATTGCAATCACACACAATATGCTGATGTTCTCAACAGGTTCGATTAATAACAATGACTGAACGTCTTTTCATATGAACAGTGAACAGAAAAATAAATACAACTGCTTATTCATAACGAAGAGATAACGAATCATTACTGTTAGATGTAGCAATTATAAGAAATAAATATCCAAAATAAGAAAGAAAACTAAGATACAATAACAGATAAGAGGGATGAGAGGAGAAATCGAGATTAGAGAAGACAAGATGAGAAAAGAAAAAGGGATAAGAGGGAGGAAAAGGGAGAGGGGGAGGAGGAGGTTGGGAGTGGGAGGGGGTAGGAGAGGAAGAGTTAAAAGAAGAAGGGGAGAGGGGGGAGTGAGTGGGAGAAAGAGAACATGAAAGGAAGAGAAACTGAGAGGGAGAAGGGAGGGAAAGAGAGAGAGACACAGAAATATGAAGGGGAAATAAAAGTTGATAGAGAGACAGATGGAGGGGGAAGGGAGGAAGGGAGAATAAAACGGAGAGGTGAAGGAAAGAGGAAAGGAGGAAGGAAGAGAACAGATGAGAAATAGAGAAGGGGGGGGGGGAAGAGAGAGAAGGTAAGGAGGGGGGAGAGAAGGAAGGAAGGGAGGGAGGGATGGAGGAAGAGGGGAGGAGGGAGGAAGGGAGGGAGGATGGATGGAGAGAAGAAGGGAGGGAGGGGATGGAGAGAAGAAGGAGGAGGATGGATGAGAGAAGGAGGGAGGAAGGAGAGAAGGGAGAAGGGAAGGAAGGAGAAGGGAGGGAGGGAAGGAGAGGAGTAAAAGAAAGGAGGAAGGGCGAGAAGGAGAGAAGAGAACGAGCGAACGCGGATCGAGACGCAGGCGGGGCTTCTGTACCTGGAGACTCACCCCTGGAAGATCTTGATGTGTTGGCGGCCGACTGGCCTGGGGGCCCGGGGGTGGTGGGGGGAGGGAGGCGGTGGTCGTGGGGCTCGTCCTGCTGGGCCTGGCGTTTGGGCGCGGGGGGCAACGACCCCTCTTCTAGGCGGCTGCGGATGTCGTTGCGCAGGTCGTTACGGAGGTCGTTGCGGAGGTCGTTCCTGAGGTCGGCGCGCTGGTCGCTCTCCTTGACGCGCCCCGGCCGCTGCAAGCAGAAGGCCTGATATCCTCGGTTATCAAGAAGGGGCGGCACATCCTACGACAGAGCAACGGGTTCGGGGCATTTAAAGGGGGGCAAAGCGAGCGTCAATCTTAGGCATTAGGTAATCAGGTCTCAAGGTAGGATGAGCCACCTTCTTGTGTGTTTAGGCAATGCAATACTCATCTATTTTCAGGAAACGAGAGAGGTTCGAGGGTCAGCTCCGGTACTTACGTCTTCCTTGACGTCGAGGTTGAGCGCCTCCTTCTGCGGCGGGAAGGGGATGCCCGCCAGGGGGTGGGGGGGGCGGGGGCAGCTTGGGTCCTCGTGCTGGAAGCCTCCGCCGAGGCCCTGGTTGTACAGCTTCCACATGGTGAGTCGCGTCGCCTCCAGCAGCGCCTCCTGCGACCCCGGGGGAGAGCCTCCGCGACCTGTGTGGAATGAAGAAATGAAACCCGTTAGTTTTGCTTCTGTTAGTCACGAAAAGTAATTACCTACAACCATCCACTAATTTGCTGAAGATTAAGAAATGAAATACAAAGAGAACACAAAGTCTTAATGATATTTCTACGAATGCCGTAGATACGTGGGCGTGTGTGTCCCCCGCATTCGTAAAATACTAATTCAAATTGAAACTCCCTCGTTGCCGCCGAACCCTTCGCAGCCGCAACACCTGAGTTCCTTCTGGTCGATGTTTTCGTAGTGGCGCGAAGTCGTGGCACTCTAAAGGCCACCATTTGTCAGGCCTGGCGAGGGCAGGCAGGCCTTCGTGGCCCAGGTGGAGGCAGCGAAAGGAGGAGGAGGAGGAGGCGCGGCGCCATATTAACCGCTCACATTATCATCCCCACAAAAGCTCCATCATCAGCGCCGGGCTCCGCGTCACAATCCGAGGAGGTAATTATCAAATCCCGCCAGCCCTCCCGCGGGCCGCGCCATCTCCGGCCTTGCGGCGCCCGGCCATAAGGGCCCAAGTCAGGCGCCGGCGCCCCTCGACGCCCTCGGGAATCGTCTTTAATGCCTGACGCAGTGATTAATTGGAAAATGCAGATAAGCTGCGCGCCGCAGCCTCGCTTGCGGGAGGCCGCCCGTCCGCGGTGCACGGGCGGCGTGGGCGGCGAGTCGGTCGCCGTCGGTCCCGCGGCCGACGTCGGGCGCGACGCGACGGAGGCGTCGGCGCGTGTCAGCGCGGAGGGCCGCGCGCCGGGGCGAAGCTTTGTGGGAATCGGCCAAGCTCAGTGACAAAGGAAAGCGCAGAGCTGCCATTAATCTTGTCCAAATAGATATGTAAATAGGCACCTCGACCTGCCCTGACCCGCACTCCCAGGCTGCGCCGGGACGCTCTCCCGCCCTCTGGGAGACGCTGCCTGTCTCCTTGGCAAATGATGGCAATCATGTATCTTCTTTCAGAATGAGAAGCCGTGTCGCTGCGCTGGCGATGCTGTCTGGCTGTTTCTTGGCTTTTGCTTCATTACTTGTTAAGATCGACGTTGGGCGTCAGCAGCTGATGGAGCTCCACACACTGGAGTTTCGTCCGAGACTTCAACGCTCCGCAGAAAGTGATCTCAGCCCCATCCGAGGGAACAAACCGCCCGCCGTCGACGCCCCCGAGCTCATCGCCCGGCGCGTCCTGGCGCGGCTGCGTCGGATTAAACCCACAATGCGCCGTTTGTTATGATATCTGGCGGCGCTCGAGACCCTCACGGCGGGCGGCGTCGGCGGCACGTGAGCCTCGCTTGGCGGACGATCCTCTCGATAACGCCCATCCATCACGGACGCCACCCCGGTTTAGCAACCTCTACAGGACGCTGCACGCCCTCGTCAAGCCCCGCCGCTGACCACTTCATCTCAGGACCGCCCACGCCCACCCCTCGCTCTCCTCGGCCCCGTAAGACGCCCTGCGCCCTCCCTTCCCGCTAGCGCTCCTCAGATCTGCGGACGTGATGGGCGTCCTTCCCGGGCGGAGATTAAGCCGGCGTTGTGCTCGTCAATGGCCCCGAGACGATGGCCGCGTCACATCACTCACGAGAAGCAGCTGGAGGCCGTAAACATGGCCATGGCCCGCGAGAGAGCGCGTCAATTAGCACCTGCGAGAGGCGGGGGATCGGCGAGAGCGAGCTGGGAGCAAGTGCCCGTAATTTTGAAGTATGAGAATTTATAGCATTTATCAGATTTTATAATGATTTAAATTGACAGTAATGTAATTTAGAGTCCCGTGAAGGTGCTGATCGCGGGGAATCGATGCGTCGCCATGACAGGTTGAAAAATCGCTGGAAAATCTACACATACGGCATTTACGCGGTCGCCATTATTCTAAGGAGACACGCACAAAAGGCTCATTATCATATCGTTTATAATGGGAATTAGGCGGTTTTGTATCGGCCTGTCTCGGGCGCCTTTTTAAGGGTTCTTTCGGCTTGTTTCTCAGGGGAGATCGGGCGAGCCTCTCTCGGGGCTTAGCGCGGCCCCGGGTCCCCCTCCCGCCGCCCGACGGGCTGGAGAACAAGGCCCAGTCGAAGAACAAATCCGGACCCGCACAAGAACGCGCGTGACAATAAAGTGCTCCTCCGCCGTCGCTAAGGAATCTCGCCATTAATTACTGATCGCATAAGGCAGCGCGCAGCCGGCAAGCAGGGTCGGGAAGGGGCGCCCTCGCCGCGGCCGTCCGCGAGTTGCTATCAGGTCGGAGGTGCTCGGGGCGCCCCATCCGTCTTGCCTTATCTCTGATATCCATTTTCCGCTGATCATTTCTATCCGTCTTGAGCTCATCCATGAATGTCGTCTCCCTTAACTGCGCCCTCACTTGTTCTCGTCATCCAGCCTCGCGCCGGTGCCGCCCCGCCTCCTCTGCGAGCCGCGGCGGCCGCCCTTCCGAACGGGCGCGGCGCGGGCAGGGGCGTCGAGGGACACCGCAGAAGGACAGCAGGACACCGAGACACCAGGGACGCCGCAGGACAAGGAAAGGGACTCCAGAAATACAAGCAGCGAGCGCCCAGGGAGAGACGACGGCCGCCGCAGCCAGTCTTCCAATATGCAAATGCAAAATAATTATTCACGCGGGGTCGAGATCCAATTAACAAGTGACGAGACTAAGGTAAACTAATGGCGAGCCCCCGGCGCACTGGACCACGTACCCGGCCCTCCCCCCCTGCCCGCCCTCTCCAACCCCCTCCTGCTCTTCTGCCCACCTACCCTACCCCCACTGCCCATCTCCTCCACCCCCACCACCTCTTTCCCACCTCCTCCTGCCTTCTTCCCACTTCGCATCGCCTTCGCTCTCCCTTTATGCTTCTTCTTTGACATCACGTTCTTCCTCTTACTCCAGCAATACCCCACCGCTTCCCCTCTCCCGGGTCCCCCTCCTCTTCCCTTCCTCTCCCCCGTCCTCCCGTCTCCCCTCCCCTTCCCTTGTCCCCCTCCTGTTCCCTTCCCCTCCCCCTTTGTGCTTGCGTCCCACGACCAGCTCAGCGACCGAGGCAGTGACACAGGCAGGCGGAGGATCAGTCAGAGAGGCGCTGCAGTGAGGAGAGCGTCGAGGATTGAGGAGCTGGGGTTGGGGGTATTAGGGGGTGGGGAAGGGCCCCTCACTGCGTGGTAATCACCCCCCGGCGCGCCCACCATCCCAGCCGCCACACGCCCTCGGCCGCACGATACTGATGACGACTTCTGGCCGCTCGCATCCTTCCTCCCTCCCTCCCTCCCTCCGTCTCTTCCTCATTTGCTGATCTCCCTCTACTTCTTCGTTCTTATCCTCTACCTCCTTTTCATTGTCTTTCTCTTCTTGCTCTTTCTTCCTCTCCCTTCTCCTCTTCCTCTCCTTCTTCCTCCTCCTCCTCCTCTCTCCTCCTCCTTCCTCCTTCTTCCTCTTTCTTCTCCTCCTCCTCCTCCTCCTCTCCTCCTTCCTCCTCTCTCTCTTTCTTCTCCTCCTCTTCTCCTCCCTTCCCATTCTCCCTATTCCTCTCCCTCTTCGTCCACTGCCACCTTCTTTGTGAAGATATAATTTTCAACACCTTATCTGACAGAGGTTCCCTTCCAGCATCATTTCAAGAAACAATTTTGAAATCGTAACTGCAAATAGTGATGGAATACGTCACCAATAAGATAATATGCTTTAACAACGCAATACGTTTGATAACGAGACAATACTCGACAATAAGACAATATCTATGCTAATAACAAGACAATAGGTAACAATAAGGCATTATATTTAATAAAAAGAACCACATGCTGTAAGACAATACATTAAGCAACGACACCTAACACAGAATAATTTCTCTCTCCTGAACCCCCTTAACCCCACACAACACTCGACAAAATGAACCCTTCCCTTTGTGAATGACAAAAAAGAAAGGAAAAAATGCAGGATGGTGTCTTTGAAGGTGAGAGGTGAGAGTGACGCTAAACATGCAGGAGAAATTAGGCGTCGTTGGCGTCGAGCGATGGAGAGCAAAAGGCTGTCAAGGAAAGGAGACTAATTTTTGATGAAAGTCGAAGGGTTTATTCTCTCGAAGCCGAGGGATCCCTTCTTGGGAAACTGGAGGCTGATTGTGTGTGGGGGGGCGGGGTCGGTCGCTATTTCTTTCCTTCTTTCTTTCTTTCTCTCGCAATTGCTCTGTCTGGCTCTCTCGCTCTCGTTCTCGCACTCTCTTGTTCTCGTTTTCTTTCGCTCTCATACTCGTATCCGTTCCCGTTCTCGCTTCTCCTCTCTCTCTCTCAACCCTCCTTCCCCCTCTCATTCCCTCCCTCCCCTCTCTCTCCTCCCCGTCTCTTCCTCCCTTCCCCCTCTGCCTCTTCCCTTCCCCTCCCCTTCTCTCTCCCTCCTCCCTCCCAAGCCCCGCATCACTTTTTCGGTAACAAGCTACAGTCGAGGCTATGGCACCCCCCTCTCCTCCCCCTCCCTCATCCTCCAGCGGGCGTGAGGATCTGATGGGCGGGGGATGGGGGTGGAAAGGGGAATGGAGAAGGAAAGGGGAAAGGGTGGGCAGAAAGGAGATGAGGAAGGGGAAGGGGATGGGAGGTGGGGGGAGGGGGGAGACCTCCAATGGGTGGGAACATTTTTGGAACATTTTTTTCTGGCGCTCACGGCAGACTAGCCAATCACGCAGCCAAGAATCCGGTCTGGAAGAGGTGATATGGGGGGTGGGGGATGGGGGAGGGGATTCTTGGTTTTGGGGTCCAGGGGGAGGGGAGGGGATGAGGCTAGGGGGAGGGGGAGGCCGGACACTTAAAGCCGGTAAAAGCCTAATACGAAGCCGGCGCAAAGTGTATAAAACGCATATAAACCACATAAAGCACGGAGACTCGGGTCCGGGCCGGCCGAGGCGGACCATAAAGGCTGCAGAAGGTCGGTAAAATAAATCGTTAGCGCGGCGCCGCGGGCCTGATCCAGCCCGCGATATCACGCTCGTTCCGGCGATGGAATTTACAGCCGATATTTGATGGCTCGTCATAAATTCACATGCATTTTTACGACGCCCACACCCCCCGCCCTCCCGCCCGCCCCGCCCCCTTCTAACTACCGTCTGGTCCTGGAGGCGGAGGCGGCAGCGCCTCGGATTGCCGCAGCGCCCTTGCACGCGGCCTTATCGCTCGCCGCCCGTCACGACGGCACCGCCTGCGCCCGCGCCGCGCCCTCCCTGCGAAGGCGACCTGCCCACTGCCCTGGCTCACGCGACGCCCGCGAGCCTCGCGAAAGACGCCTCGAGAAAGCAGTGAACTTCAGTCAAGCCTAATTAATACGAAACGCTTAATGTCCATCGCGCGGAGGCCCCGGCGCCTCGCAGCCACCCTTCTGCTGCATATTTATGATCCGCTGAGCCCGAGGACGCCCACGGGCGAGCGCGCGCGCCGGCCCGCCAGTAAGGCACCGCCTCGCCGCCCATTAACAGGAATGACGCCGTCCGCGGTCCTCCGTCCGGCGCGCAAAAACCCGCGGATAAACACATTTAAATTTGTAATAATTCCAAGTTTGGACTCGCGCGGCGACCGCGACAAGCGACGGCGGGAACCCGCTACGCCGTTGCAACCCGCCACAGCTCGCGCCAAGGCCGCTCCTGCTGCACACTTGCCCCGCCCGCGCTACCTACCGTCCGACAGAAGCGTGGGCGGCGCGGGCGGTCGCGTGGCAGCGCCGGCGGCGGCGCGAGGGACGCTAGCGGGGCGCGCCGCGAGGGCTGACACGTCGGCGCCGCCGCCTCCTTCGCCTCATAAATACGGCAACAGTTTTATGGCGGCCGGAATGCCCATTGTCAGTCGTAAACGTCAATTTGCATTCAAATCCTGAGCATTATATAGTCAGCTGATGGATCATGGAGTCAATAAACATTTTGTTGTGTGGCAGCCTCTCTGTCCTGCGCATGACCTGCGCTGACCTGCTGATGGGCGGCCGCCGCTGCCCTGCCTCCGGCCTGCTGACTCGCCGGTGGTCAGCACGCATCCCTGGCTCTTCCCGTGAGAATCGTCATTACCATCCTCCTCCTCCTCCTCCTCCTGTTCCTCCACCCTCTCCCCTCCGCCCCCCTCCTGCTCCCCGCAATCCTTCTTCATTGCCGCGTCCTTCCCCGCGTCCCCCGCGGCCAACATACCCCGCGCGCGCACGAACAATGCACAGCCCCGGGAACAGCGCCGCCACCAAAGCACCGCCCGCACGCCCGCCCGATGTTAATCTTTAATTATCGAGAGGAGAGAAAAAAGAAGAAACGAGAGAGAGAGAGAAAGAAAGAAAAAAACATCGCAGGCTCTAGCTCTCTCATCTATCACGAAATGAAGGCTCATTTACGGTACAATCACCGGCACCTTGCCATCCATCTCCATCCACCATGATCGCTGTCGGCTCCGTACAGATGGTGTCCCGCCGAACACGCTGATGCTGTGTGTCCTGTGCGGGATGAGGCGGTGCTCTATGTTCTAACGAGTGCCTGCTGGGGCTCTACGGCTCTGTGGGGCTCTACGGCTCTATAGTTTTACGGTTTGAAGAGGCTCTGTATTTTGCGCTAACGAGGTCAAGCGCAAAAAGAAGCGTTATCTGGATGTAAAAGACCCGCTGTCTGTACGGGTGTGCTCGAGTTCTAACGAGTGCCTTCGGTGTTTCTTGGATCTACGGGTCCCTAGCGGCTGCGTTGGTGAAGTAAAAAGCAAATAAAAAACGTTATCTGACTACGGAAGCCTCGTTGTTTGAGAAGCTTTGCTCTCTGAAGTGAGGATACGATGCCGGCGTTCCTCCAGGACACGGCTCCGCGGGGAAGAAGCCTTGAACTCCACAAAGCTTCAGATCCTCGGGAGGCTTCTCGACGCAGACGGCCCAAGGAAACCCTCAGATGCAGGACTCGGTGAAGCTGCCGTTCTTTCATCTCCCGAAGCAGCTATGAAGCTTCCATAAGACTGCATGACTAACTTCGACCCCTTCCCTGCGGCTTGCGGGGAGGGCTTGTTGCGAAGTGTGGTAATCAGCTTAGGTGTAATACTGGCTTCCACTGACCCTGTATTTGTGCTCGTGTGGTAATCTTAGATCAGCTTTCTCATTCTCATTGACAAGGAAAATTTGCCAAGTTCAAGGATGCCAACCGAAGCTAATGGAAGACAACGAATACCACGATCTAAGTCAGGTTCGCGCTCGAGGACTGGGATGCAGGTGAGTGGCAGCGTTGATGCCATCAAGCGGAAATTCATTTGCGCATTTGCTCTTCGTTGTTGCAGGCGACCACGGTGGCACCCCCGACGGCCTTGAAGGTGGCAGCAAACCGGCACTGACTGTCCATAAGCCTTTAAAAGATTTCCCCCACAGCACGGCCGTGGCAGGCAACTCAGGTCGCGTGAGTGCGTGTCGAGGCCGCAGGCACAGCCGTCCGGGATGGCACTGCGAGCCAGCCCTCACACACGCAACAAACGCGCCCCCAGCGCTGAGTGCCACGCGAGGGGCGGGCGGTGGGGGCCAGCGCGGCGTCGTGGGTTGACAGCTACAAAGTCCGGCGTTCACACTGATACAGAAAACGTGGGTGGCTCTGACACCGCGGGCGGGGGAGCCAGCCCACGCCCGCCCCCAACGCGGGCGCATCCACCGCCGCCCGCATGGTCCACGTTCCTCGCCCGACCCGCAATCTCGACCATCGTGTGGCGCCCCTCGCCCCCTCCCGCCCGCCGCCCGCCATCTTGTCGGCTGATCATTTACATACGTAATCACGGAGCAACGGGTAATTGCGATATTGCTGAGCACGGCCGTGCAGATGCAAATGTTGAAAGTGATCACGATCTGGCGCAGGATACATACACGACGAGCCCGGCGCGGCTGACGGACCGTCCGCTCTGGAAGTGTCCGTCGCGGGACATCCATAAGGACGTCTCACTCAGGAAGTAATCATCGTGCACCGTCACCTTCCTCCGTGGTAAGAACCGAGGACCTACTGACGGCGACTCTGAAGGCGGAACGTGAGCCATATGGCTCCTTCCGAAAACCATTTCCAACCGCGCGCTGACGGTCGCTTCCTTCTCCTGACGACGACGCCGAAGACGCTTCCCGCTGCATGCCATCATCATCGTGTTCACAGGAGCCGAGACCCCTGCATTTACAAGCAATTCATCACTTGCTTCGCTTGTTAGCTTAATCAGTCTCTCAGTGGTTCACTTTCTCATTCACATTCTCACTCGTTCGTTTATACACACACAGCATTTACTCATTCATATACTCGTTACATTCACATTCACATTCTCTCTCTCTTTCTCATTCAAATGTTCAGTATTTACTCACTTACCTCGCTCTTTCATACCCTCATTCGCTTGTACACTCACTCACAACATTCACTCAATCATGTATTCACAACTTCACTCGAGCAAAAACTAAACAAAAAATCAAACATAAACAGAACGAAAAAACAAAAGGCAGATAAACGCCAATGCCCAATAGCGAGTATAATCATCGTCTCTTCCTCTTCTTCTCCCTTTCGTTGTGTTTGTCTCGCGTTCAGCATAAATCTACCACATCAGCATAGACGGATCCTGTACGCCCGAGGCAACACGAAAAGCAACGGAAAGGCCTCCAGACGTCAAAATCAAAATCAAACTCCCACAGACCAGTCCCTCAGTTAGAGAATCCTTAGACATATCACACGAGACCTCCCGAGGCATTCCATAAGCAAGTACGTGGTAGAATATCCCCTTGGAGATGTAACGCTAAACAAGGAGGCCGCGATACATGCTTTTAGAATCCTTGGAATCGTCGGTGTGTGGTGTGTGGTGTGTGTGTGTTGTGTGGTGTGTGTGTGTGTGTGTGTGTGTGTGTGTGTGTGTGTGTGTGGTGTGTGTGTGTGTGTGTGTGTGTGTGTGTGTGTGTGTGTGTGTGTGTGTGTGTGTGTGTGTGTGTGTGTGTGTGTGTGTTGTAAAGAAACTAACAACCCCATGGTAAAAAAAGTACGGGCCGCGCCGTATCCCTGAGGACGGCCTACGGCCCCCAGAGTGCCACGGAGTGCCAACTCACCCAAGAGATAGTCCTGCGGTGCCAGCGGATGAGAACCTCCGTTCCCGTTGCCGTTGAGCTGTGGTCGCGGTACTAGACTGAGGGGGTTCTGTAGGTTCTGTAGGTTCTGGAGAGACTGTAGGTTCTGTAGGGGGAGGAGGGGGGGCTGCACCGTGTCCCCGTAGGTGCCGTAGGAGGACCGCCGCCCCTCGCGCCTGTTGCCGTCGATGGCGCACTGGAGCTCCGCCGGGTTGGACAGCTTCATCTTCTCGCACTCATAAGGGTAAAGGTATTTCATGTACCTGCGGCAGAGAGGGCGTCAATGAGACAAGTGCATGAGACGTAAAAAGTTGGGGGAAAATAGTGTTTTAATTGTAACTACGCACAAATATCAAAATTTGCAACATATGTAGAATATCTGACAGAATGTGATAAAATGCATCATAAAATGTTATGAGATATATAAAGTACAAAAAAAAGTGACAGTATGCAAAATGTGCCGTAAAATGATCTTAAAAATCATGCCATCTATGTAAAACAAGTATTTGTGATTACATGTAAATGCATACATAAAAATTATTGTGACAAAAAGAGGCTTATAATAAATGTTCTCATGTCACACAACAACAACAGTAAATAAAAACGAACAAAGCAACAAACACATAAATCATATTACGTACAAAAGATCCTGAAGTTATTAACGACTTTTAACAGTCTTCAAAATGCCGTTAAACACTACTAATAAACACAACAAACTTATCTTCACACCTGGTATTTTCTTTGTACTTCGAAATCCTAAACTTCGAAGGAAAAAGCACATTTTAGTCCTACTTTACCATCCTTGATTCATTATCGGAAACCTCGCAAACCCGGCCAAAAATAATGATAAAAATATATATATAATAATAATAACAATATCAATAATAATAATAAATCCTTTGCCCGATGTGTTTACGATACTAGTCCTTCTTTTCTCACTCAGACAAAAACCGATCATTTGGCATCTCTTCGCAAGGGTGGAAATGCAATGCAACGACTGATATGCAAGGCTCATAGCTGCATTTTCATTCGAGGAATTTGTTTCTGACATAATCATGTCACGAATAACATGGACGACTCACGATAGACGACAGAAAAAATAATCGTAATGCACACGAATGTCCTCATTGACACGCATGTCGACTGTCCTTTTTTCTTCTCCTTTCCCGCGCTCCCGTTTTCTTTCACTTTTTACCCGCGCTATTATGGCCGATCGAGTGTCCGTTTATTTTCGCCTTTTTCGACCCCTGCTTTTCCCATCGTTTAACGGATGACTGATCACCGGAACAAGAAGTAATTTAGATGGGATAATTAGACTTCGAGGCGCCCACTCGCCTACCCATCCGCCCACTCGCCCATCCTCCTAAACTCGCTTTGAGAAGGCGATCGGAAAATTCAAAATCGAAAGTAAACAATCTAAAATAAAAAAGCAGAGATTAAATATATAATTAAATAAACTTAAAAAGGATGGGAATAATTTAACCTTCATTAAAGAAAATTCGTAAGCAAGGTTAGGCAATCTGTTCTAAAAATATAAAACACCGTTGATTTAAATAACAGCAAATCTCCAATAATAAAATCATCTTCAAATACGGTGGTTAAAGGCACCGGGATCCCGCAGCGAGCACCTCGGCCACTCCGCCTCCCCAGGGTTTACCGCCGCTTGGTAACCCACCGGCAGGATCGGTACTGGAAGATTATGCCCGGTAAGACGGTAGCGGGCGTGGGCTGGGGTGGGCGTGTGGGGGCGTGGCCGGGCCTGACTTACGCAGGGCACACCCACCGTTTACGAGCACGCGGGTCCCGAGCGCCCTGCCTAACCTGGCCGCGGCGCCCCGGCATAAGACACGCAGCCACCGACCCTGCGCTCGCCGCTGTCCCCGGGCGCCGCGGGACCGCCGTCCGCCCGCCTCCGCCAGACGCGGAGATCGATTGATAAGGAACGAGTAAATAAAATCAAGTAAATAAAGAAGGCAATTTCAGGGGCGCTGCCCTGGGACACGCCAGGCATATATATGGCTTGATATGAGGCCGGGAAGGAGGCTGCCTAACGAGCTCATCTGCAGTTAGGTTATCTCTGCCTACACTCCGCAAGCATTAAGCATAATATGCAGCATCAGAAGTCGCGCATGGAGTCTCATGTAGGCGAGTCCCCCGCTCTAACAATGCTGCATTAGGGCGTGAGAGCTAGAGCCTCGGTAATCAATAGCTCGACCGAAATTGCAACAGCGGCGAGCACACTTGGCCTCGACGGCTCGGGACGGCCACGCAGGTGCAGCGCGGGAGGAACGCACGGAGCGCTGAGGCGGCGTTGCACTTAGTCCGAAAACAAACGAATTCGGTAACACTCAACACATGCAACGAGTCTAAAGGTAACGCTTCTCGGCGATACACGAGGGGGTCCGTTCCCCCCACCGCTGTTGAACACGTGTCGAAGCTGATATAACGTGCAAGGGAGCAGCTGACAAGTGTCGGCGCGACAGGTAACAAACAGGTGCGTGTGTAGATAACCCCGACCTGTCCACGGCGCAGCCCTTCGCGTCGCGGGAATGTAGCGGGCGGCCTGTAGCAGCGACCTTCGCCGCGGGAGAATGAGCCTTATGGCGCGGCGCTCCAAGGGCGGCGGGCGCGGGGCTCGGCCGGGGGCGAGGGCGCGAGGCGGGGGCGCTCAACACCAGTAGCTGCTTGTTGTGATGATGGGCGCTGCGAGCTCACTTGACCACCCCGCTCCGGCCGGCGGCCTCCAGCGCCCACCTCGCTACACCGGCGTGCCCCTCTCACGCCCACCCTGCAGCTGAGGCTTCAACCCACCGCCTGCCGGGAAGCTGCATGCCCTCTCCGAACCTCACTTTCGGAGCAACCCCACCCTCCACTTCTATAGGACTCGCCCCCAACCCATTCACGCAAGCTACCCCCCTCCCCCCTCCCCACCCACGCTAGGGGCCGCTCCCTGTGCTCCACGGACGACGTGCAACGCGAGCCTCCGCCACGGACGCCAGATGTCAGCAATTAACATAATTACGCTTTTTATCGTAATAAGTTTGATCCGACCGCAGACTGCCACCCAACTTCCTGTAGCCTCCGGTGTCATTATGGATTCGACAGCGACACCGCCTCGCTCAGCGCTCCTTTATTCACTTTCCTTGTGTTCTTTATCCATCTGTGTTCTTTCTTCATGTTCGTTAGCTCCTTCATTTATTTCCCTCATGTTCTTCATTCATCTGCGTGTTCTTTCTTCATGTTCGTCATGCTCCTTCATTTCCTTTCCTCATGTTATTCACTCGTCTGTGTGTTCTTGCTCAATTTTCGTCAACTCCCATTCACTCTCCTGTTCTTCATACATATACATATGCTTCCTTCATTTTTTCGTCTTGTTTTCCTTCGCTTTCGTCACGTTTATCTTTCTCCTTCATCCACCTACTCAAAAAACAACACTTAACCCGTTAATACCCAACACATTTTCACTCTCAAAGGCATTTTTCACCTCATCACTCAACAACACTCGGATTTCATTCTATTTCACAAGCTACGAATCCCGAATCTGCTACGAATCCCGAATCTACTACGGATCTAGAATCCCATCCGAGTCATGAGTCGAATCCCGAATCCAAAATCTAGAACCCCATTCGACCACCGAATCCCAAATTTTGAATCCCTTTCGAGTCATAAACCGAACCCCGGATCCCGAATCTAAAAACCCCATTCGAACCCCGACTCCCGAATCCAGAATCCCTTTCGAATCATATATCGAATCCCGAATCTAGAACCCCATTCGAACCCCGACTCCCGAATCCAGAATCCCTTTCGAATCATAAAACGAATCCCGAATCCAGAACCCCACCCGAGTCATAAACCGAACCCCAAATCCCGAATAAAAAACCCCCTCTCGACTCATAAATCCGGCGCACGAATCCCTGTCAACAAATCGCCCAACTAAATCCTTCTTCCGTAAATCCCTTGTTGAAAGTTACTACCCGGGTAATTTGTACAGTCGACGGACATTTATGCAGGAGAGGGCCGCCGGGGTTCGTAATCCATATATGAAAATGGACATTTATGTAAACATTTTATGGTTCTCCATTTACGCGCGGGTCGGATCTCCGCAACTGCTCTCTCTCTCTCCATTTTTCCTTATTCTTCTTTATCTTTTTATTTATTTGTTTATTTATTCTTTGTTTGCCCCTCTCCTCCCTCCCTCCCTCCCTCCCTCCCTCCCTCCCTCTCTTCTCTCTCTCTCTCTCTCTCTCTCTCTCTCTCTCTCTCTCTCTCTCTCTCTCCTCTCCTCTCTCTCTCTCTCTCTCTCTCT
This sequence comes from Penaeus vannamei, assembly GCF_003789085.1. Taxonomy (NCBI): domain Eukaryota; kingdom Metazoa; phylum Arthropoda; class Malacostraca; order Decapoda; family Penaeidae; genus Penaeus; species Penaeus vannamei. The sequence continues at coordinate 161,030 of NW_020869810.1, read as the reverse complement.
CTCTCTCTCTCTCTCTCTGGGTGTGTGTGTGTGTGTGTGTGGTTGTGTGTGTGTGTGTGTGTGTGTGTTGGTGTATGTGTGTCTATCTCGACCATTTTTTCTTTATCTTTTTATTTGTTTCTTCTCTCTTTTTCGTACCTTTGTTGTTGTTATTGTTTTCATCCTCTCCCTCTCCCTCCCTCTCTCTTCTCCCCCCCCCCTTCTCTCTCTCTCTCTCTCCCATTCGCACAATTCGGCGACAGGGAAGTATGCAAATTTGGAGCACACGAGATTCTATCACGGAATCGCATGATGGAGCTGCCCGTTGCGGCTTCCTGTAGAATCGGGAACACCGGTCTGCCGCCGCTCGATAAAACCGCAAAACCGCAACAGGTGGCTGGATATAATGATTGCATTATAATAAAAAAAGAAACATGGTAAAAAAAAAAAAGTGTAATTTGATTATATATCATCAAAGGGAAACCGTTGGCACCTGCCGCTCTCGCTCGCTTACTATCTGTAGTTCTGTCTATCTCTTTCTCTCTCTCTCTCTCTGTGCGTGGCTGTCTTTCTCTATCTCTGTCTCACTTTCTTTCTCTCTCTCTCTCTGTCTCTCTCTATCTGTCTCTCTCTATGTCTCTCTCTATCTGTCTCTCTCTATCTGTCTCTCTCTATCTCTCTTTAATAACACGTGTTATGATGATGGCGTTCGATATGCTGCGTGTGATAAGGTTTTTTATATAACAATCATCATTCCCATCCCCTTATCCTTAATTTCCTTTATCAGTCCCATCCCTTCACCCTGAATTCCCTATATCCTAAATTCCCTTCCCCAATCCCATCCCTTCATCCTATATTCCCATCATCCTCGAGGCGGGCAAAGGGAAGGGGAAAGGATGGGGGAGGGGAGGGGGGGGGTCGTCCGAGATCCCATCACTTAGGGCATACTTAACACGCCTTCCTATATAAGGGCTGCAAGGGTTAGGGACCTCATGTAAATTTTACGAGACTCCCCGCGCCAAATTCATCTTCGCCCTGACGAAAATTTGGGGAACTTATCGATTGTTTTGGCCCCTCTCTCCCTCCCTCCTCTCTCTCCCTCTTCTTCTCTCTCTCTTCTTCTCTCTCTCTCTGCTCTCTCTCTCTCTCTCTCTCGCTCTCTCTCTCTCTCTCTCTCTCTCTCTCTCTCTCTCTCTCTCTCTCTCTCTCTCTCACCCTTTCTCCTCCCCTTCCCAAAACTTTCCCTGCTTCTTTTCTTTCTTTCTTTCTCTTTCCTCTTCCCTTTTCTTCCTTTCCTTTCCTCTATTTCCCTTCCCTTCTCTCCATTTCCTTCCTCCACTTCCTCCAGATCTGAGAAGGGGGGGGTGAGAGACGATGACCCCCCCCCGTCCCCGCCCGCACGCCCGCTGGCTCTCGCCGCCCCTCCGCCCGACCGCACGCCCGCCGCTCCCGCAACCGCACCCGGCACTCCGCGTCCGCTTAATCGAGCGAAAGTTATCGCCGCAATCACGCCCGTCCGCGTCGCGTGCGTCCGCCGCAATCGAAACGGTCGGAGGCGCAGCAGAAGGGCCGAGAAAGTCGCGCGGCCGTCGGCTCCGGGCGGGGCGGGGCTGACGTCGGGCGCCCCATTAATATCTCTGCGAACCTAATGGGCAGCCCGCGCGCGCCCGGCCCGCTCGCTCTCCCGTCCAGCCCATCGCGCCCACCGCCCTCGCTAAGGTCTCTTGATAAACGCCCACACGAAGCCCTCTCAGGGGTCTATTTAGGTCTATTGGCAATTTTTTCGACTTAGCCCCTTTTTCACTTGAACGCGTGTGTGTATAAGGTCTACAGGATATGTACTTTGCTTTAACTCTTTAACTCTATTACCTCTATTATTTATATACATAAAATATAAATATTCTCTTTCTTTTCCTTTAACACGGTTATTAAACTCGCTTACAAATACCTTTTAAGAAGTTATTAACTAGGAAAAGAAGAAAAAAAATCGCAAAACACAACCAGCCGACGCAGCAAAAACAGCGACGGAGCGGATCGGGTCGGCGTCCCACCACGACCTCCGGCTCATCGCTCAACTTCCGAGGGAAAAGCGGATGGAATTATCGCCGAACCTTAACGAAGACGACCACTTCTCCATCCACACGGGAGGGGGCCGCTTCCACCGCCACGTCACGAGGCGCTTTCAGTCTCCCCCGCTCCGGGTTTTTTCTTTCTCTCATCATTTCTCATCTCATTCTCATTCTCATTCTCATTCTCATTCTCATTCTCATTCTCCTTTCTCTTTCTCTTTCTCTTCTCTTCTCTTTCTCCTCTCTCTCTTTCTCTTTCTCTTTCTCTTTCTCCTTTTCTTTTCGCTACTTCGCTCTCTCTCTCTCTTTCTCTCGCTCTCTCTCCTTCCCTCCCTCCCTTTCTCCCTCTCCCTCTCCCTCCTTCCCTCTCTTTTCCTCTTTCTCTCTACCTTTTCGCCTGTCTCTCCTCTCCTTCCCCTCCCCCCTGATCCCTCCCCTCCCCTCCCCCTGCATCGGCCGCGGTAATGGCTGGGCAAAACGTCGATGCTTGGGTGTGCGACCTGGGCTGGGAGAGCCTCTAAGAGATAAATCTATTTAGCTACTCTTCTCTTACTGCGTCTTTCTGTTTTTCGTTATGGTATTCCATTTTTTTCTCTCCCTCTTTCTTTCTCTTTCTTTTTTTTCTCTCCACTCTTTGTCTCCCTCATTCCTTCTCTTACTCATTTCTCCCCCCCCTTTCTTTCTATCTTCCTCTCCCTCCTCTTCCTCCTTCTTTCTCCTTCCCATCCACCCTTCCTCCTCCCCTCTTTCGCTTTCCCTTCTCCCCCCCACACCAAACAAAAGCCAGAAAAAAGACAGCATATTCGAACACCCGCGCACAGATGATAAAACGATATCGCCCCCCCCCCTTCCCGCCCTCCCCCCAAATCACCCCCAGGCCGCAGGTGCGACGAGGCGGCTGCGGCGATCATATCCCCTGATAACAGGACGTAACGGGGCAAAACTGCATCCCTTATAATAACGGGGTTTGACGTTTTATTCCGCGACGTTTACCTTATAAGAGGAGTTTTCCGAGTGGTTCTATGCTAATGTATTTATGGATATTATCGATATCTGATTTTATTTTTTTATCTTTTATTTATTTATTTATTTTTTTTTTTTTTTTTTTTTTTTTTGGGGGGGAGGTTAAAGGTGTTTGGCGACCTCTATTTTTTTTTCGTGATGCCGCAAGCTTAAAAATCGCAAGCTGTAGAACCGGAATTTCGTAGAAGCCTTATGTAGAACTTATGCCGTAGAACTTTATGCCGTAGAACCATAAGCCATAGAAACCATAAACCGTTGACCCTTATGCCGTAGAACCATGTAGACGCCTACAACATCTCCATCCGGAACTGTCCGAAGCTCTACGAAAGCAAAAAGGCTCTATCGGTTCTCCGCTAATCATCGGCGCTCTGCACGGCGTCGGTGTGGGTCCTGTCCTGCCTCCCCCACTCCACCCCCACCCCCCCTACCCATCCTGCACGGCGGATACGAGCAGGAAAATCCGATACGGCGTTAAGGGAGAGCGCCCCGGGGAGATGGCACGAGTGGGAGGGAGGGAGGGAGGGGCGGGGTAGCGGCGAAGAAGGGGAGGGGAGCAGCCGGGAGGGTGAGAGAGGGGAAGGGGTGATGAGGGAGGGAGGAGAGAGGGCAATGGAGGAGGGGGTGGATGGAGGGAGGGGGAGGGGAAGAGGGGGAAGGGGGCGATGGAGGGTGAGGGGGAGGGACTGGAGGGAGGGGATGGAGGGCGATGGAGGGATGGGGAGGGGGGATGGAGGAGGGAAGGAGGGAGGGAGGGAAGGGAGGGGGGGATGGAGTGAGCGGGAGGGGGCGATGGTGGGAGGGGGAGGGGGCAGCGGCGACTGATGGAGAGGCGAGCAGTGTAATTTTCAAGCTGAGGGGTCAGCCGGGAGAGCAGGTGCTTACACTTCCCAGGGCAAAGAGCGCCCCCCCCCCTTTCTTCCTTGACCTCCCCCCTCATCTCCCTGGACTTTCCCCCCTTTCCCTCCCTCTCTCCTCGACTTTATCCCTCTTCCTCCCCTCCCCCTCTCAATCTTCTCACTACTCTTAATCCCTCTCTCTCTTCTACCTTTTACCCCTCCCTCCGTCTTTCGCTTCTCTTCCTTTCCCCCTTACCCTCTCCTCTCAATTCCCTCCTTCTCCTTCCTCTCCTCCCCCTCTCTCCCTCCCCCTGGTTTCACTTCGACCCTTCCCTGCTGCTCTCACCCGGGGAGAATCTTTCGCCCTGATTCACCACCGGGGGAAATCCATCTTGCTCTCCGTTACACTTCTCAAACGAAAAACGAAATAGTCCCTTCTTGCAGTCTTAAAGATACCTCTCTCTGCCCATCGCTTCCGCCTTCTTTCCCCAGCTTCACCCCCTCTCTCTCTCTCTCTCTCTCTTTCTCTCTCTCTCTCTCTCTCTCTCTCTCTCTCTCTCTCTCTCTCTCTCTCTCTCTCTCTCTCTTCTCTCTCTCTCTCTCTCTCTCTCTCTCTCTCTCTCTCTCTCTCTCTCTCTCTCTCTCTCTCTCTCTCTTCTTTCTCTTTCTCTTTCTCTTTCTCTTTCTCTTTCTCTCTCTTTCTCTCTTTTCTCTTTCTCTTTTGATCTCTTTCTCTTCTCTTTCTCTTTCTCTTTCTCTTTCTCTTTCTCTTTCTCTTTCTCTTTCTCTTCTCTTTCTTCTCCTTCCTTCTCCCTTCTCCTTCTCCCTTCTCCTTCTCCTTCTCCTTCTCTTTCTCTTTCTCTTTCTCTTTCTCTTTTCTCTTTTCTCTTTCTCTTTCTCTTTCTCTTTCTCTTTCTTCTCTTTCCTCTTTCTCTCTTTCTCTCTTTCTTCTCTTTCTCTCTTTCTCTCTCTCTCTCTTCTCTCTCTCTCTCTCTCTCTCTCTCTCTCTCTCTCTCTCTCTCTCTCTCTCTCTCTCTCTCTCTCTTTGCCTTCCCCCAGCTTTTTCCTCCCCTTCTCTCTGCCCTCCCCGCTCCCCCCTTCCCCTCTTTGTCTTCCTCACCTTCCTCTCCTCCTTTCTCCCCTCTCCCGCTCGCACCCCCACCCTCCTCCTTCCCTCCCGCTGTTATCTCCTCCATGAACCGAGATCGGGTGAAAGGCACCGCCCCCGCCGCCTCATCATTAATGCACAGGTCAATTCTGGGCGGATGGGCGCCCGTGGGAAAAGCGCGCGAGGTCCCGCATCATTCACGCCCGCCCAACCCTCGTGGGGCGCCATCCTCGCCCAATTCTCTCCTTACGCCCCTCCCCCAATTACAATATGGCGGCCGCCCCCATAAATACGTAAGCAGCAGATGCCACTCTAACGGATGGCATTGCTTGGCGCTCCCGGGTAAGGGGGGGGGGGGAGAGAGGGAACGGGGAGGGAAATAAGGAGGGACAGAGGTAAAGAGGGGGAGGTAGAGATGGAAGAGTTGGAGAAAGAGAAGAAAGAGAGAGAGAGGGAGAGCAAGGAAGAAAGAGAGAGTGGGGAGCATACTGGTTCTACAAGCTAATTTCCCCTAACCTAAGCGTCTTTTCCTTACACAAGGACATCCCATTCCTCAGCAACTCGATATTCAAGATCATTTTTTCCCTATAAGCATCTGAATATATGTAAAAATTAAGCCCGAAAAACAAAATAGTAAGATACCAAAAGAGTATATCCAACCCTACGAACTTTCCATAATACTAATACCAATCCTAATAATAATAATAACAGGTAACAGCTGAGAGCTTCCGTGTCAAATCCTCGCCAAAATTGCCCTGGATGGTGTTATTACGGTCCATCAAGAGCTTTTCTTTGGTATAAAGCCGACTCACGCAATACTTTCGGTGCGTGATCCACAGCTGACAGACGAGCCAAGCGCCAGGAGGCACGACCCACGAGAGCCAACGACCTACGACCTACGACCAACGACACTCAACGACTTAAGATCTTAGAGACACAACGACGTAAAAGCTACGACCCAGCGAGCCACGACCTATGACCTAAGACCCACGAGACCCAGTGAGCCACGACCTATGACCTAAGACCCACGAGACCCAGCGAGCCACGACCTAAGACCCACGAGACCCAGCGAGCCACGACCTATGACCTATAACCCACGAGACCCAACGACCTGAGAAACACCGTAGTGCCCTGACCAGAAAGTAGAGAAAAGGGGGGGAAGGGAGGGGGGATGGCGTGTGGTGAGGCAATCGCACAAATAATGACGGACATACACGGGGTTATCGGGTCGACACACTCCGCCATCTCGCCAAAACCACCCTTTTTGACGACCCCCTTGACTATCAACGCCCCTTATATATACATGATTTCATTCTTTAGTCCCGTCTGCTTCTTTGTCTTAGTTGGTCTCTATGCAAGTATGCATTATATATGTCTATGTGTATGCCTATATGTCTGTCTCTGTCTGGTTTGTCTGTCTCTGTCTGGTTTGTCTGTGCAAGTATGCATTATATATGTCTATGTGTAAGCCTATATGTCTGTCTCTGTCTGGTTTCTGTCTGTCTGTCTGCCTTGTCGATCTGTTTTTCTCCATCTATGTCTGTTTTGTCTCCCTGTCTCCCTGTTTGTCTTGCCTATCTGTCTGTCTGTTTCTTCTATGTCTTCTACATCTATGTCTGTTTTGTCTCCCTGTCTGTCTTGTCTATCTGTCTGTCCGACGCACGCGGAATTGGAACGAATACGACCCTCGCAAAATCACGTCGCGAATCGCCCTCGCAAATCACCCGAAAAGAAGCTCAGGCAATTCCCGCGGCCCTTCAGCGAAATAAAGCGGACCTCTTCCCATATATTTCGCGAATTTCTTTGAGTCATTATCGCATTATTACGCTCTCTAACCCGTCCTCGACGCCCGCACGGAAGGCTTTCACACAACCGAGGTGTCCTGGATACGTCGAGACTTACGCAATTACGGAGGCGTGTGCGGTGCGTTTCGGGCTGAATGTTGTCGGGGAATAAATAACCGGGTTTTATGTTCCTCCTTTCAGACTGACGTATATGAAGTTGATTTCCAGCAAAATGACTGGGATTTAAAGGGGTTTTTGGTTTCTGTGTTGAGACTATCTCGTCATGAGGTAGATTTCCGGTAAAATCTGGACAGGGATTTAAGGGGGTTTTCGGTTTCTGCGTTGAAACTACCACATTATTGAGCATAATCCATATTCGGGAATAATGTGTTTTTTTATACTCCTATGTTGGGAGTGTCTTCAGGGAATAGTATAGTTTTCTGTTCTTATGTTGACTCTACCGCATATGAAGTACGTTTCCAGGATAATGTTGTCAGGTTCCTATGTTGACAATAACACACACACAAGGTATATACCCAACAAGGGGTTAACGGACAAGTACCATACGAACACATCATTCAAAGTGCTTATTACAAAGTACAACAGAATAACTCTACAGCGATTCGTGAAGAACATGAAATGAGGAAAGCGTTCAGAAGGAGAGGCAATTACTGAGGGCGATGACGCAATGGAATCAGGAAATAAGGACCGGGAATGTGAGGCAGGCATTCCAACCGGCAAGGCACTTACTGTGTTCTGGACGTGAGGGGATACGTTGGACTGTTTTTGGAATGTGAAATGGAGGAAGGGGGTAATGAATATAAGGATGTGAAATACGGGAATAAGGACGGGAAAGAACATGCCAGAGGAGGGGCACTTCTGCGTCCTGAGCGTGAAGGAGTAAGCCTACTGGAACAGACATGGAATAAGGAGATAAAAAAGGAAATAATGAAACACTCACTGCGTCCTGAGCGTGAAGGCGGCGCTGGTGATGGACGAGGGCAGCTTGAGGCCCTTGATGATCTCCTGCCACAGCTTCTTGTTGATGACGTCGACGAGGCCGCCGCGCGCCACCACCAGGTTGTACAGCTCGTACAGGTCCAGGACCTGCTTGGCCATGATGGGCAGGCGGTTGATGGGCGTCCCTGCGGGGGAGACGGGCGGTTAGGGCTCCTTCGGGAGGCTTCACATGGGAGGCCGCGATCGGGCGGCGCCGTGCGCGTCCTCCGCGATCACCCCACCCCCCCGGTAGTTCCTTCCCTCCCTCCCTCCTCCCTCCTCCCTCAGCTCCTTCCCTCCCTTCCCTTTCTCGGATGCCCTCCCCCCCCTCCCCCCATCTCACCCCCTCCCCTCAGCCTCCGAGACAGAACCAGACAGCGGAGGCAGTAATTACATCCCGGCGGTGCCAGCTCGCGCAAGTTCCCCCGCGTGGCACCGGTGACGAATGGCGCGCCGGCGATGGCTGGGCCCGCGGTTATTAATGACGGGAGCAACAATTAGCGCCAGTGCCAATACGCAGCAGCGGAGGCACGGCCGCTGATGCTGTTGGCTGCGGCGTTGGAAGGAAGGGAGCGGACTCGAGAGGACCACAGATGAGGAACTTAAAACTAAATAATTATATATATATATATATATATATATATATATATATATATATATACATACATACATACAATATATATATATATATATATATATAATAATAATAATAATAATAATAATAATAATAATAATAATAAAATAAAAATAAGTAAATAAATAAAACGCCATTTTTGCTATAGCTAACATGAACTCAGAATGAACGCTGCTGAGGCAATAGATTTTAAAAAACGCCATTATTGCAAAAACAGACATACGTAAAGAATGACTACTACAGAGAGAGAAAAAAAACAAGCCGCCATTTTTGCCATAGCCGACCTCCGTTGAGAATTACTACCGCTCAGAAACTAAATAAAAAAGTTGCCATTTTTTGCCATAGCCGATGCGAGAATGAACAATGCTGAGGAACTCAATTTTTAAAAATGGACACCTTTGCCACAGCTGACGAGAGTAAAGAATAACTGCTGCTGAGGAACAGGATAGAATGAAAATACATTCCAGTTTTGCCGCAGCCAACGAGAGGTGGGAAGAGAAGAGAAGAAAGGAGAGTACAGTAGAGAAGAGAAGAGCGTAGAGAAGAAAGAAGTAGAGTACAGAAGAGAAGAAGAGAGTAGAGCAGAGAAAAGTAGAAGAGTAGAGCCCAGAGCCAGACAAGGGACCGAGAGGAGGCCGACACGACACAATATCAGCCACGGACAGTCAGTCAAGGCGAAAGGGAGGCACGCGTGATTAATGCCAAGGGCCTGGCACATCACCCCCTCCCCCCTCCCCTCCCGCCTTCGTGTTATTAGCTGCCACGTGCCGGCAACCACCACGTGCGGGTCTCGAACGCTGGAAGAAAAAACGCCACTCATTCTTGGTCACTTTTTTCGGTGTCCATTTTTTTCTTTTTTCCTTATTGGCATTGGGCTTCCTTCATATCGCGAAAGAGAGGGAGCAAAAAAGTAGGAAAGGAGAAAGGTTATTTTGTTCCTTTTTGTTTTCCTTGTAACACCGAGGGGGAAAACACATTTCCCACTCGGTTAAGTACATCGACGATATATCTGAATAATAACAAGGTGATCTATCGGTCTCTATCACGCTATGACACTCGCTCTCCTCCCCCCCCCCTTCCCCTGATCCCTCCTTGGTAGGAACCCCTTTGCCGGTGCCCGCTCTTCGGGACAAATAGACTACAGCATGCAACCACCCTTGCCCATCCTCCCTTCACTCTCCCCTTCCTCCCTTCATCCTTCCCCTCCCCTCCTTACCCTTCACCTTCCTCCTCTTCCCTTCCCTTCATTCTTCCCCTCCCCTTCCCTTCCCTTCCCTTCACCACCCTCCTCCTCCCTTCACCCTCTCCCCTTCCTTCATCCTTCCCCTCCCCCTCCCTTCCTTCACACCTTCCCCTTCCCTTCCCTTCCTCTTCCTCCTCCCCCCCCCCCCTCCACGTCATACACATGCAATGAATGACACGCTTGCCAGCTCCTCCAATGGCGGGCGTCGGGAAGGGCCATCTTATAGCTCATTTCTCATTGTTTATTTCGACTCCGGTTCACCTTCAGATGATCGAACCCGAGGCGAACCAACGGCTTCGAACACCCCCAAGTCTTTCAAAGAGAAAAGAAAAAAAAAGAAAAGAAAAACACACGAGAGAGAAAGAAAAAAGGAAAAGAGAGAGGGAGAGAGAGAGAGACAGAAAAAATATAAATTGCCCTATTAACAAGGCTATCAAATTATTGTGTACATGCGAGTGTAATAGGATCCGTTATTCAAAATGCTTCGTCCGGGCGGGGGCTTCGAGCGCGGGCGGAACTGAGCGAAACTTTGCAGGAAGAAGCGCGACGGTCGGAGGAAAGACCCCGTCCCCGTCCGTCGGTTCTTGCCGCTTTCAACACGGAATATTTCTATGACTTAGATGTGTAATTATCGGCCGCAGCGTCTCCCCCCCCCCCCTCCTGCCTACAGTCCGCACCGCAGCTCGCAACTGCGGATCGGCATGAAACTGGACGCAGCGCAGCCCCCACGCCGCTGTTCGGGGAAGTTCACACGCGGGACAAAGGACTGAAGTCAAGGCAGCAATCCGCACGGCTGGATACGGAACAGCGGAGCGAGTGGAAGACAGAAGGTCCTGTACCTCTGGGGGATCTAACTGACACAAATCAGAGCGATTTTATGAGCTGTTCTCCTATATCTGGGGATTTCGTTGGTCGTAACAAGAGAAATGGATACACCTGAGTATCTAATTGACAATAATGCCGACATATTTTAAAATACCCAATGGCAGGGCCCCAATTTCGTCCGCCAAAGGCATCCTCCCACTTCGCGCCGCAGACACCTTCGGGATCGAGGCTGCCGACGGCGGAGCGCACGCGCCACGGGAGCGGCGGCGGCCCGGAGTAATGATAGCGTGTTATCGCGGGCGGCACGAGGCGGCGCGCGATAATTGAGTATCGTGGGCGTCCCGGCCATCGTGGCGGCCCTGACGAGGCGACTTTACGCGGGATCCATCACCGCGCCCCGCCCACGCCCGCCCACGCCCGCCCTCCGCACGCCCTCACCCACACATTACCTCCTCCTCCTCCTCAAACAATCCGAGGCCGGCCGCCCGACTCCCGCATTACCTCATTAATTATCCGGAATTAAACTTCGGGCCGCAGACAACACCTGTAATTTGGTGATATCGGGAGGGCGGAGGACGCGATACCCCCGGGGGATGGGGGGGGAAGGGGAGGAAAAGAGGAGAGGTGAGAAGAGAAACGAGGAAAGGAGAAGAGAGGAGATAGAGATAGAGGAAGGAAAGGGAGGACAAAAAATAGAGAAGGAAAAGGAAGAGTAAGAGAAAAACGAAGACGAAAAAAGGATGGGAAGAAAGGAGAGAAAAGGGGAAAAGAAAAGATAAGCAACAAGGACACTGAGACTTGGTGTATAAACAAAGAAGATAAAACAAAGGACCTCATAACCAAGAAAGAAACAAAGAAGAAAACGAGAGAAAGTCAAGGCACGAAGGAAGAAGAGGAAGTAAAGAAAGCGAGAAAAAATTACAGGCCTAGGTGCGCCCAGGTCCAAACGCCATTATTATCCAGCAACTGACAGAACGGAGGACCATCAAGGCTGATAAATCTTCGTCATTCTCTGTACGTGGAAGTCCGTGTACGTGTCCGGGTGTTTATCCGTGTCTGTGTACATATCTACGTCTGTGTCCGAGAACTTGTCCCTGTACGTGTGCGCGGCCCCTGTCCAGTCTAGTCCCCGTCTAAGCGTCCGTGTCTATTCAAGTACCCTTTTGGGCGTCCGTGTCCATTCAAGTACCCTTTTGGGCGTCCGTGTCCATTCAAGTACCCTTTTGGGCGTCCGTGTCCGCGTGCTCACCCCGCCCCCGTCCCCAAGGCGTCCCCAGCCATCGATCAGTCGGCGCGCACATTCCCCCGGGCGGCGGGGAAGCGTCCGGACATGCAGGTCGTCAGGTGGCGTCGCCGGCCACAGGCGCTACCGATTGCCATTAGCAGCGAGTAAACAACGTACCTGCAGGTAATTTATGTAAATGGACAACATATTGCACATCGGGCGACCATTTCCTGGCTGTGCGTGCGTGCAACAGGACTAACTGTGATGCAACGCCGTCCGCCATTCCACGCTTATCCTCCCTTCGAGAAGCTAATCACATTATCCCCTCTTTGGCTTCGCGAATTTTGAAAATATCCTCGTCCTCCTCCTGCGATTCCCCGAGACTGTCTCTTCCTCCGGCAGATCTCCAACGCGCTCTCGCCCTCCCGCAAGGCTCCCGAACAACCTCATCCTCCTGCAGACTTTCTTCATCGCATCTGCCCTTCCTGGAGGAGGAGGAAGAGGAGGAGGAGGAAAAGGAAGTGGTAGTGGTGGTGGTGGAGGAGGAGGAGGAGGAGGAGAGGAGGAGGGAGGAGGAGGAGGAGGAGGAGGAGGAGGAGGAAGAAGAAGAAGAAGAAGAAGAAGAAGAAGAAGAAGAAGAAGAAGAAGAAGAAGAAGAAGAAGAAGAAGAAGAAGAGAGGGACGACGCCGATGATGATGATGAAGAGGTCCTTCCCCTGCAGGAGGCCAACCCCGGAAGCGGCTCCTTCCCCTCCGGAGGTCCTCTCGGCTCCGGGACTCCTCCTCCACCTCCCAGCGGACCGCGAGGCCCCCGGGAGCGCTCGGCGGCGATCGAGCGAGGCCTCATCAAACCGCAAGGAATGTTAAAGACGGCGGCGCGGCAGCCTCGCCATCGATCTCTCCCGCCGCGACGGAGCCCAATCCGGCACCGCTCAAGGTCCTCGTAACTGGGTTAGACATCTTTCGTTTCATTCACTCCTGTATCCTCGCTTTTCATCATTTATCTCTTTTTAAGTATAAAAGCCTAAAAGCGTGAGAATAGTATTAAATAATGTAGTTATTTCAGGACTATTTTCCACCGTTATGCGGTAACACGCTCTTCAAAACGATGACTTTGCCCACACCCGTCCAGAACAAAAGAACATCAGTCAACATCCTTTCTCGATATATTATTTTCTAGAATAATTCATTTCTTCCCTAAAAAAATAAAAATAAACAAATAAACAATAAAAATACATTAATAATAATAATAATAATAATGAAAAATCGCAATTCATTCCCGTCAAAGATAGCATCTGTTGCTATGTTCACTGATAACGAGGACGAGGGAACAGGTGCGTCCCGGCACAGGTGTTCCCGGCCCGCGATAGCTTATCGCAAGTGCAACGCTCTCAGGGTAGTAGGGCAAACAGGACGATAAGGGGGGAGGAGGAGGGAGGAAGAAGAAGAGGAGGAGGAGGAGAGGAAGAATAAAATAACGGAGGAGGAGGAGGAGTGAAGAAGATAACGGAGGAGGAGAAGGAGGATGAAGAAGATAACGGAGGAGGAGAAGGAGGATGAAGAAGATAACGGAGGAGGAGGAGAGGAGGAAGAGAGAAGAGAAGATGAAAAAGAGAAGAAGAAGAAGAGAACGAGGAAGAGGTACTAATCTCGGCTATAAAGTCCTCGTGGGGCTTCCGGGCCGATTCCTCTCCCTCGAGAAAGAAATACCGATTGGCCGACACACACACACACACACACACACACACACACACACACACACACACACACACACACACACACACACACACACACACACACACACACACAACACACACATACACATACACATACACATACACATACACATACACATACACATACACATACACATACACATACACATACACATACACACACACACATACACACACACACACACACACACAAATCTCGCGGAATTTTATGGAATCTCGGTAGTTTTGTAAAGAGAGAGAGAGAGAGAGAGAGAGAGAGAAAAGAAAGAGACAGATAGACGACAAACATATAGAGGGAAAGAGAGAACGCGAACGATAAGCCAGAGAAAGCAACAAGGCTTAATTCGGCAAAAAAGGCCATAAGACGGAGGGAAGAAAGCGGAGAGAAGGGGGAGCGGGGATGGAAGGGGAGAGAGGGAGAGGAGGAAGGGGGGGGGAGGGAGGGGATAAAAGGGAGAGGGAGGGAGGGAGGGAAGAAGAAAGCGGGAAGAAGGGAGAGGGATGAAGGAGGGAGAGGAGGGGTGAGGGGATGGAAGAGTGGGAGGGAAGGGAGAGGGATGGAAGGAGGAGAGGGATGGGAGGGTGAGGGGATGGAAGAGTGGGAGGGAAGGGGAGGGGGGGAAGGGGGAGGGTTGTGGTGACTCTTCCTATTGAATAAGAGCTTCGAGGCGTCTGGGTGGGGCTTCTACTGTGCCACCAGAAGCCCCTCGACGTCGATATCGCTCCAGGAGGAGGAGGAAGAAAAAGGAGGAGGGAAGGAGGAAGAAAAGGAGGAGGAGGAGAAGAAAAACAACACCTGTAATTTGGTGATATCGGAAGAGGAGGAGAAAGATTAGAAGGAGAAGAAAAAGGAGTAGGAGGAGAAAGAAGATAAAAGGAGGAGGAGGAGAGAAAGAAAAAACGAAGAGGAGGAGAAACAAGATAAAAGGAGGAAGAGATGAAGGGCGAGGAGGATGAAGAGAAAAAAGAGGAGAAAATAGAAAAGGAAAAGGAAAAGTAGAGAAAAATGGAGGGGAAGGAGAAGAGGAGAAAGTGAAGGAAAAGAAAAAGAGGAAGAAAGAAAAACAAGAGAAGGAGAATGGGGTTTGAGGTCGGGAAGGGGAGGGGGGGTAGGGGAGTGGGCCCCAAGGCAAGCTCGCCGATACAGTAGAGTAATTTAAGAACGTAATTATAGTACTTTATATATAGTGTGTATTGTGTGTGTTTTTGTTTGTCTGTGTGTGTGTATTTGTTTGTGTGTGTGTGTGTGTTTTTGTTTGTCTGTGTGTGTGTGTGTTTTTGTTTGTCTGTGTGTGTGTGTGTGTGTGTGTGTGTGTTTTGTTTGTCTGTGTGTGTGTGTGTGTGTGTGTGTGTGTGTGTGTGTGTGTGTTTGTTGTGTGTGTGTGTGTGTTGTCGTGTGTGTGTGTTTGTCTGTGTGTGTGTGTGTGTGTGTGTGTGTTGTGTATGTATGTATGTATGTATGTGTGTGTTGTGTGTGTGTGTGTGTGTGTGTGTGTGTGTGTGTGTGTGTGTGTGTGTGTGTGTATGTCACACAATACATATATTCCATTCACAAATTAAACCACAAGTGAAGAAAACACCCCCATAGAAATGCCACCTAAAAATAACAAACAAACAAACACCAACAATAAAAAAAAATAAAAGAAGTAAAACACTAGGAAAGTAAACAAAAATATATATATATATATATGCAACAACAAAGGAAGACCAATAATAAAAAAGAAAATTAAAATAAAAAAAAACGAAAAAAATACACCCACTCCAAAAAAAAAACTACAAAAAATAACTGAACATAAGACAAGAGACAAAAGAAACGTAAAAATAAAAAAATAAAAACGAAAAAAATACACCCACTCCAAAAAAAAAAACTACAAAAAATAACTGAAAATAAGACAAGAGACAAAAGAAACGTAAAAATAAAAAAAAAAACGAAAAAAAAATACACCCACTCCAAAAAAAAAAACCTACAAAAAATAATTGAAAATAAGACAAGAGACAAAAGAAACGTAAAATAAATAAATAAATAATAAATAAAAAAATAAAAAAAAAATTCCCTCGGCCCGCGGAAGGCCTCCTCCTCCCCATCCGCCTTCGTCTCCGTCATCCGGCGTCGGGCGAGAGACATTAGCGCGCGGAGCCGAGGGAGACAATCCCATTACCGGCCGCCGTAACACGTTTATAACAAGTCCGTTATTGCGTCCCGAGTTGCGATGCCCCGGGACAATCCCCCATCCCGGCCCCCGTGGATTGAATTAGCGGAAAACCTGCGTGACGGGGCTCATTACCCGTCGATGGGGTGGGAGGGGGGGGGGGGGTAAGTCGGTGTTGGGGGCGCGATCTGTGTACGGTCGGGGTGGGGGTCGGTGGACGTCGGCTGTCGGTGTCGGTGTCGGGCGCGAGATATGTGGACTGTCGGAGCGTCGGGACGGATCGCAACGGAAGGGGAGGGGAGGGAGGGGAGGGAGGGGTTGGAGTGTTGGTGTTTGTTCGTAATGGATCATTGTTATTGTTGTTAATGTTGTTGATGTTTTTTTTTCGATCTCTCTCGGACATCGTGAAATCTACGAATAAAAAATTAATCATTTTTGTTCTTTGTCTTTGCTTTCCACATCCTTTTTCTTCCCCTCCTCCTCCTCCTTTCTCTTTATTTTTTTCCTCTCTGTTTTGTCTATCTCCCTGAAATAATCACTAATATTTTTTTATCTTTCTTACATCCTGGCGTTGCACTCCCTTGCACTCACATCCACATCCATCCCTCCTTCCTCCCACCAATCCCTCCCCTCCATCTTCCCTTTTCCCTCCCTCCCTACTTCCTTCCATTCACCCATCTCTCCTCCCTCCTTCCATCCCTCCCTTTCTCCCCCGCCCGCCCGCCCCAGAACCTCCAATAACTAAATGAGGAACATTTCCACGAGACTAATTAGTCAACCTACGTTTCCACACACACTCCCATAACGACCCCTTCGCCGGCAGTTGGGGGAAGGGGGGTGAGGGGGGAAGGGGGTGAAGGGGGAAGGGGGGTGAGGAGGGAAAAGGGAGAAAGAAGGGGGGGCGGTTAAAAAAAAGGGAAGCTGGTGGAGGGTGTCGGCATTGGAGGGGGGGTGGGAGGAGGGGGTGTGGGTGGTAATTGGGGGAAGGGGGTGGTAAAGGGAAGGGGGGAGGGGGCGGTCAAAAAATAGAGAAACTGATGGAGGGGGTACTATAAGGGGAGGGAGGAGGGGTGCTGGAGGATGGAACACGGGGGTAGGGGGGTAAAGAAATTGGTAAAGAGGGGGGAAGGTGGGGGGGGGGTTGTGACAGGGGGTAGAGGAGAGAAAGACAAGGACAAGGAAAAAGGTGCTGAGACAGATGGGCAGGGGGAGGGAAGGGGTGCAGGAGAGGAGTTAGGGATAGTGGGGGGTGGAGAAGAGAAACACGGCAGGGGGGATGGGGTGGGGGAGGGAACAGACAAAAGCAGCAGCAGAAGCCCCGGATGTCCCAAACAAGGCGTCGCCATTCGCTGTCATCCGTTGGACTCCACAATTAAAAGTATCTGTGTAGCCAATATCTTAAGAATGTGGCCAATGGGGTTCTTGTTCGCTCTCTCTCTTTCTCTTTCTCTCTCTCTCTTTCTTTTCTCTTTTGGCCTTCTCTTTCTCACTCTCTTACCCTCTCCCTTTCTTTCTCTCCCTTTTATAAATCTTACTTTTTTATATAAATCTCATTTCCCTCTTCTTTCCTCCCTTTCTCCTTCTTTCCATCTTTATTTCCATCTTTTCTCTTTCCATCTTCTCCCTTTCCATTTCCATAATGACAAATATACAGTATAGCCCAAAAATAGTGACGTTAAATGAACCATGTAAGACCGACGAGATCAAACAAAACGATAAATAACGCTAAACTGACATGAATTTGAAAAAAATAAAGTATAATAAAAAGGTCGCGAGCTCCTGATAAAAAATTCAATGAATGAAAGACAGAGGCAGAGGATGGAAGTTTGTCCTTATATGCACGTTCTTGAGTGTGAAGACGAGGGTTTCTCGAACTACCTCTCGGGGCCGTACTTGTGAAGGAGGAGAAGAGGAGGGAAGAAGAGAAGAGAAGAGGAAGGAAGAGAAAAGAAGAGGAGAGAAGAAGGGATTAGGGGGAGGGATAGTGTGGGGTAGTAGTAGTAGTTGTAGTAGTAATAGTAGTAGTAGTAGTAGTAGTAAAACGAAGACAAAGAAGAAAAGAGGAGTTCTGAGTGGGACGAGGAGGAAGAATGAAGAGGAAGGCATCCAGGGAACAGGTCAAGTCGGGCTCCTCCCACTACTGTCCCCGCTTCTGTCTCCTTCTTTATGTGGGGGTGGGCGTTAGGGAGGTGGGGGGGGGTAGGGAAAGAGGCGAGGTAAGGGGGAGAGGAAAGAGAAAAGATCGAAAGAAGAAGAGGCGAAGAAAGGATCAGAGGAAGAGAGGAAAAGAGGAGGAGGGAGACAAGTAAGAGAGAGACAAGTAGAGGAGACAAGGAGAAAAGAAAGAATAGGCGAGGCGAAGGAAACAGAAGAGAAGAGATAAGAGAAGAGGGAAGAAGAGAAGTCGCGTCAAAATCCAACACGACCCACAGAGACCCCCTGGGAACCGCCTTTGTCAACCCAAGGGACATCGCCGCCCCCGACAGCGTCAGCGCCCCCGCCACACACGGGACGATCGTCAGGGGGGACACACACGCCGACGAACCCGAGGGCGTCGCTGCCAACCTGCCTCGGGACGCCTTCGGGGACGCCAGGAAGCCACCGAAGGCCCCTCTCGTCCTTCTCAGAATGCACAAGGAAAACACATCAATGATAATGTATGTTGTATACTGAAAAGGCGCTCCACCCCCTTAGTAAACGAGAGAAAATGAAGAAAAAATCCCTCTCTTTTTATTCACGGTTAGTAACACCAACGAATCATTAAAAGCACGTTTTAAATCATCAACCGCCATTGCACCGACAGCTTAAAAGCTTAAAAAACTTAGAGAACATGACGTAAATTAATCCAAGATTTACATACAAGACACACACAACCCCCTCCCCCTTCCCCCCCCTCCCTGGTGACTTGCGCGTCCTCGTCGACCAGCGTCCATCCTCCAGCTATGGAGGGGGGAGGGGGAGGGAGAGACAGGGAGGGGGAAGAGTCTAGGGGAGGGAGAGGAAGGGAGGGGAGAGGGGGAAACAAGAAGGGAGGGAATGGGGAGACAAGGAGAGGGCGAGACAAGTAGGGGGGAAGGGGGAGACAAGAAGAGGAGGCGGGAGAGGGGGAGACAAGAGGAGAGGGGGAGAGGGACACACAAGGAGAGGGAAGGGAGGCTACAGGAGGGAGAGGAGGGGAGGGCGCTAGTGGAGGGGGAGGAGGGGAGGGGAGGAGCTCATCGTAATCCATTCGTTCCACGCTTACCACTTTCTTACCCCCTCCATCCTCCATCCCCCATCCCCTCCTCTCTTTCCTTTCCTTCCCACCTTTAGTGTCCCTGCCAGCACCTCTCTCTCTCTTTCTCTGTTTGTCTGTCTCTCTTTCAGTTTCTCTGTCTATTCTTCTCTTGCTTGGCTTCTCTTTTTCACTTCTCTTTTACCTTTTTTCCTCTCTTCGTCACTCACTCTCTCTCTTTCTCATTCTCTTTCTTTCTTTCTTTTATCTATCCACCTATCTCTCTTCCCCTTCTTCACTCCTTTCCTCACTCCCTCCTTTCTTCCCTCCTCCTTCCTTCCTTCCTCACTCCTTTCCTCCCTCTCTTTCCTTCTTTCCCTCCATTCTCCCTCCTTCCCTACCTCACTCTCTTCCTCTCTCCTTCCTTCCTTTTCTCCTCCTCTAACCACCCTTCTTCCTCCCTCCCTCCACCCTTCTTTCCCTCCCTCCCTCCTTTCCTTATTCCCTCCATCCCTTATTCCTTCCCTCCCTCCTTCCCTCTTCCAGAGACAATGCCCCTCCCACAGGCGACCTCTCTCGACTACCAGGGGGACGCGCCATCCTCCGGTCAGTGTCAGGAAAAGGAACACAAAAAGAGTAATAGGTGTAATACAATATTCAGTTCTACTCTTCCCCTACTCTACTCTTCTTCCCCCTCCTCTTTCTATTTTTTTTCTTTCTATATTTGTTTTCGTCTCCATTTCTCTCTCCGTCTTCTTCCTTTCCATTTCCATCTTCCTTCTCTCTCTCTTTATCTCACTCTCCCCTTCATCTCACTCGTCTCTCTTCCCTTTTCTTGTATCCTCTTTCCCTCCTCCCCTTCCTCTACCCCTCCCTCTACCCTCCATCCCCTATCCACAACCTCCCCTCCTCAACCATTCCTCCCCTACCCACTACCTTCCCCTCCCATCCTTTCCTCCCCACCCTCCATCCCTACCCACAACCTCCCCTTCCCTCCCCACCCTCCATCCCCTCCCACAACCTCCCTTCCCTCCCCACCCTCCATCCACCCACAACCCTCCCTCCCCATCCTGTCCTCCCTACCCCCCCTCCCCTCCTACACCTGACCAATGAGTCCTCAGGCAGATTGTCTCTCGCTAAGCTGATGCTGTTTACCAAACTCAGGGGGAAATGTGATCTACGGAGAACACTGGTTATACTACGGTCCGTGCCCTGGGGGGAGGGTAGAGGAGGGAGGGGAGAGAGGGGGGAGGGTAGAGAGGGGGAGGGTAGAGGAGGGGGAGAGGGTAGATAAGTAAGATAGGGGGAGAGAGAGAGGGGTAGGTTGGAGGGAGGGGGAGAGACAGAGAGAGGGAGGAAAGGAGGTGGGGGAAGGAGGGAGGGGAGGAAGGGAGGAAGGGAGGAGGGAGGAAGGGAGGAAGGGGGGGAGAGAGAGAGAGAGAGAGAGAGAGAGAGAGAGAGAGAGAGAGAGAGAGAGAGAGAGAGAGAGAGAGAGAGAGAGAGAGAGAGAGAGAGAGAGAGAAGAGAGAGACAGACAGAGAGCGATAGAGAGAGAGAGAGACAGACAGACAGACAGACAGAGAGGAGAGAGAGAGAGAAACGGAGGGAGGGAGGGAGGAGGAGGAGGAGGTTAAGGATCTTGGCCAGTAATGCAGTAACTGAAGTAAATAAATCGTTTATGGCCATCCCCAGTCACGACCAGCCAAGGGATGCGTCTAAACAAGCTGGGTCGTTTCTTTCCCCTCAAGCTTAGCCAGAAAACGCAAAAGGAGGCGACTTAGTGGAGATCGGAGGGAAAGATGCAATCGCGAACGTTAATGGGAAAGGAGGGAGGGAGGGGAACGGAGGGAGGGAGGAAGGAAAAGAAAGGCAGGAATGGGGGAGGGAAGGAAAGGAGGGTATGAGAGAGGGAGGTGATGGGAGGGAGGGAGGGTGGGAGGGAGAGAGGGAGGAAGGAAGAGAAGAGAAAAGAAAAGAGAGAAGAAAAGAGAAAGAGAAAAGAGAAGAGAGAGAGAGAGAGAGAGAGAGAGAGAGAGAGAGGAGAGAGAGAGAGAGAGAGAGAGAGAGAGACAAGAAAAAGACAGAAGAACCATCATGTGGAGACGCAGAGCGAGGTATATGGCCAGGCAGCAAGAGGGGATGGGAGGGCGAGGAGGTGGGGAGGTGGGATGGGGGGGGCGTCGCCGAAGACACCCTGAAGGCCTGATGGATGAGCAATAAATCCTTCAGAACAATTGTGCCTTTCCTGCGCCGCCTCTCGCCAGGTCCCTCCCAGGCGGGTCCTACGTGGCGACACATCATAGGACTTCCCTCCTGTGAGTCGCCGCCCTACGAGGACCCTCTTGGGAGCCCGCCAGGCGCCGGGCCGAGAACACTGTTCCTTCTGTGAGGCCAACGACGTGTGGCTCCTCCTCCGCTTGTCCTACACTCTGTGAACTAAGGGGGGGGGGGGGATCCTACGGCAGGACTTCCTGTGACTCCGACGTCGAACCTTCGCAGAAAATGTCCTCAGAAACTTCGGGTCGGTAACGCTCGGGCCGTTTGGGATCCTAAAGCCCTTTCTTTTCCCTTTAAGACTATAGTAAAGACAATTTAGTTTGGAATAAAACCTATTTTGACTCTTTATTGTCGTGGCTGTGGTCTACGGGCCGGGGTCTGGGCTGGTCCTGGCTGGCCCCATAAACGTAACCACAGCCGGGCATACGCTGCTCTGCCCCAGCTATCACAAATTGTCCCAAACGCCCCCTCACACTCTCGTATGCCCCAGGTCGCTCCCGGGCCATTTTCGCCCTTATGGCGTCACTTCCTAAGGGCCAAAGGGACACCGCATGCAAGCCGAGGCTTCCGCCCTTCAGCGCGCGCCCGAAGTGACATCTCAGACTCGTATTCTTCCATTAAAATCTACATCTAAAGATTCTTTCCGTTTTTTCTGCTTGATCCATAAAAGTTGTGGTGACGGCGAGTCCGCGGCCGCCCGGCGCCCTCTCGCCTCCGCGCGCCCAATTGACAGTGATTGGACGGCTGACGGCGCTGTCTACGCGGCCATGTTGACGGTCGTCTGACGTCCCGTACGCACTCCCCGTTCCCATTCGTTAGCCTAGCCTATGTGCTGACATACTCGTAAGTGCTGACCTCGGGCCGTTTTCTACGCATAATGACACCGAAGAGCGAATAAAAAACGCCGAATTTACCCCCCCCAGAATAGTGTCTCCTCCGCCCGTCACTCCGACATGGCGCTGTACTCACGCATGGAGGATAAAAAAAAAACACTTGAGGCTGAATTCCCGGCCTGGAGTCTCATCCAACTACAGAAATGCATTACAGTATTATGCCCTGAAGCGAATTCAATCTCGTATAGATGACCTACATATCCCCCTCCTTCTGTGTCTTTCTCTAATTAATCGCGTCGTACAATTTAGGTTCGAAACAGGGAAGGAGGAGGAAAGGAAAAGAAGAGGAGGTAGAGAGGAGATGAGAGAGGACAGAGAAGAAAAAATAACAAAAACGAAGATAACGACAGAGGAGGAGGAGGAGGGGACTGATGGAGCGCACACCCTACACTCCCCCCCAACCCCCGTGCCCCATACCCAACAACCCCCCTCCCCATCGAAAAACCGCAAGCAGGTCCCTGTCCTCCGTCGTCTTATCGGAGAATTATGCCGGAGAGTTTACGACACGCCGCGCCGCTCCGCCACGGTCACCCCGACGACGAACTCGCGAAGGGGTCACCTCTGCTACTGCTACGACCCCACCCCCCTTCACCTCTGCTACGACCCCACCCCCTTCACCTCTGCTACGACCCCCACGCCCACCTTCCCCTCTGCTACACCCCCCTTTCACTCCTTTATTACCACTTCGGTGCTTTACAGGTCTTTCGTCGCTATTTTCGGTGATTTTCGGGGAATATTAGGTTATTTAAACGAAGACAAGGACAAAATCCTACTGATATGACCCAGTTACAAGACGCTTGGGTCATTTTTTATCTACCAGTGCCAATTTCCGCTGCTAAATAGCCACTTCCTTTTATCATGATATGTCCCTTTCATACCCACTTATAACCACCACAGGTCGATCATCTTTAATAATGAATATTACATGCATGGCGTCGCACTGCTTATTTGTAGATATGTATTTCTTTACTACATCGTCTGTCGTATACTTGTTTGCCCTGATTCTATGTCTGTTTGTCTGTATGTCCCCCCCCCCTTCTCCTTTCTACTCTCTCTCTCTCTCTCTCTCTCTCTCTCTCTCTCTCTCTCTCTTCTCTCTCTCTCTCTCTCTCTCTCTCTCTCTCTCTCTCTCGCTCTCTCTCTCTCTCTCTCTCTCTCTCTCTCTCTCTCTCTCTCTCCTCTCCCTCTCTCTCCTCTCCTCTCCTCTCTCTCCCTCTCCCTCTCCTCTCCTGCTCCCTCTCCCTCTCCCTCTCCCCTCTCCCTCTCCTCTCCCTCTCCCTCTCCCTCTCCTCTCCCTCTCCCCTCTCCCTCTCTCTCCTCTCTCTCTCTCTCTCTCTTTCGCACTTACGTGACAAATGCAGACGATTATAAATAACTGAAACTCCACAAAACTGCAATATTTTCGCTTTCCAGACATTAGCATGAAGAAGTTTATACGATCAGCTGCAGCAAAGAGGCTTCATGAGTGAGTGCAGATAATGGGGAGAGAAAGGAAAAGGGAAGGGAAGGGAAGGGAAGGGAAGGGAAGGGAAGGGAAGGGAAGGGAGGGGACGGGAGAAAGGGAAGGGAAGGGAAGGGAAGGAAAGGGGAAAGGGAGGGGAAGGGAAGGGAAGGGAAGGGAAGGAAGGGAAGGGAAGGGAAGGGAAGGGAAGGGAAGGGAAGGGAAGGGAAGGGAAGGGAAGGAAGGGAAGGGAAGGGAAGGGAGGGAAAGGGAAAGGAAGGGAAGGAAGGGAAGGGAAGGGAAGGAAGGGATGTGGAAGAGATAGACAGGAGGAAACATGATGGAATGGGAGGCAAGAGAATGGGGAAAGGGAGTGGAGCAACGAGGGAGGAGATGAGGACAGGGATTTTGAAGCTAAAGAAAAAAAGGAAAGGTTAAGGAACACAGAGGCAGAGAGGGTAAAAAAAAATGGCTTAGTGGAGGGGAAGAAGGAAAATAAGGGGAAGGGGGAAGATAAGAAGAAAGCGAGAGTAAGAGAAGGGGAGAGGAGACTGATTCTTAGAGGGGCGTTCCCTTTGGGCTGCCGCGGGGCTGCAGGAAGCGGGGCGGGCTAAATACAAGCGTCGGGTTCCCGCTAATAATAAACAATAAAGGAAGGCCGCCAATGAAGTAAAAGCTCGACGCATTACCCAAACAAGAAGCGCCGACATGAAAAAAGCCGTAAATGATCAAGAGAGATGAGAGAGAGACGAGAGAGAGATGAAGAGAAGAGAGAGAGAGAGAGAGAGAGAGAGAGAGAGAGGAGAGAGAAGAGAGAGAGAGAGAGAGGAGAGAGAGAGAGAAGAGAGAGAAGAGGAGAGAAGAGAGAGAGAGAGAGAGAGAGAGAGAGAGAGAGAGAGAGAGAGAAGAGAGAGAGGAGAGAGAGAGAAAGAGAGAAGAGAGAGAGGAGAAGAGGAGAGCGCAGGCCGAGTGGCCGGCACCGCTTCAAAGCGCTACACCAAGCTCCAACAAGCGATGAGAGACCGACGATCGTGGCCGAAAGAGGTCATCTCCTCCGCCCTCGAATCG
Organism: Penaeus vannamei; assembly: GCF_003789085.1. NCBI lineage: Eukaryota > Metazoa > Arthropoda > Malacostraca > Decapoda > Penaeidae > Penaeus > Penaeus vannamei. Next base: position 136,526 of record NW_020869810.1, on the reverse strand, counting down.
ACAGAGGCCATTGCGAGGACTTAAGGCAGGCACTGGCGCGGATGGGGTCCAGTAGGCCAATAGATTACATTCCCTAGTACGTGTCAATTGTTTACCGAAAAGATGAAGCGAAGCACTGACTATACTGTTCAGTGCGTAGTCTTGAGCCGTGTGTAGACTGTGCCAGGGAGAGTAGCAGTGAGGACCAAGGGCTATATAGTTTGTAGGCTATAGTCGCATATGGTCGGGAAGATTAGCAGAGCATCCGCGTGCCGGTCTACAATAAAGGGACCAAACACTTCATAATAAACAATGTTCGTATACAGCCTATGGCAGGAAGCATGGACTATATGATGGGAACTGAAGACTATAAAAACAAGGAGTCTATAGTCTCACACAGCCTATGCCGGGAAGCACAGAGTACATTATATGATGGAGACCAAAGACCAAAGTATCCAGCCCAAGTCAAGAAAAGACTACACTCCGAGAACCATTCGAAGACCATCGTACGCACAGTCACCAGCCGCACGTAGCCTAAGTAAGGACACGTAGACCTGCTCTCCTGCCGACCGAGGAGCCGAGCGGAGGAGAGCGCGTCGGCCTCCTCGCCTCCTTTGTCTCGGCTCGGCTCCCTCGGAACAAAGACAAGGTGAAGGACCGCCATCGTATATCGAGGGACTCCTCCTCACTCCTCTGAGGAGCGCCGGGTCTGTGTCGCGACCGAGAAGGATTGAGGCGAACCAATGGAGACGGAGATTTGCCAAACAGATTGTGATGTGAATAGGTGCACTTCCTTCTTGTGATTGGATTACAGACCCTTCAGGCGAATCCGTTACAGTCGACCAATTAACTTCGCTGTCATTTTGTTATCCTCTCGTAACCCATCTTGTCCCAAACCGATTGATGGAGATTGATAAGGATTATGGTTCGTATACGTCGGGTCGCATCACGTCCCAAACCAACTGATGATGATTAAAAGTGATTACGATATCGCAAAGACGTCCACTTACACCGCAAAAACGTGGAATTAAATCGCAAATATATACACATTCATATCGCAAATATGGTTCTTTATATCGCAAATCCGCACTTTTAAGCCGCAAATACACGTCTTTATATCGCAAATCCGTGCCTTTACACCGCAAGTTCGTACATTTATACCGCAATTACGTACACAACTATCGCAAATCCGTGCATCCCCTCCTCTAAGTCGGATCGCTCAGCCATCGGCCAAATCGGTCACAATCTGCTATGGTAATTAACTCAAGCCCACGAGGCAGGCCGATGACGTCACGCTGGAACGAAGCCAGACCTGATTCTAATGAAGCAAGCGCGTTCCCGAAGCACGAAGATGAAGACGAATTGCTTGCATACATTAATGAAAATGTCACTGCACGCAAGCGGGGTCTCAAGGAATAAGAAGAAGGGAGATGAGAAGGGGGGAAAGGGAAAAATGGAAATGAGAAGGAAAATATGAGGAGGGAGGAAAAGGAGATGATAAGGAAAAAGAAGAAAGATAATAGGGAAAAAGAAAAGATAAGAATGAAAAAGAAATAAATAGGATATAGGAAAAGAAAAAAAAAAAATAAAAGAAAACGAATCAAGAAAAAGGATAAGAAAAAAATAAAGAGATAAAGAGAATAAAACATAAAAAACAACACGAGGAAAAGAACGGAAAAAGAAAAACACACACACAAAAATACACAAAAATGGGCAGAAAAAAGACACAAATAATTCGCTGGGGATTTAATACGTGGCTCCCCATAATAGCTCCGAGCCCAACAGGTACGTAAGTTGCTTGCTGGGGCTTCTCAAGCAAAACCCTCGTGCTGCATCTCAGGCACACGCGCGCCGGTTGCATAAGGTTTCCAAAGGCGTCTTCGCGGGGCTTCCATCAAATTCATCATTTCGAAGTCCGAGATCTTCGATTTTATTTTTATCTTTTATCTCTTTTTATTATTTTATTATATACATATTTTTTTATGAAGTGAGATAAGTTATATATATATATATATAAATATATATATATGTATATATATACATATATATATATATATGGTATGTATGTATGTATGTATATATATACATACATATATATATAATATATATATATATATATATATATATATATATATATATATATATATATATTTTATGAAGTGAGATGAGTGGATAATATGTAAGGACCAGCGGGATCTATCTTTCCCTCACTCCTTTCTCCTCCTTTCCCTCCCTCCTCGCAGAATCCACCTACTAACCCTCTCTCTCTCTCTCCCTGCGAGCCTATAATCAAGTTTTTTTTTTTTTCTCCTCCTACTCCTCCTTCTTCCTCTTTCTTCTTCATTTTCTCTCCTTCTCCTTCCTTCCCTCCTCTTCCCTCCTCCTTCCTTCCCTCATCTTCCTCCTCCCCCCCCCTCCTCCTCCCTCCTCCCCCCCCTCCTCCTTCCTCCCTCCTCCTCCTTCCTCCTTCCTTCCCTCCTCCCCCCCTCCTTCCTTCCTTCCTCCTCCCCCCTTCTTTACCGTCGTGTTTCCATGCGTTCCTCCGTCCCGAGAGCCGATCGCCGCCGGACCGCGCCTGGGCCCGCCGACCGCACGCTCCTCGCCGCCGCGTTCTCCCGAGGCTCGTAACAGACGGTAATGAGCGAGCGCGTCCGTGTACTTGAAACCCGCGGAGTCGCCGCCAAACCCGCGGTCCGGTTCGAAACAGCCATTTCACCTCCGCAGTTTAATGTCGGTGTTTATAGGACTTCGGGCCAGGTCCGATTCTCCGTCTTTCTCTGTCTCTGTCTGTCTTTCTTCTTTCTTTCTCTATCTGTCTCTCTTCTTTCTTTCTTTCTTTCTTTCTTCTTTCTTTCTTTCTATTCTCTATCTCTCTCTATCTCTCCCCACCCCATTTCTGCTTTTCTTTCTTTCTCTTTCTTCTCTTTCTCCTTCCCTCTCTCCTCTTCTTTCCTCTCCTCTCTTCTCTTCTCTTCTCTCTCTCTCTCGTGTCTTACCTCCCGATCTCGCCGGTCGTTTCCCCCCGTCTTCCATAAAACCCTCCCTACCTATTCCTCGAAATGGGCCATCGCCATATTAAGGAAGACCAACTAGAGATACAAAGTGTAAAACGCACACACACAAAAACGAAAAAGAACTTAAAAAAACAAAAAATAAAACGAAAATCTCGATGAGAATTGAACCAAACGTTACCATCTCGTTTTCGCAAATGCTAACCACCAATTATCAGTGATTACCGCTTAATGACAGGCAGTTAGTTGCTGTTGTTCCCGAGTGTATTTAAATTAGGCGCTACTTACACCACAATTATAAAGCTATTGACCGGTGTAGCTACAAGACAGCGACATCGGAAAATACCAATACGATCGGTGTCTACGAGGTCCCCCTCCCTCGCAGCCAATCAAAACGCGCGCACGAATCCACCCTCTATTCTGATTGGTCGAGAGGTTTCGCCCGCGTCGCCTCAGGCAGGCTATAGAAGCAGCCAGGGATATTAATTGCGGCCGTTAATACACTATTTAAACATCTGGCGGGGTTTTCCCTCTTCGGATTCTGGGAGAAAATGATTACTTAACGAGGACTGGGAGGAAGTGCTTGTGACTGTACTTGACTCGGAATGGCACGGAGCTTCCTCGAGTTATGTAATGAGCTGTAATGGCCGCTTAAAAAAATAAAAAGAAAAAAGGACAAGCGGTCGAAACGTTAAAAAAAAGTATTGTCAAAGTGCGAGCATTGTCAAGTGGGGATTTTATGTGCGAGATTTGACTGGACAAAGATTGAAAATTGTCGTATTCCCTTTCCCTCTCTCATTCTCTTCTCTATTACCCTTTTCCTTTATTGTTTATCTCGTATTATCTTCTCTCTTTCTACTTCCCGACGACTTTCCTCTAATAGAAGGACGTTGTGGAGAATTAGAGGTGTGCACTGAAATGCATTCTAGTGGTGTACAGGTGGAGGAGGATGCATGGGAGGTGGAAGGGTTTCGGGGAAGAGGTGTCGAGGAGGAGCTGATGGAGGTGGAAGGGCGTTGAGGAGGAGATGGTTGAGGTGGGTGTCGCTGAAGAGGTGGTGGAAGTGGGAGGGTGTCGAGGAGGAGCTGATGGAGGTGGAAGGGCGTCGAGGCGGCGTGGCGGAGCGGTGTCGTGCATCCATGCAAATCAGCGAAGACCCATGCGCTTCCAGGCCGGAGAGTTGCCTGTCCTTTTTCGGAGCTGCCACGGGGGCACCCTCCTCTCCCTCCCTCTCTCTCCCCCTCCCTCCCTCCTCTCTCCCCTCTCTCTCCCCTCTCTCCCCCTCCCTCCCTCCTTTCCCTTTTCCCCTCCCCCTCTTTTCTCTCTCTTCTCCCCATAAATTTTCTTTATTTCCTTTTCCCTCTCCTTCTCGATCTTCCTCTCCCCTTCCCTCTCCCTCTCATTTTTACACCCTCTTTTTTCTGATTCCATATATACGTGCGTGTGCGACCGAGTACGTGTACTTGTAAGTGAGTGTGCGTGTACTTATATGTGAATGTGCGTGTGTGCGTAAGTGACGTGTAGGTGTACTTATAAGTGAGAGTGTGCGTAAGTGATCGTGTACGAGAGTTTATAAGTGAGAGTGTGCGCAAGTGGCCGTGTACGTGTACATACAAGTGAGAGTGTGCGTGTGTGTGCGTATACCTGCGAAATCAGAACCGTGCGAGTGTTCGAATTCGTGTGGTAACTCAGAACTCGTTAACGCGGTGGAAACCTAATCATGGGACTAATCACTCGCCCATCAAGACACACATGATAATTTCCATTAATTTCTACCTGCATTTAAGGCATTCTCGGACGGGCAATAAAGTCGACACCTGCCTCTGTGACACTCTCTCTCTCTCTCTTCTCCGAAGTGAGATGGAGAGAGAGAGAGAGAGAGAGAGAGAGAGAGAGAGAGAGAGAGAGAGAGAGAGAGAGAGAGAGAGAGAGAGAGAGAGAGAGAGAGAGAGAGAGAGAGAGAGAGCGAGAAAGACACAGAGAGAGAGAGAACGAAAGAAGGAAGAAAGACACAGAGACAACCAACAAAAGAGAAAAGAGACAGACAGAGACAACCAACGAAAGAAAAAGAAAGAAACAGAAAACAAAAGAGAGAAGAGAGAGAGACATACAAATCGACAGAGACACAGTAAAAAAAAATATATGCAACGACCCCAAGCTCCCAGGGCTACGGATCGGGTCGGCAGGAGGTCGGCTGGAGGTCAGAGGTCATGCGCCTTCCCCGATGAGCCACCGCTTTGGGAGCCGGGAAGGACTGCCATAAAACACGAGGTAAAACTCTGCCGTTTGGCCATTGCATTCGAGAAGCAACATGCAAGAAGCAGCAGCTAGGCGGATGTTGCAGAGGCATCGTTGAACTTCTGGAGATTATCGTACCTGGTTATTTTTGTTATTCTTCTTCTTCTTTTCTTTTCCTTTATCTTTTTCTTCTTCTTTTTCTTTTTCCTTTTCTTCTTCTCTTTCTCTTTCTTCTTCTTTTTCTTTTTCCTTTTCTTCTTCTTCTTTTTCTCTTTCTTTTTCTTCTTCTTTTTGACCTGTTCTTTATGACTGATTGTTTTATTCCTTTTATTAAATTCTTATGTTTTCTCTTCTGTTTTCCTTTATTTTCCCATTGCCTTCATTTTTCGAGCTTCCTTAATTTTTTACCTTATCTTTCATAAATTTCCATTTCAGATATCTCTTTCTTCTATCTAGCTTCCCTTATTCATTTCTTTAAAAAATAACCTTAACTGTACTAAAAATAATTTCCCTCGCCCTTTTATCAATCACATTTCTTTAAAAATTCCTCTCCCTCTACTTTCATTCTATTTCCCTCATTTCCTTCATTTACCCTCCTCCCCCTCCTCCTCCTCCTGCCCCAACCCGCTGCCTTTCCTCTCTCATCCCAAGCAAAGATCGAGGGTCGAAGCTAACATTAAATTATGCAAATTTGTGAGGTTGCGGCGTGAGGAGTTCCAGTGGTGGAGGGGAGGGTAGGGAAGACAGGCGGGGGGAGAGAAGGAGAGGGAGGAGGCGGTAGGGAGGACAGGAGAGGGGAAGGGGATGTGGGATGGGGAGAGGAGAGGGGGAAGGGATGGGGGAGGGAGAGGGACAAGGGGTGTGGAGAGGGGGCTGGGTGGGGAGGGGGAGGCGGTGGAGATGGGGAGGAGAGAGGAGAGGCGGAGGGAGAATGGGGGAGAGGGGGTGGGGAGGGAGAGGGATGACAGGAGAGGGATAGCAGAGGGAGTAAGAGAGAAAAGAAAGAAAGAAGGAAGAAAAGGATAGAGGGAGAAGGAGGAAGAGGGGGACGGTGGCCTCTCCCTCCTCCCTCCTCCCTCCCTCCCTCCCCCCTCCACCACAGCCATTAGAGACCGGGTTCGAATAACAGAGTAATAACAGCGATGGCAAAATAACAATGCTGATTGCACCGACTCTGTGGGCGCCGACTGAAAGGTTGTCGTGACTTCCACCCTGAGTCACGCCCTTTGACTATCGCTTCGGGAGGAGGTGTCACGCCCAGAATGTCTCTGTTCTTCTCTTTATTTCGTTCTGGTTTTCTCTCTCTCTTCTTTTCTGGCTCGTTCTCTCTCTCTTTTCTAGCTCGTCTCTCTCTCTCTCTCTCTCTCTCTCTCTCTCTCTCTCTCTCTCTCTCTCTCTCTCTCTCTCTCTCTCTCTCTCTCTCTCTCTCTCTCTCTCTCTCTCTCTCTCTCTCTCTCTCTCTCTCTCTCTCTTCTCCTCTTCTCTCTCTCTCTCTCTCTCTCTCTCTCTCTCTCTCTCTCTCTCTCTCTCTCTCTATCTCTCATGTCTTCTGCACACCTCCCTCTCCTCTCCCTCTCCCTTCACTCTCCCTCTCCCCTCTCTTCCTTCTCCCTCACCCTCTCCTTCACTCAACCTCTCCTTCTCCATCCCCACCCTCTCCTCGTCGTTCATTCTCCCTCCCTCTCCCTTCCTCCTCCTCCCTCTCTCTCCACTCTCCACCCCCTTACTCTCCGCACGAGGCAAGGCGGGCGTGCGGGCGTGCGAGTGGAGCAGCCGCCTGGACCGCCCGTCCTGGAGGCCCTCGGGAGCCACCATGCACTACAGGAGCGTCGACAATTTGCGGTCGCCAGTCCTCGATCACCGTCGCTGGGGACGGCGGCAGCGCGGCCCCGGGCACACGGACGCCGCCGCTATTTAATTATACTCGCATTACCGCATATATCATCGCTGGCTCGCTCTTTTTCTTTTTTCTCTCTCTCTCTCTCTCCCCCCTCTCTCTCTCTCTCTCTCTCTCTCCTCTCTCTCTCTCTCTCTCTCTCTCTCTCTCTCTTCTCTCTCTCTCTCTCTCTCTCTCTCTCTCTGTGTGTGTACTGTGTGTTTGTGTGTGTTGTGTGTCTGTGTTAGCTGTGTTGTTTTTGTTTCTCTTTCTTCTCCTTTCTCTATTTCTTTTTTCTTTCTTTAAATTTTCTTCCTCTCTCTTTTACTCCACTCTGATTTCTGGCCGCTACGCTCTTTCTTTCCATGGTCACTTTCCTTATACCATCCTTTTCCCCCACCATTTCCCTACCTTCTCTTTCCCCTTCCCTCCTCCCTTCCCTTTTCCCTATCTCCATCCCCTTCTTCTCCCTACCCCTCTTCCTTCCCTCCTTGCCCTTCCCCTTCACCTTCCCTCATTTCCTCCTTCTTCCCCTCCTCCATCCCCTTCTCCTTTCCTCCTTCCCCTCGTTCTTTCACCCCCTCTTTCCTCCTTCCCCTCTCGTTCTTCAACCCCTCCTTTCCTCCTTCCTCTCCTCCACCCTCTCTCCTCCCTCCCCCTTCCCCCTCCACCCGACCCGAGTCATCACCATCTTGTAGTGGCACTAGTAAGTCTGGCATTCCGCAGCGCTTGTCGCCCCGTCAACACCGCCATATTTTCTCGACATTAGCACAGGTATCACGTCCTCCTACCTCTTCTCCCCCTTTCCCCACTCCTCTTATTTCTCCTCCTCCTCCCCCCCCCCCTCTCTCTCTCTCTCTCTCTCTCTCTCTCTCTCTCTCTCTCTCTCTCTCTCTCTCTCTCTCTCTGTCCTCTCTCTCTTCTCTTCTCTCTCTCTCTTCTCTCTCTCTTCTCTCTCTCTCTCTCTCTCTCTCTCTCTCTCTCTCTCTCTCTCTCTCTCTCTCTCTCAAACCTCCCTTTCCCCTTCTCTCTCTACCCACTCCCCTCTCTCTTCTCTTTTCCACCTGGCTCCCCTCCCCTCTCTCTCTTCTTTTCCACCCCTACCCTCTCTCTTCTTTTTCCACCTGGCTCCCCTCCCCCCCTCTTTCCCCACCCCCTCCAATTCTCCGTCTACCTGCCCCCTCTCTCTCTTCCCTTCCACCTGTCTCCCCCCCTTTCCTCTCCCCTCCCTCCTCTTTCTCCTCTCCCCCCTCCTCGTTGGTGTCATTATGCAATTATCCTTACATTACACCCAAGTCATGCAACACTACCCACGGCGCCCCCTCAACGACTGCAACATCTATCTGCAACATTGCAAACGGGTGATGGCGACATTGCCTGCCTGGAAAATATTATTGTGCTTTATCTTCTCTCTCCCTCTATCTATTTATTTGTCTTTCTAATTTTCTCGGTCTTTACCTTTCACTCATTCTTTCTCCCTCACAATCTTTCACTCATTCCTCATTCCTTCCCTCCCTCTCTCCCTCCCTCCCGTTCTTCTTTCCTCCCTCACTCCTCCCTCACCCCCTCCCTCCTCCCTCCTCCCTCCTCTCTCCCTCACCCCCTCTTCTCTCCCACCCCTTCCCCTCTCCCTCACCCCTCCCCCTCTCCCTCACCCTTCTCTCTCCCACCCCCTCCCTCTTCTCCCTCACCCCCTCCCTCACTCTCTTCCCTCCTCACTCCCCCTCACCCCTCACTCTCTCCTCACCCCCTCCCTCACTCTCTCCCTCTCCTCCTCACACGCACACGGGGCCCCAACGCGACCGCCATCACGATCCCCTGGTGAACACGCCACTTTACACGGGCCCGCAAGACGCCCCCTCAAGAGAGAACAAAGCTCGTCTAACCTCGTATGACCTGGCTTGGTTGATAAGGGGGGGGCAGGAGGGGGGGAGAAAAAAGGGGAAAGAGGGGGAGGAAGGGGAGGAGGAAAAGAGAAGGGGGGGGAGGATGGAGGAAGGGGAAAGGGGAGAGGGGGCTTAATGGGGTAGGAAGCGGAGAGGGTTAAGGGGGAAGAGGAGGGAAAAAGAAGTGAAAGGGAAAGGAGGAAAAAAGGGAAAAGGGAATAGGTAGTGAAGTGGAAAAAAAAGTTTGTTGGAGTTTAAGGGAAGGAGGGGACAGTGGAAGGGAAGGAGAGTGGAGAGAGGAAGGGAGAGGGAAAAGGGGAGAGGATAGAGGGAAGGAAGCGAAGAGAGTGAAGGAAGAGAAGAGAGAGAAGAGGAAGAGAATAGATTAGGAGGAGAAGGAGAGAAGGAAGAGGAGAGAGAGAAGAAAGAGAGAGAGAAGAAAGAGAAGAGAGAGAAGGAAGAGAGGAGGAGAAGGAATATGAGAGAGAGAAGGGCGAGGGAGGGAGGGTGCAGGCCAGCAAAGGGTGCAGCATGTCCGGAGCTATGTAATGAGACAGCCAGCATGGGTACTGGACACGCATCGCGCTCCAACTCCGGGTACTTCTCCGTGCTGCCCCTTCCCCCCCTCCCTCCCCCCGCCTCCCCCGGGAACCCCACACCCCTGCACCCTAACGTCCTCACGCCCCCACCCGCCGCCAGCCCTCTTCGTCTGCCACCTTCGCCCTCAGCACCCACTTCTGGATGGTCTAGGCAGCCGGCCATGCAGACGCCCTTCCTGGGTCATGCACCCGACGCCTGGGAATATGGCTCCCGTACAGGCATGAAGGGGAGAAGGATGGGAGGGAGAGGATGAGTGGGACGAAATGGATGAAAGGGAGAGTATGATAGTGGGACAAGATGAATGAGTGGATGAGAGGGAGAGCAGGATGAGAAGGATGAGTGGACCAGATGGGGAGATTGAGAGGGATGAGTGGGACCAGATGGGTTGAGATGAGAGGGATGAGTGATGATGGTTGAGATTGAGAAGGATGAGTGGGAGAGTAGGATGAGAGGGACTGAGAGGGATCTGCCAGCGAAGGTCCATCCACAGACAGCGCGGTCCACTGGGAGACGAGGCGGTCATTTGCGAAAGCAGTGCAAGCAGAGGCCAACACTCACCTCGACGACGACCACTGTTATAAATCGTGGCCAAGCCCTTCAAGCTCCTCTCCCTCAGCCCCTAATAGCGCCCCCCTCCTCCTCCTCATCTCCCTCCCTCCCATCCTCCAACAAATTCCACTCCCCTACCTCTCTCGCCCCCCCCCCCTTTCCTCTTTAACCCCTTCCCCAACTCTTCCCATCTCCTCCCTTCCCTCTTAACCCTCCTTCCCTCTCTCCCAACTCTCCCCATCCCTTCCTACCCCCCTCTTTCCCCAACTCTCCCCCCCCGCCTAACCCCTACCCATCGCCCCCTTCCCATAAACCCTACTCCCCCGTACCTCACCCTTACCCCACCCCCCTCCCCCGCTCCGCCTCCCAGAGCCATTAAAATCAGAGCTGAAACGGAATATAAACACCGATGCTTCACAGCCCTC
>NW_020869810.1:84904-125862 GCF_003789085.1 Penaeus vannamei | reverse complement strand
GAGGAGAGAGAGAGGAGAGGAGAGAGAGAAGGAAGAGAAGAGAAAGAAGTAAGAGGAGGGAGGAGAAGGAATATGAGAGAGAGAAGGGCGAGGAGGGAGGGTGCAGGGTGCAGGCCAGCAAGGTGCAGCATGTCCGGAGCTATGTAATGAGACAGCCAGCATGGGTACTGGACACGCATCGCGCTCCAACTCGGGTACTTCTCTCCGTGCTGCCCTTCCCCCCCCCTCCCCCACCCCAGCACCCTGAATGAGCCCTCGGGATGAGGAGGGCAGAGATGGATGAAGGAAGGATGAAGTGGGACCAGATGGGTTGAGATTGAGAGGGATGAGATGGATTGAGATTGAGAATGAGCGGGAGAGTAGGATGAGAGGGATTGAGAGGGAGGGGATCTGCCAGCGAAGGTCCATCCACAGACGGCGCGGTCCACTGGGAGACGAGGCGGTCATTTGCGAAAGCAGTGCAAGCAGAGGCCAACACTCACCTCGACGACGACCACTGTTATAAATCGTGGCCAAGCCTTCAAGCTCCTCTCCCTCAGCCCCCTAATAGCGCCCCCCCTCTCCTCCATCTCCCTCCCTCCCATCCTCCAACAAATTCCACTCCCCTACCTCTCTCGCCCCCACCCCTTTCCTCTTTAACCCTCTCCCCAACTCTTCCCATCTCCTCCCTTCCCTCTTAACCCTCCCTTCCCCATCTCACTAAACAACTCCTCTCCCCATCCCTTCCCCCCCCCTCTTCCCCAACTCTTCCCCCGCCTAACCCCTACCCATCGCCCCCTTCCCATAAACCCTACTCCCCCCGTACCTCACCCCTTACCCCACCCCCTCCCCGCCTCCTCACAGCCATTAAAATCAGAGCTGAAACGGAATATAAACACCGATGCTTCACAGCCCTCCATCATGGCGGGGATATTTTCGCCGCTGCAACGTATACCTTCTTGAATATTGAACATCTCATTTTGCGGGCGGGCCAATTACAGTATGGAGCGTACGCGGGTGTACTTAGGCAAGAGCTCACCGCCCACGGCAGGCCACGGCGCCCTGAGAAGAGCTCGGTTATCGACAGAGCTCTATACTTAGGCTGTTCTCAATGCGTTTTACCGACCGGGCTGGTGGCTTGCAGATCTCTCGCTCTCTCGCTCTCTTTCGCTTGCTCTCTCTCTCTCTCTCTCGCTCTCGCTCTCGCTCTCTCTCTCTCTCTCTCTCTTTTCTGTCTGTGTCTGTCTCTGTCTTCTCTCTCTCTCTCTCTGCAAATTGTTTTATGAATGAGTCTGATTTTCTTCGTTCTCAGATAAATTCACTAGGAAAATAAACACTTAAATCGACTTCACTGTTCTTATATAAATTAATGTAAACCTCAAAATCAACTTACTTGTTAGTTAAACCCACAGGTTCTCAGCTAAATCAACAGGGTAAATAGACACCTAATTCAACTTGATTTGTTCTCAGATAAATCAAAGTAAACCTCAAAATCAACGTGATTATTCTCGGTTAAATCCACAAGGAAAATAAAACAAACAAAGTCAACTTGTTTGTTCTCAGTTAAATCCACAAGGAAAATAAACAAGTAAGCCAACGTGTTTTGTTCTCAGTTAAATCCACATGGAAAATAAACAAGTAAGCCAACGTGTTTGTTCTCAGTTAAATCCACATGGAAAATAAACAAGTAAGCCAACGTGTTTGTTCTCAGTTAAATCCACATGGAAAATAAACAAAACGACCCCGACGTCTGATTCTGAGAGCTTTCTTGTAAGTGATCCAGGCAAAGGACGACAACAACCCGGCCGCCTCAACCTCCTGAACCCTTCGACCCAAGAGGTTTCCCACCGTCGACAGCCCCCCCCTCCCCCTCCCCTCCGCAAGCCCCCGACCTCCTTCAACCCCCAGCGCAACCCCCCCCCCCCTTCCGAGTTCTAATTTACCCCTCCCCACACTCCAAACCCGGGAATCCATTTTCTTTCTCTGTTTCTTCTTTATCTTTTTCTTCTCTTTTTCCCTTACCCTCTCTCTCCCCTTCCTCTCCTTCACCCTTCCCTTCCCCCCTTATTACCCTTCCCTCTCCACCCCACCCCCCCTACCCCACTCCCACTCCTCCCCCTTCCCCCACCCTACCCCACCTTCCATCCACCCTATCCTACCCCACCCCCCCTCCCCACCCCTCCACCCACCCCACCCACCCGTGAATAACAATACAAAATAAACGGCCCCTGATACCTATGCTTTCGCCCCGACGCCTCTGCGGAAGGGGGACAACTATGCGAAGATTTGCATATAAAGTCAATTGCTTGGTTCGGGAAGGCTCGGCGGCCGCAAGGAGTGGCGGGTCGGGGGATGCCTCCTGTCCTTTCGAAGGGCTTCCATTTGCATGTGGGAGGAGGGGAGGAGGGAGGAGGAGGGAGGAGGGAGGGAGGAAAGATGTGGGGAGGAGGAGGGAGGGAGGGAGGGAGGGAGGAGGAGAGGGAGAGGGAGGAAGATGGGAGGAGGAGGAGGAGGAAGGGAGGGGAGGGAGGGAAAGGAGGGAGGTAGATAAATGGAAGAGGGGCGCAGACAGAGAGAGAGATAGAGAGAGAGGAAAAAGGGAGAGGCGGATGGAAGAAGGGGAGGGGAGGATGAAAGGAGGAAAGAAGGAGAGAAAGAGAGAGGGATTTCAGCATCATTCCCCTTTCACAAAGCACGTCCCCACTTATATTTACATACTGTAATATTAACATACCGTGACCTATGCGGCTTTGTTACCGAAGGCAAACATACCTGCAAAGAAACAAAACAAAAACATTAGAAAAATCAAGGCAAATCAAACAGCTATAAATATATGCATCAACGCTCCAAAATCACACAATATTTTATGTGATACCCCACACTTATAACATAGAAATAACAGAATCCTCAAAATCACCAACCAATTCAACATGCCTTAACCCAATTCCTTTTTCTTTTTTTTAAGTAACAACCTTGTTTTATGGTATCCTCTTTGAAATAAAGAAACGAAATAAATAGAACACATCAGACGCCCTTCTAAGTCAAACTTGGCGCGACCGGCCCGTAGATTTTCCGTTCGACTTGCCCGCGACACTTCAAGAGTAATATTCAGCTATTCAATACAACAAAAAGGAACTTAACACTTAAAGGGAACATACACTTAAAAGTAATTTTAATACACTACATCGTTGTATTGAGTGATGTTTATGAGATAATCACAAAGGATTATGGTAAACACATTCTCAACAAGAGGTGTTTAGTAATATACATACATACATACATACATACGTACATTTACACGAATACACACACACACACACACACACACACAAGGGTTAATCAAGGAAAAAATATGTATGTACGTAGACCACAGATTATGATATATGAATTCGAAAAAAAAATGTCGCTTTGAAGGTATATAAATTCCAATCAAATAAATATAAAATCAGAAGAAAAAAATATCCAAACAGCAACCCAAGTCCTTCCCTTCTGCCGCGTCGCCTCCGAGAAAAAAAGGGAAAAGACAAATTCCAACGGCTGCGTCTTTCCCCTCATACTCCCCTCACTCCCCCCCCACTCCCCTCATTCCCCTCCCACTCCCGAGCCCTTGACGAAGTCCCCAGATGCTTCAATAGCCACTCCAGGAGCAATATCCTGGGACTCTCCGCCAGCCTGACGAGGTCGCACCCGAGGTAAATACTGGAGGCGGCATAAAAAGGAGAAATTCTTTCCACGAAGGCCATTCGCCTCGGCCAATAGGTCCTTTTTCTTATTCTCTCCTTCGCCTTCCACTTCCTTGTCTTTATTTCTCCTCCTTTTCATCATCTCCTTCTCCTCCTCCTCCTTTTTCACATAAAACCATCCACCTTTCTTTGATTCAAAATCACGAAGACACTCGAACTTAGCGACACATAGACAGACAGACAGACAACCGAATAGATATCTCCACCTCAAGACTGTCAATTACACATTACGACAAGTTATTCACTCTTGCTTATTCTTTTTTTTCTTCTTCTCGCTAAAAATAAGACCAATATATAAACCTATCTTGTGTCCCCCTGCATACCTCAGGTCGCATCTCCTTGTCAGTATCCTTACTCTTAACGCTCCATCTTCCTTCTGTCTCCTTATTCCTCTTTCGTGTGGGAAGGGAGAAGGCACATATACAGCAAGGCACAGACAACGACGAGAAAAGTGGTGTAATGGTACGTGTAAACAGTATAGAGTGATAAAGAATGTGACTTCAAGGGTTACAGTGCAATGGTGTGTTACAGTGGAGTGTGATGCTACAGTGCACTGGAATGAGTGATGGTTTCGTATGATGGCACGTATAATGGTATAGTGTAATGATAGTAGTACGGTACAGTGAGATGATACAGTGAGATAATACAAATAACAGTAGCACCCCTTGAGTGATGAGTCAACTGAACTGGGATCAAAATGAAGAAATTTCTTGAGCTAAGAGAAAGCAAAATCGCTGGCAACATGACAAACAGAAGCTTTTGAAGATGCTCCAGCGAGTCGGCAGCGAGTCGGGAGGAGGACAGGATGAATGTAGTGGTTAAATGTGAGTAAAATAAGCCCGCCAGGTGCCTGCATCCCGAGCCCCAAACCTCAGCTATTTCCGGTCCACAGGCGCCCCTAGGCCTATCTTGAAGGATCCAAACCCTATTTATCATTCCTCCCAAAACAAAATCCAATTTTCGCAGATATTTTTCCTTTCTTTCTCCAAATCTTACTCGTCAATAATTTA
Organism: Penaeus vannamei; assembly: GCF_003789085.1. Taxonomy (NCBI): domain Eukaryota; kingdom Metazoa; phylum Arthropoda; class Malacostraca; order Decapoda; family Penaeidae; genus Penaeus; species Penaeus vannamei. Next base: position 121,130 of record NW_020869810.1, on the reverse strand, counting down.
ACTTGATCGAAACAAATTCAGGACAAAAAATACGACAACGTCCCAAGCCAAGGCAAGGTCCTTTTTACAAGATTAGCCTTTTCTTGAACAATTTTCCCATTTTCATTTTTTTTCCTTCTTCTTCTTCAGTCTCCCCTGAGCCGAGCACCACCGAAAACGAAATCTTGCGAAGGAGTCTCTCTCGAGGAGCTATGTCAGCCTAGGCCTATCCCCCCACCCCCATGCCCCCCCCCTCTCCACACCCACCTGCCCCCCCCCCCATCAACCCGACACATGGAGAGAGAAATCACGAATTTATTTTGATCGTCAGGAATGGTTATCTTTGAGTGGAGGAGGAGGCGCGGAAGGGGAAGGAAAAAGAGGGAAATAAAGGGAGGGAGAAGGAGGGTGAGACAAAGGGAAGAGGAGGGAGAGGAAGAGAGAGTGAAGGAGGAGAATAAGGGAAAGCGAGGAGTGATGGGGAGGGAGAGTGAGGAAGGGGAGAGCAAGGGAGAAAGGAAGGGGAGAGTGAAGGAGTGGGAGGAGGGAGAGTGATGAAACAGAAGACAAAGGGAGGAATAGAGGATAAGAAAAAAAGGCGAAGACAAAATAGGCAAATATCCAGACAGCTAAGAGAGAGAGAGAGAGGGGAGGGAGAGGGAGAGGGGAGGGAGAGGAGGGAGAGGGAGGGAGAGAGAGAGAGAGAGAGAGAGAGAGAGAGAGAGAGAGAGAGAGAGAGAGAGAGGAGAGAGAGAGAGAGAGAGAGAGAGAGAGAGAGAGAGAGAGAGAGAGAGAGAGAGAGAGAGAGAGAGAGAGAGCGAAAGGGAAAAAGAGAAAGAACAATGAAAAGCCACGACGAGCGAAAAAAAAATCCATAAAAATACTTCGTCAACTTCTCGGGAACGAGTCGTAATTAAACGCAGATTCTCATTACCTCGATCGCCGGAGGTGGGAAGGCGAAGGGAGGGAAGGAGGGAGGAGGGGAGGGAGGGGAGGGAGGGAGGGAGGGAGGAGGAGGAGGGAGAAGAGGAGGAGGGGAGGGGGAGGAGGGAGAGAAGAGGGGAGGGAGAAGGGAGGAAGGAGAGGAAGTGAAGGAGGAAGGTAGGAGGGAGAAAGAAAAAGAATGGGAGGGAGGGAGGACCGAAAGGGAATGAAAAGGAATGGAGGGAAAGGGCGGGAAGGAGAAAGAGAGGGAAGAAGCAAGAGAAAGGAAGGAAAATAAGGAAGGAACGAACAGGGAGGGGAGGGGAAGGAAGAGGAAGGAGAGAGGGAGGGGAGGGAAGGGGAGGGAAGGAGGGCAGAGAGAGGAAGGGGAGGAAAGGGGAGGGAAGGATGGCAGAGAGGGAGGGAATCCTCTCCCATTTTGACACTTCCCCAGCCGCGCCGAAGTTTATGCCGATTGTCCCGCAGGTCGCCCTAACCGGTTCCGGAGGGCAGGAGGGCAGGGTGGGCGCGAGGGCGTGGCACCGAGTGACCAGCGAAGGACCCTCATGAAGGAGGTCCGTCGCTTTCGCATTCCTTCAGGAGGTCACTGGATGCCTCGCGCCTCTCCTCCTTCTCTTTCTTCGTTGTCGTCTCCTTCTTTGTCTTGTTATTTTCTTATTTTTCTTCTTCTTCTTATTTTTTTTCTTCTTCTTGTTTATCTCCATATCATTTTTTTTTTCTTCTTCTTCTTTATCTTCTTGATCTTTGCCTTCTTATTCATATTACTGTTTTTCTTTTTTCTTCTTTTTCTCCTCCTTCTCTTTTCTCCCTCTCCTCCTTTAAATTCTATTCTTTTTACGAACGCTGTCTTCTCTTCCACTTCCTCCTCGCCCTTCCCCTCCCCTTCTCTTCTCTTCCCTCTCCATCCCCGAAATATCACAGATAGGATACTAGCCCCCCCCCCCCTCCGCCCCTCAAGTTCCTTCAGGACCTTGGCGAAGAAATCCCCCATAGGCCTCCCCAACGTGACTCCCCCCCCCCCCCCCCACTGTCATGGTCGCTCAATGACAGTGACATCTCACACGCGAATACTCCGCATGAGAGAAAGGTCCCAGGCCGCGAAGCTGGCAGGGAAAGGCAAACAGATGGAGAAGATAAAAATCAGGAAAGGGGAGGAAGAGTACGACGAACGAGCGGGAGGAATCCCACAGGGGAAAGAATAAGAAGAAAAAAAAAATTGTCAAATCCTCGTAGATAATAGTCCCCCCCTCCCATCCCCCTCCAATCCCCTCCCGTCTTATTATAAATTATAAATTATACGTTCCTTGGCAGGACACGGCGGGCCTCCGGGGGTGGCGCCCCGCGGGGGAACGCTCCGAACCTCCGCCTCGTGGGAACCCGCCCGCCCCTCAGCCTCCTGCGCCGGAATAATGCATGAGCCCCAGCGGGAATCATCAACCGTAATTGACTGATTGGAACATCAATTAATAGGACACGGATTGGGAGGTGACAGAGGGCTATTTACAGGTGGTCGTGCTGGCTATTTGATGGAGGTTGGAGGGAGAGTGACTAATGCGCGTGATCTATGGGGAGGCCCTGGATTGTGGTGATTGTTTACGTAGCAGATAATCATTATACACGAGGCATACTGGTTTGATGTACCAATCGTATGAATAACGATCGTTTACCTCAAGAAAGCTATCAACTCGAACTGAACAAAAAGCCAGATAAACCCGATCATTTTAGAAACATTCTTAGTAAAGAAGCCGCGACGAAGACAAGTCCACTCCAAAGGCACTCCCATACCGTCCACGCCCAGCATATTTTCCGGCGTCGTTTCTGCGTTGCACGGCTGACTAGAGACCCTGCAATTGCACAGAACTCAAATTCTACTTGGGGTTCATTATGACGAGCCAATGGACGACTCCCAGCTACGACTAGATCCTTTGGTTGCAATTGTTACTTGTCAGGTCACCTAAAAGCGACAAGCCTTTTCAACATATAATGAAGGAATCGTATACAGAGGCCTATACAATCCCAAGGAGGCCTGGGAGACCTGGGAGTTCTAGACAACCCCAAAGACACACAGACAACTTAGACAACCCCGAGAAGGCCTCCACAAACCCCAAAGAAGACTAAAACCCCTGAAAGGAGACCTAGACAACCCTCAGGAGGCCTAGGACACGGCACGAGATCCCAGCCGCGGGGCCCGCCTCCGCCATCAGATCCCGCGTCACTCAAGCCATCAATCCGATTCGCTTCTCGTCTCGCGTCTGTCACTCCATTAAGCGCCCGCCCGACTGCGTCCCGACGGCGTCCCGACAGCGGCCCGACGGCGGAACAGACACGGGGTGTGGTGATACCGACCCAGCCATCCGAATTCTAGGTCGGCGCTGACGAAGACAGCGACAGCGCCGGGCGTCAGCGCCGTATTAGGGCCGAGGGTCGGGTCCGTGCGGGCATGTTGTCGCTCGAGAGTCACGATCGACGCTGATACATCCATCATGGAGGCGGGGGAGGGGGGTGGGGAGGGGAGGGGCAGAGAGGAAGAATCGGGGACTGAAGGGGGGGAGGAAGGGATAGCTAGGCAAGAAACGAGATAAAGTGGGGTATAAGGGGGAGGTGGCCTGGATAAAGGAGGGGGGCACACAGGGAAGTGGAAAGAAGGAAGGCAGGGGGGCGCTCGAGAGAGAGAGAGAGAGAGAGAGAGAGAGAGAGAGAGAGAGAGAGAGAGAGAGAGAGAGAGAGAGAGAAGAGAGACAGAGACAGAGACAGAGACAGAGACAGAGACAGAGACAGAGACAGAGACAGAGACAGAGACAGAGAGACAGAGACAGACAGAGCGAGCATCAAGATCTTATTCGTTTCCCCCTCGCCCCTTCGACGCTCCCTCACAAGTGGTGAAGCTGACGTCAACCTTTTTACTCGTACGCCACTCGAGGAAAATGAAAGAGATAGCAAGAAATGGTTAAGTGGATTGAGATGCGGAGGATGAGGAATAGGAGGAGGAGGAAATAGATAAGGAGAGGAAGGTGGAGGTGGAGGAGGAAGGGAGGAGGAGGAGGAAGAGGAGGAGGAGGAAAGGAGGTAGAGAGAGAGAGAAAAAGTAGGAGGTGAATAGAAGGGGGAGGAGGAAGAGGAGGAGTCTTGCAAACCAGAATAAACAGCGAGAGAATCATAAATACAAAAAAATCGAAACAAGAACAGAAAACGAGGCAAAACATGAATCTTCAAAAAAAAAACAAGCCAACCCAAGAACAGAAAACCGAAAGAACGAAAAAAAAAGAAAAAAACCTCTTCAAGCACGCCAAAAGAAACCGTAGCGTTAGAAAACAATAAGAAATGATGAAAACCGAGCGGACAGGTGAAGAAGGGCTTCAGCCAAAAGAAAAAAAGGTAAGAGATAAATGAAGAAATCTGGGATGGCTCGCATTGGCTCTTCACAGGTTATGGCAACTTGGGCGTGAGTGAGAGAAAGGAGGGGAGGGGGAAGGGTAAGGGGGAAAGAGGAAGTGGAGGGGAAGGGAGGGACAGAGGGGAAAGGGGGAAGAAGGAGAAAGGAGGGGAGGGGGGAGGAAGGAAGGGAAAGGGAAGTAGGGAGTGTGGTGGTGGGAAATATGACAAAGCGGGAGGGGTAGTACGGAAAGGAAAGCACGCAATTATTAAAAAAATAAAATAAAAAAAAATAAAAATACACGATAACGGAAGCATCAACGCAAATCAGAATACCCCCCCCAAGAAAACACAATAAACGAAAAACGAAAAAAAAAAATCCCCCCCAAAGGGACAAGAGAAGCACTCAGCTCACACGGCCCAATTTCTCTTCTTTATAAAGGCATTTGCAGGAAAGTACAAAGAAAAAGCACATTAGAAAGAGGCACAGCAGCACAGAGGCGCAGTGGCCGGGCGCTGAGTGGCAGACGCCCGCAGTATAAAGGCTGGAAGTGGGCGGTCCTCACACGCGAGCGAAAAGGGGCGTGTGCAGAGAGGGTGAGTAAAAGCAGTTTGGGTGTGTTTAGGCGGGAGGGAGGGGGGAGGGAGAGTGGGATAAGGATGGGGAAGGGGAGTGGGATAAGGATGGGAGGGGGGGAGTGGGATAAGGATGGGGAGGGGGGGTGGATAAGGATGGGGGGGTGGGATAAGGATGGGGAGGGAGAGTGGATAAGAAGAGAGGGAACTGGAGGGAATCAGAGAAGGGGGAATAGAGAGAGGAAAGGAACTGGAGGAAATCGGATGAAGAGAGGAGGGAATTGGAGGGAATAAGAGAAGGGGAAATAAAGAGAGGAAGGGAAGTAGAGAGAGTCGGATAAAGAAGGGAGGGAACTGGAGGGAATAAAGAGAGGAAAGGAATTGGAAGAAGTCGGATGAAGAGAGGAGGGAATTGGAGGGAATAAGAGAAGGGGAAATAAAGAGAGGAAAGAAATCGGATGAAGAGAGGAGGTGACCGGAGGGAATCAGATAAAGAGGGGAACCAATCGAAAGGCACTGAAAGGAATCAGATAAAGAGAAAAGAAACCTGGAAAACACCAGACGAAAAAATGAGAGAATCGAAGAGAACCCTGAAGGAACTACAACAAAACCGAGAAGTAGCGGCATAAAATTCGAGCCAGACAACGAAAGGGGGATAAGAGGAAGAAGATAAAAAAGAGGAGAATACACGAGAGCAAAAGAACGCAGAAACACGACCGAGCTGTCCCCAGACCTTGCACAGACAGATGCAACTTCGACGGGGCGGGCTGAGAGGGGAAGGGAAGGGGAGGAAACAGACAGACAAACAGAGGAAGAGAGACAGACAGAAACAGAGACAGACAGAGAAAGACAGACAAACAGAGGGAGAGGGAGCGAGAGAGACAAGTGCAAGATGCATGGACTCGAGCAAAAGTTTAATTAGATGTCCAAGGCGCAGACGGAGAGGGACGTCACAGGCCGCGTGGACAAATGGCCGCGGGCGTGTGACGGGCGGCCGGCGACAACCACGCAACGTTTTAAGAGTTCTTGCGCGAGTGCCGGCGACGCTGACAACGTGGAAACGCAACGGGGGCGCTTAACAAACCGATCAGCTGTTAGACAAGAGAAGTATTTGCGGATGTGATGTTTTTGCAGTTGTTTTTGTTGGGGTTTTCTTGTTGTTTATGTTTTTTCTTCTGTTAGTTTTGTTTTTTGTATTTTTTCTTTCTTTTGTTGTTAGTGTTTTTTTTTCTATATTGCTGTGGTTTTTATTCTTTCTATTTTTGTCTTTTTTTCTTTTTTTGTTTTTTGTTGTTTTGCTTTTACCTTTTGTTATTAGATATGAAAAAATAACTAACGTGAGTATAATGCGTAAATGAGGGTAACACTTGTCTCTCCCTTCATACTTTATAATGAGATATTTAACTATTTTTCATAATCACCCTTTTCCTTTTTTTCTCCCTTAGCGTCCATACTCCAGCCTCCGTCGACGTCACATCCATGCACGCATCCAACCTATCCCATGCGGATGTCTGTAACACATTACGGCCATCCACACATCCAACCCAAACCCGTGTGGATATCCGCACATCACCGCCATCCACGCCTCTAATCTATCCCACATGAGAGCCACTCACACATCCACCCCAGCCTATGTGAATATCCATACATACACGCCTTCACCCACATCACAGCCACCCAAGTATCCAAGACCCAACCTATGTGGAAACATGAAACCTGCACATCCACACACCCAATCCAACCTAACCTGTGTGGATATCCGTACATCACCGCACATCCACACCTCCACCCAAGCCCCACCCCCCCCAACACCGGTCAAGCCACGAGCCGAGTGGACACATAGGGCGGGTAGGGGGGGGTGAATCGAGGGGGTGGGGGTGGGGGACGTCGTGCAGAGTCCGGCAGTGTCCTCTCAGAGGGAGGCGCCGCTACCCTATCATTAACTTAAATTAAAACCATTAATGCGGCCAACCCTTACGCAATGCCGATGGCCACTTCGGGACGCCCCTTTCCCCCCGGTGGAACGATGGGACGGTGGGCGTGCGCTCTCGGAAATTATTGATCCTTAATCTGTTTCTTTTGTTTCCTTCTACCTCTGACGACTCCCCCCCCCCCCCTATTTCATTCTCCCTATTACCCCCCCCCCTTTTTTTCTCCCTTCTCTCCGTTTTCTCAGGCCCGTCTCAGACTCCGTTCGTCAGACTGAAGGAGGAGGGAGGGAGGGAGGGGAGGGATGGAAGGAGAGGAGGAAAGGAGGGAGGAAGGAGAGGAGGAAAGGAGGGAAGGAAGGACAGGAGAGGAGAGAAAGAGAGGAGAGTGAGAGAGAGGAGGAGAGGAAAGAAGAGAGAGAGGGAGTGGAAAGAAGAGGGAGAGGGAGAGAAGAGAGGAGATAGAAAGAGAGAGGGGGGGTAAAAAGGTCCAAACAGCTCCTCAGGAGAGACAGCGTGAACGGCAAAAACGTTTTTATTTCGGCCATGTTGGTAACATCGACATCCGAGTCCGAAATAAAGGCGACCGCAGGAAATAACAAAACAGTTCCGAAGCGTCCGAATCCGCGGCGCCCGTCTTCGCTTCCCGCAGGAGCGTCCCACAAGCCATCGCTCGCCCGCCGCCCCGTCATACAGAAATAAGCCCTGGACTCATCCATCTCAAATAGAAAACGCTTCTTGCCCTGTAGGAAACAGTGAGAACAATTTAATTTGGTATTTGAATGTTGGTCCATCCCGACCCCAACCGCAGGCCAAGGTTTACGAGCGGGGGCGGGGCCTGCGTCGCGGGGGGAGGAGCCTAGCCCGGCGGGGGGCGGAGCCTGGCACCCTCGCGGCCAGCTCTCGCGCCGCCGCCACTTCCCTGCCAGCTCTCACGCTACGCACACTCGTGAACCGACATTAAACATGAAAATGACCAATATATGCAAATTAAATTGTGTCGGAATTACTACAATCATTCTACAAATCACATGGGCCCCGGTGCATTATGGCCAATGGTCATGTACTCGGCCATGAATCCCCAAGTTATTCTTTCCCTGATAAGTATCTCTCACCGACTAACTCCGGCCAACTTTAAGTTTGTCCCCTTCCTAATGCATGTCATTACCTCAAGCCTAATCAGCGTGTGTGGTATCATTAGGCAAAATTAACAAAACTCAAAAGATAATATATGAGAGAGGTTGTGCATGTGGGGGGCGGGGAGGAGGGAGGGAGGGGGGGGTGAGGCTGCGATAAAACATTTGCGATATTCGAATTGATGAAAGTGCGCTTCGCCGGGGCAGGAACATTTATTCTCTCGGCCGGAGATAAAGACAAAATGTAATCGTAAAAATAACAGCGAAAAAAATTCACAACAGTAATCATCATAATCATAATTCTGAAATATAATATCAATAATTATAAAAACAGTAATGATAATAATCATAATCAAACAAGGATAATAATAATAGAAATGGTAATAGAGGTAATTACAATGAAATCATAATAATACCGAAGATGATGACTAAGACTATCAACACCGTCAATCCATAAGCCGCAGACCCGAAATAAAACGGATTGATCAGCTGTGGACAACCTAACCAACCGAACCCCCGGAGAGCAGTTTTCCGCCAGCGCAGGAACACAACGTCAACACCCAGGGGGCAAGGACGAGGCAGGAAGTGTACCGGAAGCACCCGTGGGCAAGTTCTTATGCCAGACAAGAGGGGTACTGTGGGAAGGGGGGGAGGGAGGGAGAGGAGGAAGAGGAGATCGCAACGTTTGCTAAGGAGAGCAAGGTGGGTCAGGGTGGGTTTAGGGGGAGGAGGGGTGGGAGGGGGGAAGAGGGGCAGGCTAAGGGGAAGGGGCAGGTTGGGTCAGGCTAAGGAGGGCAAGGGAGGAGGGAGGAAGGGTATGCACGGTGGGTTGTGTACCGGGTAGGCAGCAAGGGTGGGTCGGTAGGTGGGTACCGGGGGAAGGGGAGGGCTCGCACAGCAAACAGAGCGCCGGTCACTCCCTCTCTCGGTAAACACACTCGCGGGAAAACATTTGCTCCTCCAGGTCGCCTTGGCGCTGATGGACAACACTTGCCGCTCGCCGTTATTTTTCGTCAATTATTCGGAGGTGTAGCGTCGTTCTTTCCTTACTAAGCACAGCGGTCAACAAGTGCTCTACAGTGCTTCACGCTTGCAATTCAGATTCACTCTGTGTCTGTCTGTCTCTTACTCTTTCTCTCTCTTGTACTTCTTTGAAAAATTGTCTGTCGTCCACAGTACGTAATAAATTTCTCAACTCCCTCTCTCCTTCCCTCCCTCCACCCCTCTTTCTCTCTAACTCACTCTCTCTCTCTCTACCTGTCTATCTACCTCAATCATACGCTTCGCAGACATGCACGCCTTACGTTTCTCGCCGACTGACAATACCAGAGCAAAACTATAATCATGTAAAGGTCCCGGATGAAACAATGGCCCCCGAAGGCACCGAGAGAGAAGGGCCTCGACAGCGCCTTGTCATATACAGGTGCCTCTCCCTTGCGCCTCCGAAGAATCGTGACTCAAGTGGCATTATATGGAAATATCAGGACCGCCCACCCACCGCCACGCCGTTCGCTCACGCAGAGAGGGAGGGAGGGAGGGAGGAAAGGGAAGGTAGGGGAGGGGGAAGGGAGGAGAAGGGAGAGGAGGAGGAGGAGAAGAAGAAGAAGAAGAAGGAGAAGGAGAAGGAGAAGGAGAAGAAGAGAAGAAGAAGAAGAAGAAGAAGAAGAAGAGAGATTGAGAGAGGGATGGTGGAGAGACAGACAGTAAAGCAGAGGGAAAGATAAAAAAGAGAGAAGGGGGAGAGGATGAGACAGACAAAAGCAGAAAGATGAAAAAGAGAGAGAGATAGAAATGCAGAGAAAGAGAGGGAAAGATAAACAGAGGCAGGAGAGCAAGAGAGGGGGCGAGGAATTCGAAAAATGGGTTAGCCTCTACACGCAAGTATGTACGACCCGCCCGCCCGCCCACGAGTAAACACAAGCGGAAAATATTTGACGAAATCACACACTTGTCGAGGTCGGCGAGCAGGACTAAATAAACAAACAAGGTGTTCCTATGGTATGAGGGATCGAGGGAGAGTCTGGTAGGTCAAGTGCCGGAGGTCAGGTCAGGTCACCGGTTTCAATGTGACCTGCACAGCCCAGCGCATAAACGACCTACATGTCTTCCACCCACGTCATGCCATGCGGTTCCCTCGCCTAAGCACGAGAGTCGAACGGGAACAGAAGGATTACCAAAAGGCGTCGCGGATTTTTCTTCCTCGCTCGTCTGTTTCTCCGGTCTTTTATCTTAGTCTCCTCTTCTCGCCAGTTTGTTTCTGTCCCGAGCAAACGTGAGAAATTTATATTAAATAGTGTGATGTAAGAGGGATATAGACGTAACCCCACAACAGCCGTGACGGTGCGGCCCCCCGCCCACGCCCCCCGCCTCGCACATTGCACGGCCTGCCGCCCCCCGCGGCCCTCGCGCCCCAGGAACCTTGCAAACATATCCGAAACTCACCCTTATGTGCCCCTCCGTGAAGGTTACTTTTCCGTGCCAGAGACGCTCACCCCTGAAGCACGCGAGTGTAGCACCAGCGGCACGGCGCCCTAAGGACTAGGATCGCGTGCGCGCGCCCCCCGCTCCACACACCCGCCCCACGCCGCCTCTCCCGCGCCTTGTCCATCTTAATTTATGGCGGATATAAGACATGATATCGACTCCGCTCAATTATCAATCACGCCGCGGCCGCCATGACAAGGCGCTTCCCGGCGCCTCTTCCCTTCGCAGTCGCCCGGACAGGGACGCGGCCCTTCCGCGCTCGCCGCTCCACTCGGGTCTCCTGGGAACACACGCGGCGCTCGGGGCCCGCTGCGGATTCACCCCCGCGTCGGGTGGATACTCTTGCGGATCCCTCGCGCCAAACCGCCAAAGAGTCGAGAGTGAAGCTGCACACAAAGGCCAGCGATCGCAATGAATGAAGCGGGCGGGAGGCTTGCGCGGCCACTCCCCAGCCTGCACGGACAAAAACCAGGAAGGGCTGCCAGTGCCACGGCGCCCGCGGCGTCACTCCTGCACGCAGCGACGAGAACGCTCCATACATAGATCCTACGCTGCTCCACGCTCAGCACCAAGGAAGGTCCACACCGACGGCGTTCCACTAAACATGAACAACGCTCCACACGCAGCCCCGACGACGCTCCACACGCAGCCCCGACAACGCTCCACACGCAGCCCCGACGACGCTCCCACACGCAGCCCCGACGACGCTCCACACGCAGCCCCGACGACGCTCCACACGCTCCACACGCAGCCCGACGACGCTCCACACGCAGCCCCGACGACGCTCCACACACAGCAGGACGCAACAGCAATACATAACACGAGGGGCGATCACCGGACAAGCTCCACGCACAGCACTAAGCACGGTCACAATCCACGAAAGATTATGCAAAGTGGCAAACAGTAGACGTTGCGGGGAGAAGCGCGCGCCATATTCGCCCCTGCGGCCGGACTGCGCAAGAGTCGAAGTTCCCCCACACGAAAACACGCGGTATTAATCATGCCCGAGTAATAAAGAAACACATAATCATCCAAATATGAAGTCGGGACTTGTTAGGAAAATAGACAAATGTCGCCATTATGTCCGGGGATTTTTCAACTTCACTCATTCTACCCGACAACACTGTGAACGGATACCCGCGCCCCTTCACGGTCCAGCGGGCACCCGGTGTAGCACAGAGAGAGAGAGAGAGAGAGAGAGAGAGAGAGAGAGAGAGAGAGAGAGAGAGAGAGAGAGAGAGAGAGAGAGAGAGAGAGAGAGAGAGAGAGAGAGAGAGAGAGAGAGAGAGAGAGAGAGAGAGAAAATGAGAAAGGCAGGGAAAGTCGTGGGCGAGAACCGAGAGGAGAGCGGGAAGGGGCGGCCATAAAACGGGCGTGCGAGAGGCCGAGGAGCGACCATGTGGGCTGATGACTCTCCGCGGCCGCCCATCACCCATGGTAATGAGCCAAGGTGCTGGCCCTGTCGCTCCCGGACTCCTCAAGGACGAGATGATGTCCCTATAAAAGAGAGGATCGTCGCAGGCCCTCGCCGCCGCCCCCTTCCTCTCGCTCGCTGCCCCTGTCACTCGCTAAACGCCCCTGCCGACCACCCTTCTCACTCGCTAGACGCCTCTGCCAACGCCTGGCATTCACTATCTGTCCTTGCTAACTCTTGTCATTCGATGGTTGCCCCTGCCGACCCCTTCCTCTTGCTAGCCTTCCCTGCTGACCCCTGCCATTTGCTGACTGCCTCGACTAACGACCCCTGTCACCAGATGGCTGCCCCTGCCGACCCTTCACTCCCTGGTCGCCTCTACTGACTCCTTGCACTTACTGGCTGCCCCCTTCGACCGTCATTCGCTGGCCGCCCATGCCGACCCCTGCCACTCGCTCTCTTGTATCTTCAGAACAGCTCTGGGTTTCCTTCGCTCCTGAGGATGCGCGGTGGGTGGAAAGATGCCCGGTGGATGAGTGGATGAGTGGATAGGACGGGCGGAAGAGACAGGCATGAGGGGGAGGGGTTGGGGTAGGGGGAGAAGGAGGGGGGGAGTCTGCGGTCGGGTGTTGCAGGGCCCGTGCGGCAATTATCCTGGCCTGGGTGAAATTATCCAACGCTGCCTCCATTTTTATTGATACCAAATTGCAGGGTGCACACAAGTACCCCGTGATGCTGGCTGCCTCCCTCGCCACCTTCCCTGGCAGCCTCTCTGGCCAGCCCCCCACCCCTTCCCCCTGCCCTGCCCTGCCCCCAATCCCCATCCACCTCCCCCTCCCTGCCCAGCCCCCTTCTCCACCCCTTCGCCCTGCCCTCCTGCCTTCGCCCTACCTTGCCCCCTTCCCCTGCCCTCTTCCCCTCTCCTCCCTGTCCAGCACCCCCTTCGCCGCCCTCTCCTCCTCCCTGCCCCAGCCCAGCATCCGCCCCCCCCCCCCCCGACGACTCCCCGCACTCCCCTCCCCCCTCCAACGACTCCCCGCACTCCCCTCCCCCCTCCAACGACTCCCCGCACACCTCTCAACACTTGTTCGGGATGTAAATCGGCCTCATTTTCCCCCCGATCGTATCCGCCTCGATTCCCACCCCCAGCCGGACAGACCCGAAAAAAACACGAAAAAAAACGAAAAAACGCCCTACGAAAGAAAAGCGAGAAAAATAGCCTTAGCATCTGTGATTTAATCCCGGTGATTGACTAGGTAATTGCTATCTTACGATCTCCGGCACAAAACTAGAATCCCCCCACCCTCCTCCACCCCTTCCCCCTCCTCCCTCTCTCCCCCCTCCCCCTATTAAAATCCTGTCTCTTATTCCCATACCATAAATCTTATTCGGGAGCTACTGCGCAGAGGAGGGAGAGAGAAAGAGAAGAGAACAGAGAAAGAGAGAAGGAGGGAGGGAGAGAGAGAAGGAGGAGGAGAGAGAGATGGAGGGAGGGAGAAACAGACAGACAGACAGACATAGAGAGGGAGAGAGAAAGGGAAAGGGAGAGAGAAAAGGAGCGGGAGGGGGAGGAAGAGAGAGAGGAGAAAAAGAAGGAGAGAGAGAAACATAGAACAAAATGGAATATATTTTATTTAACAGACTTCGATAGTTGAGAATGGTGTGTTGCGGCGTTGACGTAATATTCGTATTTTTTGTACCCGGGCAGCCGACTCCCTTTTCACACGGCAAAATAATGACCGTATAACCCAATCCCACCATTTTTTAAATCTTTCACACGGTAGAATAATCACCATAAAATTCAACCCTGTATCTACTCCACCTTTACACTGTATCTACTCTGTATCGACCCAATCCAACTCTTATTTTAATCTTTCACGCGGTAGAATAATCACCATAAAATTCAACCCTGCATCTACTCCACCTCTACATCGTATCTACTCGGTATCGAACCGTATCTACCCCTTATATCTATAACTATCCGTATTTACCCTATACCTTTCCTATATCTACCCTTAATCTACCCAATATCTATCCCTAACCTACCCTCTTTCTACCCATAGTCTTCCTAATATCTACCCCTAATTTACTTACTATCTACCCCTAACCTACCCCTAGTCTACCCAATATCTACCCCTAATTCACCCACTATCTACCCTCTACCTTCCTACTATATCCCAGCCTCCTTCACCCAAGACGCGACTCCTCCAACCCCTCCACCTCCCCCCCCCCCCCCCCATTGGCACCAGACCCTTGCAACAACCCAGCGTTTAACTTTACGGCCGGGGTAAGCGAGCGATGGTGTCCATAATGGTGCATCTGGTGTCCCTTCCCTTGTGAAATCCCCCCCCCCCCCCGAGGCTCCCGCGGGGTTTCCTTGGGGAAGTGATAGCCCCCGGGGTCGGCTCGGAACTTAATGGATGGGACGAGGGCCTATTGTGCTCGACTATGACATGCGCACAATCTCCTCTGGTCGAGCTTTATTAACATGACTACAGACTATTCTGTTCGATCTAAACTGACATGACTGTAGGCTATTCTGCTCGAAATTAATATCAATGTGAGTACAACCTATTTTGTTCGAACCTGAATATGACTACAGCCTATTTTATTTGAACGTAAATGATACTACAGCCAAAATTGGTTAAACTTAACTGACATGACTACAACCTTTTCTGCTCCAACTCAACATGACTGCAGTTTATTCCGCTCCAACTCACATAACTACAACCTATTCAGTTCGAACCAGGTAAGACTACTATGAAGTTCCCCGAACTTAGCGCTGCATCAAACAGCACGTCTATCAATTCATACGATAATTTCAGAAATATACTTCTCTCCCCTTCCTCTACCACCACCCTCCCACTCCCCTCCCCTTCCCTCTCTACCAACTCCCTCTCCCTCCCTTTCCCTCTCTACCACCTCCTTCCCTCCCTTTCTCCCCTCTACCTCCTACAACCTCCCTCCCCTCCCCTTCCACCACCCTGCCCCTCCCTCTCCCCCCTTCCTCTACCCCCTCCCCCTCCCCCCACACGAGCTCTCCCGGGGCGTGCTCGCTCACCTCCGTGCCTCCGCCGTGAAACCGTACCCCGCCTGGCACGCTATTTGTTAGAGTCACGGGGCAACACGGCCGCGGAAACTTCATATCGCGACACCCGAGCCTTTCGGGGCATGGCTCCGGGTATGGCGCTCTGGGGAAGGGGGGGGAGGAAGTGGGGAGGAGGGGGCGGGGAAGGGAGGGGGAGGAGGAAGTGGGGAGGAGGGGAGGAGGAGGAAGTGGGAAGGGGGGAAGGAGAAAGGGGGAGGAGGGGAGGGGAAGGAGGGGAGGGGAAGGAGGGGAGGAGGAAGTGGGGGAAGGGAAAGAAGGGAGAAGGAAGTGGGTAATGGGGAAAGGGAAGGAAGGGAAGGGGATAGGGGAGAAGGAGGTGGCGAATGGAAGAAGGGGAAGGAGGAAGAGGAAGGAATAAGGGGAAGGAGGAAGAAGGAAGGAATAAGGGGAAGTAAGAAAGTGAAGTAGAAAGAGAGAAGGGTAAAATGAAAGAGTTCATGGAACAAGGAAAAGGAAAGGAAGAAGGGAAAACGGAATGGAAAGGGAAAGAGAAGGGAGGAGGGCGAAGGGAAAAAGGGAAAAGGGAAAAGGCAAGGCTTTAGAGTAATCACACAACCAAAAGCATTTGATCGTGCGCATGCCCCCCCCCCCCCTACGCCCATACACACACACTTCCCCGCCCTATTCATTACTCCCACCCAGGGAATGTAACACCTGGACGCCCCTCCCCCCCTTCCCCCCTCCTCTTCTCAACCCCAGTGGTACGCCCAGAATAAATTGGGAGATATTAGAGGCCATTCGACACCTAGACGAGGAGGTAGGCCTACCTACAGCACAGCGCCGAACGGAGAGGGAGGCAGACCAGGATATCAAAAACTGTGCCATATTTATTTAAGTATAAATATATATTTACGTTTACATTGCACTTTTACTACTCTTCTAATGCTCTGACAATAAATCAATTATACTTTTAAAAGATGCCTATAATTCCGTTGTTATATATATAAGTATATGTATATGTATAAGTGTATATATATGGAAATGCGTATGCAATGTATATGTATAAGAGTGTGTGTGTGTGTGTGTGTGTGTGTGTGTGTGTGTTGTGTGTGTGTGTGTGTGTGTGTGTGTGTGTGTGTGTGTGTGTGTGTGTGTGTGTGTGTGTGTGCGTGAGTGTGCGTGCGTGCGTGTGCGTGCGTGTGCGTGTGCGTGCGTGTGCGTGCGTGTGCGTGTGCGTGCGTGTGCGTGTGCGTGCGTGCGTGCGTGCGTGCGTGTGTGGTGTGTGCGTGTGTGTGTGTGTGTGTGTGTGTGTGTGTGTGTGTGTGTGTGTGTGTGTGTGTGTGTGTGTGTGTGTGTGTGTGTGTGTGTGTGTGTGTGTGTGTGTGTGTGTGCGTGTGCGTGTGCGTGTGCGTGTGCGTGTGCGTGTGCGTGTGGTGTGCGTGCGTGCGTGTTCATCCTACTACATATCTGAACACAGACAGGGGGACATGGAAGGCCTGAACACGCAATAACTAGCACATTTCTCCCCTAAAGAACCGTGCAGATTTAAACCCGAGTCTCAGATTCCGAGAGACCTTACAAGGGGGTTCATCAATTCCTTTCGAGGTTCCTTCAGTCGTGTGCTGAAAGGTCGGGTAGAATGTACTCGCTTCGATTCGAAAGCATAATAATAATAATCGTAATAATAATAATAATAATAATAATAATAATATGAAGAAGAAAATTAAGAGAAGGAGCCAGCATAAAATAAAATGTTGATACTGTGAACAACAATAAGAACAAAAGTATTAATAATGATAATGGAAATAATAATAATAATAACAAAACAATAATAATAATAATGATAACAGCAACAGTAATAGTAATTACAATTATCATCATTTATTCGCTATTTGAAAAGAGGAAAAGAAAAATGGACACTGGCACAGAGGAAAATATCTTAAAAGAAAAATAAGAGTAATAAAGATAACGGAAATAACAATAACAATAACGAAAAACAGACAAACAAACAAATCAACAACATGCAAGTACAGAACGTCGCATAAAGTAATACCTCTTTCGACTTTCTGAAAGATGAGCTTCGGGGGAATGGGTGGGGGTAGGAGGGGGTGGAGAGAGGGGGGAGGAGGGAGTGAATAATCAGCTTGTATAAAGCCATGTGGGGATTGGGTGAGGGGGGGGGAATGGGGGAGAGGGGGGGTTATCTCGTTAGCCTCCACCAATGACGTAAAATGCTAAATACGTGAGATTCCGCCATTTTCTCTCTCTCTCTCCCCATTTTCTCTCTCGCGCGTTTTTTCCCGCCATGGCCCATGATAACCGGTAAACGAACAAGATAAATAAACAAATAATCAAATAAACAAATGCATAAATAGACATCACTTATAATCATAAAAAATAAAGTGGACCACTTAGCAAGAGGAAGAGTTTAAGGAGAAGAGAAAAATGTTTCAGGTTAGAACGACAGTGATGAGGCCGACAGAAAATGGGAATTAGTAAAAGCAGAAGAAGGGATTAGAGAGCTGGAATTAGAATTTGAGTAGATACAAGAAAGGATTAAAAGAGAGGGTTGAAGGTGGAGAGATAGAGGGAAGGGAGAGAGATAGAGGGGAGGGGAGGAGGGAGAGGGGGGAGAGGGGAGAGGGGGGAGAGAGGGAGAGGGGGGGAGAGAGAGAGGGGGAGGGAGAGAGGAGAGGGAGAGGGAGAGGGAGAGGGAGAGGGAGAGGGAGAGAGGAGAGAGAGGAGAGAGAGAGGAGAGAGAGAAGAGAGAGAGAGAGAGAGAGAGAGGAGAGAGAGAGAGAGAGAGAGAGAGAGAGAGAGAGAGAGAGAGAGAGAGAGAGAGAGAGAGAGAGAGAGAGAGAGAGAGAGAGATAAGAAAATGAGAGAGAGAGACAGTGGGTGGGTCCGTCTTAACATAGACGCAGTATTAAGGCTCTTATGTGTAACCTCGTTATATGCGACATCATAGGGCTTCTGCTGAACGTAAAGCCACGCTCCAATGCGACCTCTACTTCATCAACTATCGCGCGGCCCAACTGGGGACGCAAGCTCACGAGGCCATTTTCGCCGTTGCAAGATCAGGGCAAGCCACGGGAAGATCAGAGCAAGCCACGGCAAGATCAGAGCAAGCCACGGCAAGATCAGCGCAAGCCACGGCAATCAGAGCAACGGCAAGATCAGAGCAAGCCACGGCAAGATCATGGCAAGCCACGGCAAGATCAGAGCAAGCCACGGCAAGATCAGGGCAAGCCACGGCAAGATCAGAAGCGGCAAGATCAGGGCAAGCCACGGCAAGATCAGAGCAAGCCACGGCAAGATCAGAGCAAGGGCAAGATCAGAGCAAGCCACGGCAAGATCAGATCATGGCAAGCCACGGGCAAGATCAGAGCAAGCCTAGGCAAGCCACGGCAAGATCAGGCAAGCCACGGCAAGATCAGAGCAAGCCACGGCAAGATCATGGCAAGCCACGGCAAGATCAGAGCAAGCCACGGCAAGATCAGAGCAAGCCACGGCAAGATCATGGCAAGCCACGGCGAGATCAGGGCAAGCCACGGCAAGATCAGAGCAAGCTACGGCAAGATCAGAGCAAGCCACGGCAAGATCGGAACTGAGGTGGTAAACTTGGAACTTCTATTTTCGTCATTGCAAGTCCAGAGCAAGCCACAGCGAGATCGAAACGAAGATTGTAAACTCGGGAGCTTCTATTTTCGCCGATGCAAGATCAGAGCAAGCCACGGCAAGATCATGGCAAGCCACGGCAAGATCAGAGCAAGCCACGGCAAGATCAGGGCAAGCCAAAGATCCAAGCCACGGCAAGATCAGAGCAAGCCACGGCAAGATCGGAACTGAGGTGGTAAACTTGGAACTTCTATTTTCGTCATTGCAAGTCCAGAGCAAGCCACAGCGAGATCGAAACGAAGATTGTAAACTCGGGAGCTTCTATTTTCGCCGATGCAAGATCAGAGCAGCCACGGCAAGATCATGGCAAGCCACGGCAAGATCAGAGCAAGCCACGGCAAGATCAGGCAAGCCACGGCGAGATCAGGGCAAGCCACAGCGAGATCGGAACTGAGATCGTAAACTTGGAACTTCTATTTTCGTCATTTGCAAGTCCAGAGCAAGCCACAGCGAGATCGAAACTAAGATTGTAAACTCGGGAGCTTCTATTTTCGCCGATGCAAGATCAGAGCAAGCCACGGCAAGATCATGGCAAGCCACGGCAAGATCAGAGCAAGCCACGGCAAGATCAGGGCAAGCCACGGCGAGATCAGGGCAAGCCACAGCGAGATCGGAACTGAGATCGTAAACTTGGAACTTCTATTTTCGTCATTGCAAGTCCAGAGCAAGCCACAGCGAGATCGAAACTAAGATTGTAAACTCGGGAGCTTCTATTTTCGCCGTTGCAAGACCAGAACAAGCCACGGCAAGAGGCAACAGGATCGAGAATTGGCAACTGCAGAATCGGAATTAGCAACCGCAAACTCAGAATTTGCAATTGCAGAAAAAAATGAAGGAAGAATAATATCCCTTTAAATTCCCCCTTAAGTAATCCTAGAGTAAAAAAAAAATCTGAACCTAAATTTTAAAAAATCCGAAATTGTTCAAAATCCGTCCGAACACCGGTTCAAACCACCCACAGAAAAAAATCCTCTCAGTAAAATCCTAAATCTGAAAATCTGAATATCCTAATTTAAAAAGAAAAAAACAATCCTAAATTCTTGAAGGGTGCCATCGTCAAAAATAATAATAATAAAAATAATAATAATAATAACAATAATAACAATAACAACAACCTTGTACTCACCTCTCTTCTGCATGAACGAGAACAGTTCATCGAGAAACTCCTTCCGTTTTAAGTCATCGCTGAGCTCGTACAACTGTCAAAGAGAGAGAGAAAAAAGTGTTATTCACGTCATCAATAAGAACTGATTTGCATGTAATTATATCATTCATTAATAACATATTCAGATATATTTCCATGTATTGCCTCATATATATTCCAGAGTTCATTTCAAAAGTAGAATAATGTACGAAAACGTGTCTATTTTTCAGACGAATCAAAAACTACAATGTTAATACAACTAAAATGCAATAAAAATATACAATAGTCTACGCTACCATGCTGCACGCAACAAAAGATTTTCGACCATAACGAATCTTGCAAAGAAAGGAAACAACAACAATATCAACAAAGCAAAAAATAATAATAATAATAATAACTCAAATCATAAAACAACGAATTAACATCTAAACAAAATACGTAAAATAACAAAACTAGAAACGAGTATTTCAAGATCGATCCACCAGGCGGCGTCGCGAGTCATTAACCACCTGCACCCGGGTCGTTGTAATAAAAAAAAAAAAAAAAAAAAAAAAAAAAAAAAAAAAACGTGATACATAAAAAAACAATCATCTAAAAAAAATCGCAACAAAGCTTTAAAAAAAATCTATATGAACCTACATGCCACCTGTGCCATGATCGCAGTAGTTTCAAAAAATCAAAACACTCCCCCTCCCCCAAAGAAATGAAAAAGAAAAAAGTAATTTAAAAATTGGAACAAAAAGTAAAAAATAATAATAAGCAGAAGAATTAAAACAAAAATTCATTTCTTTTCAATCCACTTATTCAACTTTAATTTACAAAAAAAAATAAAATAAAGATAAACAAAACAAAAATAAAAATAGGATTAAAAAAAAAGACCAAAAGCACCCCCCCCCCTCAGCCCGGCGTCGCAGCCATTAAGCACGTGCATCGAGGTCGCAGTACGAAATCATTTGCATAAACAGAACATCAATTCCACGACCCGACTTTTGATGACTTAAATGATCATCAGCGTCATTACCCACAGATGCAATTTTTTCTGAGCCTAATTAACTTCCAATAAAAATTACACCAAATTAGTTCACTGATTGGCTACGTAAAGCTGTCTATATAATTATCATGAGAGAGGGGGTGTTTTTTTTTCTTTTTATTTTTTTACGAAATGTATCTGTAGCACAAGTGAATAATATCCGCTGTTCCAAGCGATTGATAGATTCATTATCTTTTTTTCCTTTTTCTTTTTAAATCAGTTAGTAAAAAGGTTATTTTTTTCTTTCTCCTTTGGCCAAAATATAACCACACTGATATTACAACGACACAACAACCCATCCCGCCCACATAAGAACGACACAACAACCCATCACGCCCGTATAACAACCTCACAACCCATTCCGCCCACGTCGAAACGCAGGGACGACGAGGCACCGCTTGAGATGGGCGTGGCATTTTCGGGTGTGGGCGCGGGACCTGGAACTCTTTTAAAAGACGTTCCAACATTTCATCATGGGCGTGAAGGTGAAAAATGACTTCAATAATTAGCGAGACAGCCTGAGAACCTTTTGGGAGGAGAAATGGAAAAAACGAGGACACAGGAGATAGACAGAGAGCGAGATGCGAGAGGAGACAAGAAGCAGAGGGAGGAGAGCCAAACTATAAGGCACGAAGAAGAGAGAGCAAGGAGAGAGTGAGAGAGGAGAGAAGAAGAGAGAAGAAAGAGAGAGGGAAGAGAGAGAGAAGAGAGAGAGAGAGAGAGAGAGAGAGAGAGAGACGAGAGAGAGAGCAGAGACACCCCGAGAAACAGAGAGAGACCGCGAGACCCAACAAACAGAGCGAGAAAGAAAAAAGAAATAGAGAGAGAGAGAGAGGAATCAATTGACTGACTACCCAACTCGACTGACTGACTGACTGACTGACAGACGACGACCCGCGCTGCCTTTACCCGAACAAGAACTCGCCAACCTCCTTACAACGACCTATCACTTGAAGCACAGAGCGGACTCAGGTCGCACACGCCCGCTGTGCGCCTCGCTTAATTGTTTCGTGGGCGGGATGGGCGGGCCGCTACCCTTCCTGGCGTGAAGGAGTGGCTGTAGGACGTTGAGATATGGTGTAGGGGGTGGAGGGGCTGCTGTATCGGTGGAGTGAGGGAGTGGTGGGGGAAGGGAGAGGCCTTGAGGGAGGAGGGGGGTGGGGGAAGAGAGGGAGAGGGGCGGGAAAGAGAGAGCGGAAGAGAGGAGAGAGGGAAGAGAGGAGAGAGGGAAGAGGAAGAAGAGAAAACACGGAGAGGGGGAGAGAAAAGGAAGTGGAGAAGAGCGAGAGAGAGAAGAAAAGAGACAAGACCAAGAAAGAGAGAGAAAAGAAAAATAGAAAGAGAGCGAAAGAGAAATCGAGAAACTGACTCTACACCTGAATACAAGCACAGCACGAATCAGCATACACAAAGAGAATATGGAGATAAGCGAGTGTCACCTGTAAAACAGATGACACAGTAGGGCGAAGGGTCGGGGAGGGGAAAAGGGGAGAGAGAGAGCCACCGAGGGGAGGGAAGGTGTTCAAGTGTCAGACGGGCGCGGCGGGCGTGCACTCTCTCGGCTTAATGACTCCTTGGATTGTGACACCGGACACCTGTGCGCTGCGCCAATACCCTCCCCCTCCCCCGCTGCCGCCGCCTGTCTGCACCTGCGTCGGTATTTTAGAATTAGGCTCGTATCCCCTGAGTATATTATAAAACTATGCTCGTCTCGCCTGTGCATATTATAAAAATATGTTCGTATCCCTGAGTTACAAAAAATTATGTTCGCATCCCCAAATTACATCATAAAATTATGCTCGTATCTCCTATGTTATATTATGCTCATATCCCCTTTGTATACAATAAAAGTATACTCGTCTCTCCTGAGTATGTTATAATACCATGCACGTATCCCCTTAGTATATCATAAGAATATGTTCGTATCCCCTGAGTATGTTATAAAATTATGCTCGTATCCCCCGAGTACAATCCATAATCGTGCTCGTACATCTCGCCACCACGCTCGTATCCCCTGAGTAAACACCTTTCTCACCCGCTGTCTATACCTCGTTCGCCGAAAGAAATATGATTATTATAGCGGGCGTAATTACCAGCCGGCCGTGATGGTCCCCTCGAGGTGTGCGAAGCGGTCTATCGGATCGGGAAATTCAATCACTATTAAAGGTTAATCTTAAAAACCATCGCTGCCATTAATGTAACGCTGGGAATTGCACACAGATACACTCTGCCAGACACTTTCGGTCGCTTTGTTAAAAATGTGCCAGGCCCGACCCAATGAATTTTCATAAATACAGACGCAGAAATAAAGGCATATTTGTCTATATATCTGATAGATATACATTTAACTATTTATTTACCAGGTTGATGTGCATGTCTAGACTGATAAATATGCATTTATTTCTGATTTAATAATACGAATATTCTTTGGATCGGGACTCGCACAATTCTAGCAAACCGGCAGATTCTCCCAAATACACCTTGTAAGACACACCCCACCAGGTATAACCTACAAGACGCACCCAGCTCAACACCCTCTGTTCAATACACACCCTGCCAGGTACACCCTACCAGAGACAGCCTGCTATCCACCCTCTCAATACACTTTGGCTGACGTAACCTGGGAGTGTCAACACCCTGAGTGATATATCTTAAGCAAAATATACCACACTGAGAAAGAATACCGCTGGATTGCCTACCCTATACTACACTCACTGGTACCAGACTCGTTCGTACTATACCCACTCGCACCGCACTCCCCGTTACCACACTCTCTCCCACACTCACTCCCATTACTCCAGCCGGCCCGTTGGCCCCTCCACTCGCAGGCCAAGGCGAGTGGAGGAGTGAAATATATCTGTAATACGGAACAAATCATATTCTCACATCATACATGTTCAAGCAACTGCATCAAAAACCTGTTCCAGCTCTGGGGTGATATTATTTACATACGGACCGGTTGGCCTGCCACGCAAAGCCGGCCCCGGGTTGTAAGTCTTGATAGGTCTCTTTAATTCACAGCTCGACCCTCCCTCCCTCCCTCTCCCCCTTCCTCTCTCCCTCCCTCCCTCCCTCTTATGCCTCACTCTCTCCCTCCCTCTTATGCTTCTCTCTCCCTCCCTCCCTCTTATGCTTCGCTCCTCCCCCCCTCCCTCTCTTATGCCTCACTCTCTCTCTCTCCCTCCCTCCTATGTCTCACTTTCTCCTCTATCTCCCTTCCTTCCCCTCCTATGCCTCATTCTCTCCCTCCCTCCCTTGCTCCCTCCTTCTCTCCCTCCCTCCCTGCAATTCCTTACTCTCTTCTTCCCTAGTAACCTACCTCCCTCTCGCTCTTCTACTCCCTCCCTCTCTCCCTTCTATTTCCTCTCTTACTCTCTTCTCTTTTTGATCCCTCCCTCTTTTTCTCTCCGTAGACAGACAGAGACAGACAAAAAAATAATAATAATAAGAATGAGAAAGTAAGAAAGAGAAAGAGGAAATAGAACGAGAAAGAAAATGAAATCGAAACAGAGAGAGAGAGAAAAAGACAACCGCTACGAGAAAAACGAATCGGCGTGTATATGGAAACCCACTTTCACAATTGTTACCTCCTCTCTTCCTCCTCCCTCCTCCCTCCTCCGTCCCCTCCTCCTCCTTCCTCCTCCTCTTCCTCCTCCCTCCTCCTCCGCCAACCGATCACTCACCCTCGCGTGCTCACAACGTGTCGATAAGCGATGATAATGCTATGTCAATAAGGCCCAAAATCGCTATGGATGTCAGTAGGAGTTCCGCCCATCCGAGCCGATACCGGTGGACATTAAACAGGGCACAAGCTTTCGACGACCGCGAGCCCTGCCGTTGTTTTGAGACGTTTGGGTCGTCGACGTCGGAGCCTCGTTGCAAAGTCGTATTGCAAAGGCTGGGTCGTGTCGGGTCGTCCTCACCCCCCCTACTTGTGTATTTGAAATTCTCTTTTTTTAATCAGAAGTTATGCCTTGCCTTATCTTGTTGCTTTGTTTTGAAGATAAATTATTCAATTTTTCGTTTTTTCCTTGTTTGAACAGATTCCATACCTTCAGTCTTAATCAGAAGTTATTTCCGGGCTCTTTTTATCAAAGGTCATTCACTATCCTCTCCCTGCGCCTTTTAATCAAAGCTCTCCCTTATCCCCAACGCTCTTATCAGAAGCGATCCCTTATCTCAATTTTCTTTCTCTTTATCGGGAGTGTCTTTCGGATAATACCGCCGTGTAACTTTTCTTGGCATTCTCTCTCTCTCTCTCCCTCTCTCTCTCTCAGTTGCCTTCGCCGGAGACCTGAACTGATAGGTCTTCCCCAAAAGTCTTCATCATCAGTCTTCCTCGATGATCTTCGCTGTGGGTCTTCCTTCGGACCTCCTGCTGCTTCTGATCCTCTTCTTCATCAAACTTCTTTTTATCGAAAAAAGGTTCTCGCAACGGGTGCATGTTTACTGTCGTATCGAGATCATAATCTTACTGGGGTGTGTCGTAATTTCTAAAGAAAGTTATTAGAAAAAGATACACGAGTAAACAGACGAGAGGCAACGAACCATACAAGACTTTTTTTAACAGGCAAAGCCGTAACTGCTAAAAAAAAAAAAAAAAAAAAAAAAAAAAAAAAAAAAAAAAAAAAAAAAAAAAGAAAAAAAAAAAAAAACACATGCTGTCTCCCGAGGCCATAAGAGACTCAATCCATATGTGACAACATAGGTACAAAGACCAGTGCCTGTTGCCAAGCCTCCTCCCCCAGCCCCCCTCCATCCCTCTTCCTCCCGTTCCCCTAACCCTTTCTGCAAGCCCCATTCACCCCTTCTCCCTCCTCCTCTCCTTCCTCTCCAACAACCTTTCAAATCTCCCTTCCCCCCCTTTTCATCCTCCTTCCTCTCTAACCCCTTCGTTCCTCCCTCTTCCTTCCTCTCCAACCCCTTCATCCTCTCCCTCCCTCTTTCCCCCTTTCGTTCCCTCTTCCTTCCTCTCCTTCCCTTAAAACCTCCTCCCTCCTTCCTTCCTTTCCCCCCCTCCTCTTCCCTCCCGCCCCCCTTCCCTCCACCATTAGAAAAGCGGCATGGAAGGCACACTAGCGAATCCCCGGGGGTCGCTATTGTTCACACCCCCCTTCACGACAGGAAGTCCCCCCCCCCGACCGCCCCGCCCCCCTTTCAACAAACAGTCATAAGGACCAGGAAGCGAAACAAACAACAATGATAATAACAGAGCAGTGCAAGAAGGGGGGGAGGGAGAAAGGGAAGGGAGGGAGGGGGAAGGGAAGGGAAAGGGGAGGGGGAGGGGGAGGAAGGGAGGGGAGGGGGGAGGGAAGGGGGGGGGGGGAGGGAGGGAAGGGGAGGGGGGGAAGGGAAGGGGGAGGGGAAGCAAAAGTTGCGATTTCTAATAACGGAGATAATGATAGTATTGAAGAGAGAGAAAGAGATCAGGGGACGGGAAGGGGGGAGGTAATGGAATGAGGGGGCGGAGATAATGATAGTTTTTGAGAGAAACAGAAAGAGGGGGAGGAGATGGAGGGGAGAAAAACAGAGAGAGAGAGAGAGAGAGAGAGAGAGAGAAAGAGAGAGAAGAGAAAGAAAAAGGAAGAAACGAGAAGAACGAGGGAGATAAAGTAAACGGGAAAAAACAATAATTAAACAGAAAGAGAAAATCAAATAAAAAGAGAATACAGGAGGGAAGAGCAGAGGAGGGGAGGGGAGGGGAGCGTCGGGCCGAGGAGAAACCCGATCCGAGCGCCATCCGTCACTGGCCGCTTCGGATGCCTCTTTTGCAAAGAAAGGCGAGGAGAAGAGGCGAGGCAGCGCGGGCCGGCCGGAGCATCAGCCATGGCGGAGGCTGTGCTCTTTCCCTCTCGCGGAGGATGCTACTTGCGCCTCCTACGAGCTCGAGGATAGTAGTAGTAGTAGTAATAATAGTGGTAGTAGTAGTAGTAGTAGTAGTAGTAGTAGTAGTAGTAGTAGTAGTAGTAGTAGTAGTAAGTAGTAGTAGTAGTAATAGTGGTAGTATAGTAATAGTAATGGTAATGGTAATGGTAATGGTAAAGTAATGGTAATAGTAATAATAATAATAATAACAACCACAACAATACTAACAACAACAACGGTACACGCCCTATCGCAGCTCCGCCCGTAACTCGCCCTCCGTAGACCTCCAGCCCGCGAGGACAGCGCCTCCGCCCGCGCCACGCCCACGCCCGCGACCCGGCCTCAGCCCCAGCGAGCGGCTCCCCGGCACCCCCGGCCTCCCAGCCCACGCGCCAGCCGAAGACCCGTCTCTCACACATTATTGCTCACCACAAAATATGTCCTCCAGCAAGAGCATGTCAAAAATATCAATTGCCATCTTGAAAGTTTATAATGCAAACGGCCGCGACGGCAGCGCTCGCCTCCCAGAAGCGATCGCTCGGCCGCGCCCGCCCAGCGCCCGCGCGGACGAAGCCCCGTGGGAAGGGACGAAGCCTCGCGCCGCCGGGGGAGCGAGCGCGGCCGACCCCGCAATGCCACGATCCTGCAATTGATGCCCAACAATTATATGCAATAACAGATCAACTTCCAAACTACGAAACGACTTCGCAATTACTTGGAACAGCCTGATCAGCTTGCAAACCGCCAAGCCACTTCACAATTAACTATAATAATTGATTCAGCTCTTGCCTTGCCAAGCCCATAAATCGACTGCAATAACTGATTGCCTTGCAACACATCAAACGGCCGCGGCGCCCAAGTTGCAAACATAATTCCACTTCCATAAGGCGTATAATAATAAAGCCGAGACATGTAAATGAGGAGGATGACTAACGCTTCTTTCCCCAGAACCAACTGCAACGCGATGCCTTTATTGCCGAGGGAAGCCGTACCTTTTTTTTCTCTTTTTCTTTGTCAATCCATCTCGCTTACGGCCCTCTCGGCCTTGCCCTTCTTTCCTCCCTGCCCATCGCCTCCCATATCTCCCTGCCCTCCTTTTCTCCTCCCCTTCGTCTCCCCTCCACCCCCCCACCCCGACTCCCTCCATCAAGGTCCAGCGCCCTTCGTCCTAATCCCCCCCCCCCCCCCCGGCAGACAATGGCGGGGCCGGGCGCCCATTAGCATGCATCTCGGTGCAAATTGACGGTTGTGACGCGTCCGCGTTCGGGCGGCGGGCCATCGCGGCCGACGCGCCCGATGGATCCCCGATAGTCGGCCGACCTGTCTGGCGGCGGACGGGCGCTCGGGGCCGATATCGGGCGCGGCGGGTCGGCCGGTCGGGGCGACGACCCAACGTCGCTCGGGCGGTCGTCGGGCTTCGTAATAGCGCTCTTATGCCCACAATGCTAACTGATGCCCGAGTGCTTACTGATGCCACCGCGCGACCCCCCCCCCTCCCCTCCCCTCCTCTTTCCGGCTCCGATCGCTCGCAAGACAGTCACTTAGCTCGCCCCTGAAAGCAACCCACCCGCGAGCACTGATCCCTCCACGACAACCCCCGTGACTCACTCCGAGGGGGCCTCCTCCGCCCACGGCCTCCCCCCCTTCCGCGCTCTCAGCTAAAAAATAAACAAAAAAAAAGAAGAAAAAAAACCGAACAGAACGGAAGAAAAAAAAAAGCACGACGAGGCGAGAGTCACCCTCACGCGGGCGCAATTGCACATGCATGCCTCTGCAGAGCCACTCCCCAGGCGGGCGGAGTCACCCACTTCCTCCGCAGCCGACAGGAAGATGGCATAATCACCCGCCCGACCGAAATGAAGGCATCCCCGACCTCGAGTACTCGTCGCTCCGTTCCGCAAACCATTTTCCACCTTATCGACTGTCGCATTACGTCGGGAAATGCGGGACACGAACGCATTGCCCCGAGAACGAAGCCGCATCGGACACCATTCGAGACAAAAGGCAAAACATGAGGGTACGTCTCGGGCATTTGAATTTACAAGCGCGCCGATCTGAATAAATCTTCCAAATCTTCTGAACTATTCGAGATTCAATCGGGCGGGGACTGAACCGGCGCCAGAATTTCGCAAAAGTGGAACTTAATACCGAGAGGACATGCCAAGGAACCTATAATCTCAAATAAAGAACACGTGTTATTCTGGAAACACTGTTAGCGAAGAGAAATGGTTACCGATGAACCTAGAGCTAAGAACAAAAAAAAAAGAATATAAATATGATCCTAGAAAACATTGTGAGTAAAAAAAAGGGACATCGAAGAACCTACAATCAAGAAGAATAGAAATCTACAAATCCACCGCCGGTTCTCCCTGTTCTCTAACAAAGGCCCTTCTCAAGAACAAAAAACAAAAAAAATCCACAAATCCAGCGCTTGTTCTCCGTGTACTCCCCAGAAGCGAAGAACGAACGAAAATCAGTGTAGGAGGGACCTAATAATCAAGAACAAAAAACAAAAAAAACATCACTTGTTCTCTCCGCACTCCTCCAGAAGCGAAGAACGACTCGAAGAACAGCGCAGGACAGGTAGGCTGTTCTACCGCCACGACACTTACTATGTACGGGGACTTGTACGGCTGCCTACGGGGACTCCTCTGGAAATCCTCTGCTGTGAAGGGCGACATGATACCTCCTTCACGGACTCCTACACTCGGGGGGTATCCTTCGGGGGAAACGTCCTTGGTGCAAAAGGGGTCCTCGAGAGTTTTGCGATACCGGGAATGTTTATTTCTCGCTTTGCACTCGAACAACTACACTTCTGCACTTCGTTTTACTTTCGTGCAAATCCTTCGGTTCCTTGTCTTTCGTGTACTTTCTTCGCTCTATGTCCTGAGCGAAAGTCAAATGGACTCAATATCACAACCGTGTTTCTCTTTTGAACTGAAATAACAACAACAACGCGAGATGAAACAACAGCGACACATAAGATAAGTAAACAAAACCACTTTCTCGCTTTCTTGTCCCGGGTCCTGTTTTACTTAGCAAGGAACACGCGCCCAGTGCTCATTTCGTGGCACTCGTTGGCACTTTCGCTATCAGTGCCGGTGCCTGGAGTTACAGATGGCAGGAGGAAGGGGAGAGGGGGGGGTGGAGGCCGTGGGTACAACAGACCCCCCCAAACACACGCGGCCTCGCCACCCCCACCAATCGAATTCCTCGCCTCTGTTAACATTTAGAGTCGAGTGGAGTCAGTTCATTACGCAACCTGGTCAGCCACGGCGGTCCGCGCTCGGGAGCAGAACCGAGGCTTCAAACGGAGGATTGGAGAGCAGAATCTGGGGCTCCATTAAGAGGCAGGCGATTATAAATGACGACCCAGCAACCCTTTGTCCCCCAGCAGAGGGGATCTGGCGTTATTTTAATCCACACGCCCCCACCCGCCCCACCACACCACCCGCTTACCACCCGCAGGGGCGGCACCACACACGCCCGCAGCACAGTGATAACCTCCCGCACATATGGTCGGCCGTCCTACTGGTTTACGCATGCATTTTCGCCCCTACGGCCCTCGCTAGAAATGTAAAAGTTTATTATACCTCGGGTCTTTGTGGTGGATTATGACTCTTTTACTAAAGAGAAAGAGAAAAATGTTAAAGATTCAAAATACTGATGTAATCTGCTGTTTTAACTCAGAGGAAAGCAGCAGACTAATAATTATGGCATAAAAGCCGCTAACACCATATTTTTTCTCTCACGACCCATAATTCTGCGTTCATTAAGCGCGTCCCGAGAAGACTCATTGAACACTGTCACGTTCGCTACAACCGTCCTTGTAAACATCACTTTTATTAGGAAAACGCAATCATATAATTTCCAGTTCCTTCATTCAGGGTTGCACTATCACCGCCACAGTAATCACAAAACGTCCTTTCCACGTCCACGCAGTTCCTCTCACGGCAGCGTCCCACGGCAATCAAACTCGCCCAAGCTGATAACGCCAAACGTTATTGCATCCACGTTGCACACACTGACGAGTCAATTGCAAGCTTTCCCGCTCAACTTGGCAACGCTGGCCGCATCCCATCTCCCCCGCTCCGCTGTTCTCCAGCTCACGACGCTGTGCACATTTGGCTGAAATTAATCTCCTGCACTGACGCTATTAATCACCCCGGAGTTCAGAGGGGCACGAGACACTAAGTTCCTTGATCGCATTCGGATGGCAAATGATCCCCTTCGCAAGTAAGACTCGATCCTCCGTCATGTCCGACTCGATACCTCACGCGGCGGGGGGGTTGCTAGCGCTTATTTTCTCGGTCTTTTTTGGAGTTCCGAGAGAAAGAGAGAGCGAGGGAGGGAAGGGTGGATTAAGTTATGCGAGTATGTGTTAGGTGTTACTGTAGTTCCTGTGATAGGTTTCAATTCGATAAGAGACGGGAGTATGCGATATAAACGGCGTTCTGTCGCGGAAAATACAATTAATGACCCCGAATGAACTGCCGGCGACATCTGGCAACTCGACCGGTTTTGGCGCGCGTCCCAGCTTATGATGCAACAGCCTCCACCAGGAAATATCTCCCGCGATTACAACCCGACGCCCGCGGCCTTATATTAAAAAAACGAAAACGCACAAAAACGGCGCGACGATAAAAAAAAGCGCAGATACACATGTTGCGCATCTTTGCTCCCTCGCGCCAGGACCAACAGGAGTCCAAGGCGAGCGCGAGCGACGAAGGAAGGAGGCGGCGCGCACTCCGAGCCCGTCGTCGCCGCGCGTTTCCCGGGAATGCAATCATCAATCGTGGGTGACGCGCCGTTTCTCAGAAATAAAGTGAGTCATGATTAAACACTCCGCACGTATCATTTCTCACGAGGGAAGTCCGGGACGGGCGAGCGGGTGAGAAATGTGAAAGTGTCACTGACAAAGGAACGCGACTTGGATAACAAATCTCCGCGCCGACACATCATACCCAGCGCAGAGGTGACGTTCATTAATGACCGTCGCACAACGATGGTAGGGAAAAAACTTAATTAAGTAAGCGTGGAAGTTCGTAAATCACGGAATCTCAAAATACCCGGGCATGAACTTTCACGGGCGGCCGCGACTGATTCACCGGCGCCGCCTTTTGCGATTTCACTTCTCGGTCAAGTTCAGCCGATGCGCCGACATTCCTCGTCGCGGCGCCCGCCCGCACTCACCTGGAAGCCTCGGCAGGTGCACAAAGGGGGTTGTGACACCCGCGCCCGGTGCCAGGCCAGCCCAAAGCCGCCGCCCTGGCGTCTGGCAAGGTCAACGAGGAGGAAGCTGAACACCGATATCTGATAATACTATCAAACAATGCCCTCCCTTGACAAACAATTGTTCAAACAATCAAAGAAAAAACACAAGGAAAACAGCCAAACAAAATAACAAGTGATAAAGAAATATCAGATTCTCCTCGCCGACAACCGAATCAAGAAGGAATGTGTCCACGTATGGGAAGATTCGACCCGCCGAGGCTCCGTTTCCGGTCGAGCCTCCAATCCCCGCCCTTTACAATCTTACTAATCGCCGCAATCAACTTTTTCTGTCTCTCTCTCTCTCTCTCTCTCGCCAGCTAACCGGGAGGATTTTCCCATTACGCGAGAAACTCGATACTTCCCGGACAGACAATAAAAGTGATACTTTCTAATACTTGGAATTAATGAAACCAGGCCACGGTGCTCGTCGCGTGAATCATACCTTAATCACTTACGCACGCTACTTGCTTACTTCTCATTATCTGTTTCGTTTTTCTCTCTTATTCTTTCTAGTCCTTTTTATTTATCTCTCTCTCTCTCTCTCTCTCTTTATCTCTCTCTCTCTTTATCTCTCTCTCTTTCTCTCTCTCTCTCTCTCTCCTCTCTCTCTCTCTCTCTCTCTCTCTCTCTCTCTCTCTCTCTCTCTCTCTCCTCTCTCTCTCTCTCTCTCTCTCTCTCTCTCTCTCCTCTCTCTTCTCCTCTTATCTCTCTCTTTCTTCCTATCTTTTTCGCTTGCCTGCCTGACCCTCCCTCCCTCCCTTCCCTCCCTCCCTCCTTCCCTCCCTCCCTCTCTCTCTCTCTCTCTCTTCTCTCTCTCTCTCTCTCTCTCTCTCTCTCTCTCTCTCTCTCTCTCTCTCTCTCTCTCTCCTCTCTCTCTCTCTCTCTCTGTCATTTACGTCAGCAGTGCCATTTCGACGCAGTCTTAGAAAAAAAGGAAAGTTATATTGAAAACTAACAGGCGATGAGTGACGATGGTTTTGCTTCTTCCCTCTTCCCCTTCTCTTCTCCCCATCTCCCCTTTTCCTATCACCCCTTCTCTCCCTTTCCGTCCCTTATGTACCCTCTCCCCTTTCCCTCACTCCTTTCTCCCTTGTGTCTCTACTCCTTCCCTTTCTCCCTCCCCTCTCCCGCTTTCCCTGTCCTCCTTCCTCTTCTCTCTCCTTCCTTCTCCCGTTCCCTGTCCCCTTTCCTCTCTTCCTTCCTTCTCCCTCTCTCCCTTCCTGCCCACACCTTTCCTCCTTTCTTCCCACCCCTCCTTCCCCCGCCCCCACCTTTCCTCCTTCCCTTCCTCTCTCCCTCCTTCCTCTCTCTCTCTCTCTTTGCCACCCCTCTCTCCCCGCCCACCACACAGGGAGTTTATACGACCCTATCACCCTTTTATCCTCATGGCGCGCGTGGGTGTAATGGGAAATACTCAGGAGGCGCGTTAAATATAAATCCGTCGGCCCTCCTTTTTCCCGGAAACGCGCCGACCATATTGCGTTTTTTCTTTCTTCTTCTCTCTCTCTCTCCTCTCTCTTCTATGTCTATGTCTATGTCTATGTCTATGTCTATGTCTATGTCTGTGTCTATGTCTGTGTCTATGTCTGTGTCTGTGTCTGTGTCTGTGTCTGTGTCTGTGTCTGTGTTGTGTCTGTCTGTGTCTTGTGTCTGTGTCTGTGTCTGTGTCTGTGTCTGTGTCTGTGTCTGTGTCTGTCTTGTCTGTGTCTCTGTCTGTGTCTCTGTCTGTCTGTGTCTCTGTCTGTGTCTGTCTGTGTCTCTGTCTGTGTCTCTGTCTGTGTCTCTGTGTGTTCTGTGTCTGTGTCTGTGTCTGTGTCTGTGTCTGTGTCTGTGTCTGTGTCTGTGTCTGTGTCTGTGTCTGTGTCTGTGTCTGTGTCTGTGTCTGTGTCTGTGTCTCTGTCTCTGTCTCTCTCTGTCTCTCTCTTGTCTCTGTCTCTGTCTCTGTCTCTGTCTCTGTCTCTGTCTCTTCTCTGTCTCTGTCTCTTCTCCCTCTTCTCTCCCTCTCTCTCTCTTCTCTCTTTTTCTTTTCTTTCAACGTCGACGATACACAAACGGAGGCGGCCGCGGAGGAAATGGTTCGGCGGCACTAAATCTCCCGCAGGAGCGACAGACGGGCCAGGGAGCGGAAGGGGGCTTGCTTTGTCAAAGGGGCTGGGGGCGGGGGGGGGGGGTCCTCCTCGACTTCCAAGGTCATTATGGAGTGTTATTTGTTGATACATTGACCCTTCTTGTAGTCGTTTTTCTCTCTTCTCTCCTCTCTCTATCTCTATCTCTTTCTTTCCTTTCTCTTTCTCTCTCTCTCTAATCTATCTATCTCTCTATCTCTCTCTCTATCTTCTCTCTTTCTCTCTCTCTTTCTCTCTTTCTCTCTCTTCTCTCTCTCTCTCTCTCTCTCGCATTTCACCTCCCTCTCTCTTCCCCCTCCTCGTCTCCCCACTCTCCCCCACCAAATCCTATTCACCATGGAAACCTCTGTTTACTTTGCAGGTGCTACTGCTGCTGCTAAGCCTCTCCCCACCCCCCCACCTCCCGCCCGCCACCGCCTGCACCTGCATTTTTATTGGTCACTTCGCCTCCGGATATCAAGACCGGTTGTCGACCTCCCGTCTTGTCATTCTTCCCCGTTTTATCAATCCTCCCCACTCCCCCTCCTTCTCCACTTCCTTCTTTTCCTCCCCCCTTCGTCTTTGCTTTTTTATAAGGTTTTATCTCTCACCCCCTTTTTCTCTGGCTACTTATTGTCCTTTAGTCCCCCTTATCTAATTTTCGTCATTTCCTCTTCCTCTCCTCCTCCTCCTCCATATCTTCCCCCCCTCTCCTCAATTCCAATGTTTTATCTCCCTCCCTTTTCTCTGGCTACTAATTACCATCTCTTTTATCTAATCTCAAGGCATTTATCGTCATTTCCTCTCTTTTTTATATTTCTTTGATTACTTATTCTCATTTCCTAGAGTTTATTCGTCAGTTATCTCGTTTCCCAACATGGATGGATTTCAAAACAGTAAATAGCATTTCACTTTCTTATTATCAAGAGAGGGAGTGAAGAATTGAGGGAAGTAAGTGAAGGGAAGGAATGAGGGAGTGAAGGAAAGGATGGAGGAGGTAGAGAGGGAGAGAAGGAAGGGAGGCAATAAGGGAAGGAAGGGACGGAGGGAAAGGAAGAAAGGGAGGGAATCAGAAAGGGAAAGGAATGAGATAGCGAGGGAGGAAGGGAGGGAATGAATGAGGAAAGGAGGGAGGAAGAGAAGAAAGGGAGGGATCCACCTCCACTACATCTTAACCAAGGGGTGAGCTGAGTAAGGCGAGAAGAGCGAGACGCCGTTTGAGAAACCACTTGAATCCCACAGATGCCCCAGAGACATCTTACGCACCCTAGAAGACATCCTTGAATCCCGCACTTAGAAGGCATCCGTAAGGTATCCTTGAATCTCCATAAAGGACATCCTACGCATCTTTGAAGACATCCTACGCACGCTAGAGGATCTACTTGTCGCAGTCTTACACGGCCTAGAGAGAGACATCCTTCAGACATCCTAGCCAACCTAAAGTGAAATTCCTGAGACATCCTCGACATCTTAGGAGACATCATAAGAAGAAAACCCAAAAGGCATCCTCAACATCTTCGAAGACATCCTATCAATCTTAGGAAAGACATTCTCTAGACATCCTCTGAGACATCCTTAAGACAACGAAGATCCCTTGTCTTAGGCCTCCCTCTCTTAGTGTGGGGGTGTTTGGTGGGGATGGGGGAGGGAGGGCGAGTATAAATCCCCCGTGGAAGGCCTAGAGATTTAGTTTTAATGGCTACGCACTTTAATTGTTTGCGCAAGTCCAGAAATTCGCGACGTCAGTATGCCCCCGGGGTGTGCGGGTCGACGAAGTTGGGGGGAGGGGGGTGGTTGGGGTGGGGTGAGGGGAGTGGGATGTAGTATAGGGGGGGTGAGATAGAAGTGGATTTGAGTTGGGGGGGGGGTTAGAAGGGGAGGGAGAGTGGATCGAGGTGGATCGATGGGGGAGAGGGAAGTGGATAGCAAATGGATAAAGGGAGAAGGGAAGGGGGGGGAAAATAAGAGAAGTAGGAAGGAGAGAAGACAAAAAAAAAAAACAGAAAAGAAAACGTGAATTAAACTGAGAAAGAGAAAAGAGAAAGAGAGACCGAAAAGGAAGAGGGAGGGAGGGGAAGGGGCTCGATCCAACATCAAAAACAAAACGATAGCATCAAGTGGCTGCCCTACGGGGGTTCAGCGAGCGGCAGACAGCCCGCCTCTTCCGGCCAACTCACAGCACGAACTCACCGCACAACACATGCGCGCGCGCTTTGTCGCCCCCAAAGACTACCCCCTGGCGACCGT
>NW_020869810.1:35000-82318 GCF_003789085.1 Penaeus vannamei | reverse complement strand
AACCCCTCACCAACCACCCCCACTGCCTTCCGCCCCCCTCCCTTACCAACCCCCACTCCCTCCGCCCCCTCCCCCTCATACCAACCCCACTCCCTCCGCCCCCTCCCCCATACCAACCCCCACTCCCTCCGCCCCCTCCCCCCATGCCCAAACCCCCACTCCCACCGCCCCTTCCCCCATACCAACCAACCCCCACCCTCCCCCAATACCACACCCCCCCGCCCCCTAGCCCCAATGCCCCCTCCCCCACCCCCATACACCCCTCCAACCAAAACCCCACTCCCTCCGCCCCTCCTCCCCCCAACCCCTCCCCCCCCGCCCCCATGAAACGTGTAAACAACCTCATCTTCCAGGATCGCGGCGCCGCAGATCGGATCACACGGAGCCATTCCTCAAATTCAAAAATCTTAAAAGGAAGATGATAAGCTGTGGATTAGTCCCGCCCTCGAGCTCTATCGAACGACGGCCGTGGGGGTGTGGGGGGGTGGGGTGGGGGGGAGGGGGTTAGGGGGGGGGGGGTGGGATGGGGGGTGGGGGTGGGCGGGGGTGTTCGGTGGGTGGGGAGATGGGTGAGGGGGGGGGGGAAGGCGCAAAACAATTCTCGACCTTGGTGCGGTCCTCCCGAGAGGCGAAATCCGTAAAAATTCTCGAGGCAAAGGATGGGGGAGCGGAAGAGGGGGAGAGAGGAGGGGAGGAGGAGGGGAGAGAGGGGAGGGGAGGAGGAGGAGATTCGTGAAACGTCTCCCGTCGAGGATTTCCATAGTGTCACCCGGGGAGACGAAGCGTTCCGCAAAGCTTCGTTCGCGGCGGCCTTGTTACGGGGCGCCCCGGCTGGCGGCGGGATCCTTTTCGGCAAATTCACGGATGGCTGTGATAACGCGGAGATGAGCAGATAAGTACTCCTATGTACTTGGTGATGCTGTGGCGGGGAAGCTGTGATGGAGGAGCCCTCGCGGTGAGCTCCGAAAGTCGTTTTTGTGAGGTGATGCGCCGACGAACGTAAATAAGAGCGTGACATATTAATTA
The DNA here is from genome assembly GCF_003789085.1 of Penaeus vannamei. NCBI lineage: Eukaryota > Metazoa > Arthropoda > Malacostraca > Decapoda > Penaeidae > Penaeus > Penaeus vannamei. The sequence goes on along the minus strand of NW_020869810.1, from coordinate 81,292 downwards.
TGCAAAATAATAACGTGTCTAACTATCGGTAAATAAGTCTCTATATAACATTCAATAACGTAACGCAATTAACGGTAAGTCACAAATTTTCTTCATAACAATGAATAATGTAACGTAATTAAAAGTAAATATCAGAGTTTCTAAATAACAATAAATGACGTAACATAACTAACGGTATATATCAAAATATTCATATAAGAACAAATAACGTAACGTAATTAATGGTAAATAAAGTAACTAACAAACAAAAAAAATGGTGACTAACGAACGGACCAACTAACGATAAATGACGTAATCAACAAACTAACAATAGGTTAGTTAACATGAGACAAAACGTTACACTGTCACAAGCTGTCACAAGCATAGACAAATACACACACAAGAAACAGGCAGGCAGACGCATCACGCCTCATTACTCACTCACTCACACACACACACACACACACACACACACCACACACACACACACACACACGCACGACACTACTCACTCACACTCATTCACTCACACGCACTGACCCACTCACACACTCCCTCCCACAACCCCAAAACCCTTCCCAATTCTACGGACGAAACATAACAAAACAAGAGAAAAAGAAACACGAAATTGAAGAAAAAGATCTCTGAAAAAAGGAAAAAGAAAAACATGGAAACACGAAATTGAAGAAAAAAAACAAAAACAAAAAAAAAAACGAAAAAATCAAGTCGTCAGCGTTCGAGCTTAAGTGTCACATCCGAGCTGATCCCGAGGAGCCGCGTCGGGGAGGTCAACACACTGCCGAGGCTATAATTACAGGAGTCTAGGACTGTTGATGAGAGGAGGAGGGGAGAGGGAGGGAGGGGAGGGAGGAGGAAGAGAGGAAGGAAGAGGGAGGGAGGGAGAGAAGGAGAGGATGACGTGATCTTTTTCCTTCTCCTTTTTTCTGTTTTTTTTTCTGATTCTTGTCTTGTTATTGTTTTTTTTTTTTCCGCTCCTCCAATTCCTTCTCCTTCTCCTCCTCGACCCCTCCTCTTTTTCTTCCTCCTTTTCTTCTTCTTCGTCGCCGCTTTCCCTTCTCCCCATCATTCGCCCTCCCTCCTTTCCTCCCTCCCTCCCTCCCTCCCTCCTCCCTCCTTCTCCCCCTTCCTCCCTCCTCCTCCCTCCCCTCCCCCCTCCCTCCCTCCCTCCCTCCCTCCCTCCCTCCCTCCTCTCCTCCCTCCCTCCCTCCTCCCTCCCTCCCTCCCCTCCAACCTCAGGCGAACGTCGGCGGTGATAGGCATCCGAGACATCTCGAGGACACATTAATATGCCCGATGTCCCATTATTATCTCCGGTTGGCGTGTCCACGGGAAGAACTCGCCGCCCCCCCCCCCGCCCGCCCGCCCGCCGTGCCAGAAGTCTCTCTCTCTCTCTCTCTCTCTCTCTCTCTCTCTCTCTCTCTCTCTCTCTCTCTCTCTCTCTCTCTCTCTCTTCTCTCTCTCTCTCTCTCTCTCTCTTCTCTCTCTCTCTCCGGTATTGATTCGAACTATGCTCCTTCCCGGTGTTGTATACTCGTTCCTGGTATGATCCCAGCCCTGGTATAACGCGTCCTGGAATGATTCCGGCCCTGGTAATACCCATTTCCAGTATGATCCTGGCCCTGGTATATTACCCATTCTCGTTATCTCTCCCAGTATTACCTGTCCTGGTATGATCCGAGCTGGTATCACCATATGATCCTCCTCGGTATTTCCCATACCAATATGATCCTTACCAGTACGATCTAACCTGGTATGATGCTTACAAAAGGTACCAATGATCTTACGACAACGCGTGTGTGTGAATTGTATGACTGTGTGTGTGCGTGTGTGCGTGTGTGGGGGCAGCCTTCGGGGCAGCTTGAGGGCGACATCAATGACGCTATTTATATGCTAATTACATCAAACTCTCCCTTCTAGTTTCGCTTGTGACGTCATGTCCCTTGCTACAGTTAGAGCGGGAAATTATACACGTAAATTTGTATTTCTGTATTTCTGAACCGACTTACATATGCGCGTATTCATGGATGTGTGTGTGTGAGAAAGAATGAGAGACAGAAAGAGAAACATATATATATAATATATATATATATATATATATATATATATATATATATATATTATAATAAGCGAGAGAAAGACATATCAGAAAGAGCGAGAGAGAGAGCGAGAGAGAGAGCGAGAGAGCGAGAGAGAGAGAGAGACGAGCTAGAGAGAGAGAGAGAGAGAGAGAGAGAGAGAGAGAGAGAGAGGAGAGAGAAGAAGAGAGAGAGAGAGAGAGAGAGAGAGAGAGAGAAGAGAGAGAGAGAGAGAGAGAGAACGAGAGAGAGCGGAGAGAGAGAGAGAGAGAGAGAGCATGCCCACTTCCCCAATCACACCAGCACCAACCACACAACCACGGCCGTCCCTGATCGTCGAAAACCATTATCTTAAACCATCAGTGAAGCGAAAGCAGCTTCATCGTCGGCTAAACCATCGCTGTATAAACTCCCAAGGTAATCAAGCGAGCATAAACAGCTTGACCCAAAGGCATTCGATTCCCCTTCGACGCGTGAAAAAATATTATTCAATCCAAGGAGGATTAATGACGAGAGAGGGAGAGGGAGAGGGGGGAGGAGGGAAGGGAGAAGGGGGAGGGGAAGGAGAGGAAGGAGAGGAGGGAGAGGGAGGAAGGGAGGGGGGGAAGGGAGGGGAGGGAGGAAGGGAGAGAGGGGGAGGATAGGGAGGAAGAGGAAGGGGAGGAGGGGAGGGAAGGGATAACTAGAATAAACAGGAGGAAAACATTTTCAAAAAATGTACCTGGATATATAATGAATATAAAGAAACCATACTTTTAAAAAATCGGTAGCTATATGATTAATTCGCGGTTGTTTAAAACACGAAGATTTAAAACAATTAATCGATGGATGCACAATCCAAGTTTCGAACGAACGAATAAGCAGACGAGAGAGAAATTTCGGGCAAACTATAATAACAAAGCAAGAGGAAAAACTAGACTCAAAAATTAAGATTTACAATTTTTAAAAGAGCGATGAAAATGAGCATCTGCGAACACGGAATAAAAGAGGAGTAACAAAAGCTGATCAATCCCCGAACCAAGATGAAACAGCAACTATAGGATTCTCAAGGATATTTTCTTCTCTTGGCTCCTTTTCTCTCTCTCTCTTCTTCTTATTCTTCTCTTTTTCCTCGCTCCCTTCTTGCGTCTTCTCTTCCACCTTCTCTTTTCTCTCTCACTGTCTCATTCCTCTCCTTATCTCTATTCTGATCCCACTCCAACTCCTCAACAACACCCCATCCCACTTTTCCCCTCCCTCTCCCTCTCCCTTTCGCTACCTTTTTTTTCTTTTTTCCCATTTATCCGCGACAAAAATGGCGCCCAACGCGACCCAAAAAGGAGGCGGAGATCACGTGACAAAAACACGCCGCCATTTTTTTTCTTTTTTTCTTTTTTCTTTTTTTTGTGTTTTCCCTTTTTGTCACACTGCATAAAAGAGAGCCACTTGTCGGCCTAAATCGAATGGCCGAAAAGTGCGATGAAAAGGCCGTTTACTAGGCTGTGAAATCCGAAGAGGACGTCGGGTAGGCCTATGCGATGAGGGGGCAAGGGAGAAGGGAGGGAAGGAGGGAGGGAGGGAGGGAGGGGGAAGGAGGGAAGGAGAGGGAAGGGAGGGATATCGGGCGGGGCGGATACCCATACCCATGCGGATCAGAGGATGTATGTAAAAAGGAGAGAGCAGAGGGAGAGGAGAGAGGGGAGCTTGCGGTCATCCCCTACATGTGAAAAAAAAAATGCAAAAATGGAAAGTTAATCTGCTGTTAATGAACTACACTCTAACAGACTACGAGAGAGAAGAGAGAGAGAGAGAGCAGTGGGAGATTCCGAGAGAGAGAGGAGAGAGAGAAGAGAGAGAGAGAGAGAGAGAGAGATGAGAAGAAGAGAAATAGAGGAGAAATGAAAAGAGAGAGAGAGAAAGAAATAGAGAGAAAGAAAGAAATAGAGAGAGAGAAAGAAATAGAAAGAAAGAGAAAAAGAGAAACGATGAAAGAAAGATACCAAAACAGCAAAACAAGAGACCAAGCCAGCGCGACCCCACCAAGTGCTTGCGCGATCGGACCCTCCCGTCCCTCCCTCCCAGGGGCTGACACTCGGTAGCGCCCATCCCGCCATCCCGCGACAGGCAGGTCCCTTCCCCCGAGACGGGCTTAGGGACAGGTAGCGCCGCGCAGCCAGGGGTACCGGCGACGGGAGTGGCGCGCCGACGGCAGCTGACCGCTACACATATATCACCGCTGACAACCGCTGACCGTTTGTCTGGTCAGAGACTCGCTAGATTCGGAAATAAATCTTTATTGTCAAGTCCTTATTTGGAGCCATTCGGGAAATCACTCGCCGCTGATAACATCAACCGCAAAGGCAGGAGCTTCCACGGGATGTATTCATTTCCAGGAGAAGAAGAAAATCGCCAAATATTTCTTCCCAAACAAGAGATATTTCCATATTTCGTAATGGCCGCTTCCAGTTCTATTTAAACCTCCATAGATTGACTAATTTTACGTTTTGAAATGGCAATTCCATGTTTCATAACAGCCGCTTCTAGTTTTATCAAAGCTCCATAGTTTTACAAACTTTTAGTTATACAAACCGCCTGTAGTTTGATTAAACTTACGTAATTTTACTAATTTTACATTTAAAAAGGATAATCCAGGTTTCATCTAGTTTCATCAAACCTCCATAAACATACTAAAGCCGGCTATCTAATGAAAGACTGCATTATCATCCTCGGTGACGTCACAACGACCTACCAGAACGACTAAGCGTTCGTGGTCGTCACTAAGAACTCGTGCATGAATACGTGATTGCGATTTAATGAGACGAATTAACTGTGTCATGCTTACGCCTATGTCTCCTAATGCTCCTTCTTCCCTGGAGGTTTTGCTCGTATTCTCTAGGCCCTTATTAAACTCTGAACGTCCTGCTTGTATACACTAGGTCATCCTTATACACTGGAGGTCCTTCTCGTCTCGTATACACTAGGTCCTCCTTATACTCTGGAGGTCCTTCTCGTCTCGTATACACTAGGTCCTCCTTATACTCTGGAGGTCCTTCTCGTTCAGAAGGCTGTAGGAGGGGATCCAGGGTAGAGTAAGGGGGGGGGAGGTGGGAGGGGCCAAGTCAGCGGCCACTCGGGGACAAAGAGCAGATAAATGGACACAAGCGGGCCCCCCGGGGGAATGTCGCTACGGCCCATCCCCTTGTACAATGACGACACAATCTCGACCTTCTGGCTTTGTTTGCACATCATTTGCAGTGTATAAAAACAGACGCCAACCCCCGGATTCCATTTTTCAGCGTCAACTGGCCTCCGAGAGTGCCATTCACGCGAGGGCCTTTCGATGGTTAGACGGGGGAGAGGGAGAGGGGAGGGAGAGGCAATGAGGAAAGAAGGAGGGAAAGGGAGAGAGAGAGCAGATGGAGGAAGAGGAGAGAGAGGAGGCGAAGGAGGAAGGGAGAGAGAGAAGGAGGGGAGAGAGGAAGGAGGGAGGAGAGAGAGAGAGAGAGAGAGAGAGAGAGAGAGAGAGAGAGAGAGAGAGAAGAGAGAGAGAGAGAGAGAGAGAGAGAGAGAGAGAGAGAGAGAGAGAGAGAGAGATTAGACAAAAAGTAAATTTAGAGAGAGAGAACCAACACTAGTAATTAATAACCGTCCAATACCCCTAACTCGTCAGTCCCCTAACTCGTTAATAGCCCAGTCACATTACTTGCCACCGTGATGTTGCCAAAAAGCGTTGCAAGATTCTCGAAGTGTCGTGTTTATTTTGTTTTAACATGACTTCACCGGTATACATGATAACAAAATACCTCACATCATACCACCCAGGCTCATTCCCACCCACGGCGTAGAGCAGGGCGCGGAGACCCCCTTCCACCCCCACCTCCCCCCCCCCCCGTCAACGTCAAACAACCGGATGTCGGCAATAAACGACATTTGATGGTTAACCTGATTACTAACGACACATGACGTATGGTCACCCTTAAACCTCCCCTTCCCCCTCTCCCTCCCTCCCTTTCTCCCCCATTGACTACTTGCCTTCCGCCCCCCCCCCCAAAAAAAAAAGAAATAATAATAAAATAAATAAATATAATAAAGACAAGATGACGCGGAATCTGAGAGAGAGAAGAGAGAGAGAGAGAGAGAGAGAGAGAGAGAGAGAGAGAAGAGAGAGAGAGAGAGAGAGAGAGAGAGAGAGAGAGAGAGAGAGAGAGAGGGAAAACGTACTCAACGCATCCATAAACAATTCATAACCAACACAACAGCCACAATAAAAGGCAAAGAGTGGGGAAAGGGGGGGTAAGAAAGAAGGGGAAGAGAGAAGAAGAGGGGGGAAGAGGAAGGGAATAGAGGGAGTAGAGGGAGTGAGGGGGAGGGGGGGGGCGAAGGACCAGGTGGCGAAGTGGCTTGACAGGAAGGCCTACGTTGACAATTATGACCAAAAGGTTATCTAATTACCATTCAAACGCTACTCCCCCGGGATCTGTGACAACTGGCAACGCGAGGGGAGAGGGAGGGAGGGATAAAGAGGGAGGAGAAGAGAAGAAAGGGAGAGTTGGATAATGGGGGAAAACAAGGGAGGGAGAGTGGGTCAACGAGGGAGAAGGATATAACATGAGAGGGAGAAGTAAAGAGCAGAGGTAAGGAGGGAGGGAAGAGAGAGAGAGAGAGAGAGAGAGAGAGAGAGAGAGAGAGAGAGAGAGAGAGAGAGAGAGAGAGAGAAGAAGAGAGAGAGGAGAGAGAGAGAGAGAGAGAGGAGAAAAAGAGAGAATCAGAGAAGAAAGAAAGGAAATCAGAAAGAAGAGAAAGAGAAAGAATCAGAAAGGAGAATGAGAAAGAGAAAATCAGAAAACAAAACACACAGCAGAACAAAAAAGAAAAAAAAACAGAATAAGGAGACGCGTTTCCCTAACAGTGTCCCACAACCCAACTCTACCGAAAACCGCAGCTTGGACCGTCGGATATCAAAGGTCCTCGAAACACATAAGTTACCCCCAGAGTCCGTGCGGGCGATGCCCACGACTCACTGAGGAAATAGGGATGGTTTTGGCCTCGGATGGGAGGGATGGGAGAAGAGGAGGAGGGAAGCAGGGGGGGGAGAAGGGGAGCAGGGAGGGAGGTAGAGGAGATAGGAGGGAGGGAGGGAGGGAGAATTACAGATGATAGAGAGAGAGAATAATCATAATAGAAAGAAAAGACGAAGTAGTCGAAGAAAGGAGAAGATACGGCCAGGGGGCAGAAGAGAGAGAGAGAGAGAGAGAGAGAGAGAGAGAGAGAGAGAGAGAGAGAGAGAATGAGAGAGAGAGAGAGAGAGAGAGAGAGAGAGAGAGAGAGAGAAGAGAGAGAGAGAGAGAAAGAAGAGAGAAGAAGAGAGAGAGAGAAGAGAGAGAGAGAGAGAGAGAGAGAGAGAGAGAGAGAGAGAGAGAGAGAGAGAGAGAGAGAGAGAGAAGAGAGAGAGAGAGAAGAGAGAGAGAAGAGAGAAGAGAGAGAGAGAGAGAGAGAGAGAGAGAGAGAGAGAGAGAAGAGAGAGAGAGAGAGAGAGAGAGAGAGAGAGAGAGAGAGAGAGAGAGAGAGAGAGAGAGAGAGAGAGAGAGAGAGAGAGAAGAGAGAGCAGAGAGAGAGAGAGAGAGAGAAAGAAAGAAAGAGATGAAGGGACGAGGGAAGCGAGAAGAACCCAAGCGATTTGGGGGCATGATTGGATCAGGTAGAGTGGGCGTGTCAGGTGCTCCACACATCACGAGCTCCGCCCACTCCGCCCGTCCCAAGCCACCCATCATTACACATCACGGGCTCCTCATCACCATACGATAACGACCGACATCTATAAGGGTTCCCAGGCGCCTTGTTACGCGTTGAACAAGCAGTGCGCGGAATAGGGTGGTTAATGCGGATACAGAGAGGAGGGAGAAGGGGAGGGGAGACGGGAAGGGGAGAGGTGGGGGAGGAAGGGGGGAGAAGGGAGGGAGAGGAGGGGGGAGAAGGGGAGAGGAGAGGAGGAGGAGAAGGGAAGAGGAGAGGAGGGGGAGAAGGGAAGGGATGGGGGGAGAAGAGGAGAAAGGGGAGAAGGGGAGAGGAGAGAGCGGAGAAGGGAAGGGAATGGGGGAGAAGAAGGGAAGGAAGGGAGAGGGTAGGGAGAAGGGGATTTTGAAGGGTTGAGAAATCGGATGGGAGGGAGGGAAGGAGGGGAATGAGGGAAGGAGGGAAATGGGAGGGAGGAGGGCGAGAAGAGAAAAGGTGAGATGGAGGGAAGGAGAAAGAGAGAGTTGGAAGAATGAAAAAGAATCAGAGAGAAGGAGGCATAGAAAAAAGGAGGTGGAATGAGGAATAGGAAGAGGGAAAAGAACTGGATTAAGGAATAACGGGAATAAGAGGAGAAATGCCAAATAGGAAAAAAAAAAACAAGAAAGAGATGGAATGAGAGAAAGGAGGAGGACGAAGAGAAGAAGTAAAGGAAAAGAAGCAGAAAAAGACTAAAAAGGCAAAAAAAAAAAAACGAAAAAGACAAAAAAAAGAAGGAGAAGGAGGAAAAGGAAGGAGGAGGAGGCGACCAGCGGGACGAAGAGGCGGCATGGCAGCCATGGCTAATGTCATTACCATAACAAGAGACGCAGGTTTAATGGCGCAACCTTTATACCGCCATCAAGTTCCCAAGATTCTCATAGCGCTGTGCCGCATTCTCGATAGAGAGAGAGAGGGAGGGGAAGGGAGGGGGAAGGAGGGAGAGAGAGAAGGAGAGAGGGAAGGGGAGGGAGAGGGAGAGGGAGGGAGAGGAAGGAAGGAGGAGGGAGGAGAGAGGAAGGAGGGGGAGGAGGGGGAAAGGAGGGAAGGAGGGAGGGGAGGGAGAGATGGAAGGGGGGAGAAGGAGACGAGGAAGGGGGAAGAGGGAAGGAAAGGGAGGGAGAGAAGGGAGGGAGGGGAGGAGGAGAAGGAGGGAGGGGGAGAGGGAAGGGAAGGAGGGAGAAGAGGGAGGGCAGGGAGGGAGGGAGCGGAGGAGGAGGAGGAGGGAGAGAGAAGAGAGAGATTCAGACAGAAAAACAGAGACCAGAAAGAAAGAAAAAAAAAAAAACGCAATTCTATCCCTCTAAAGACTACTTTCTCCCCCCCCCCCTCCCGCATTAATAGCTATAAGTTTATTCCCAATCGCCGCGGCTTCAACACACACACACAGACCTCCCTTTACATGCGTCTGCACGTGGCAAATGTGTGACGTCACAATGACAAAATTCTGTTACGTAATGCGAAGCTCGTAAAGGTGTGGATCAAGGCCTACGCGGCTGTTGCTGGCAATGGGGGGGAGAGGGGGAGGAGGGAGAGAGGGAAGGGGAGAAGGGGAGGAATGGAGAATGGAGAAGAAATGGAGGGAGGAAGGGAGGGAAGGGGAGAAGAGGGAGGGGGGGATGGGAAGAGAGGGAGGAATGGGGGAAGGGGAAGGGAGGAGGGAGAAGGAAAGAGAAAAGTGAGGAGAGAGAGAGAGAGAGAGAGAGAGAGAGAGAGAGAGAGAGAGAGAGAGAGATGAGAGAGAGAGAGAGAGAGAGAGAGAGATAGAGAGAGAGAAGATAAGAAAGAAAAGAAAAAGGACAACACCAAAAAGAGAAGAAATGAGTAAATAACTAGAGGATAACGCAACATGGGCGTATGCGTTAATGTGGGCGTATTCATCGAGCGCCAGACGTCATAATCTACCAAAGGCACGAACGAGTGAACAAGGAGATAAGAGAACACGATAAACATTTACTAACACGATTTTATGAGGGATAACGAAAATTGACGTCATCAATAATTAAGTCGAAGAGGAGGAGGAGAGGAGGACGAAGTAGTGCGATGATATATAGAAATAAGAATATATTTAGTAGACGAAGTATAAGGAGACGAGAGAGAGAGAGAGAGAGAGAGAGAGAGAGAGGAGAGGAGAGAGAGAGGGAGACGAGATGAGATGAGAGAAGAGAGAGAGAGAGAGAGAGAGGAGAGAGAGAAGAGAGAGAAGAGAGAGAGAAGAGAGAGAGAGACGCAGGAGAGAGAGAGAGAGAGAGGAAATAAATGAAAGGTAGGCAGGTAGAGAAGGAAGTTTGATGACTCAGTAAAGAAGGAATTTTATACGACTGAAAAGGATGAAGTTTGATGACTCAGAAAAGGAGGATCAGGAAGATGAAGAGGAGGAGAAAGAAGAGGCAAAGAGGAAGAAGAAGAAAGGGGAAGAAAGAAGAGAGAAAAAAAATAAAATTGATCTCAGAAGAACAATTAGAACAACAAGAATTAGGAGGAAAAAAATAACAAGTAGAATAATAACAAGGAGGAGGATAAGGAAGAGGAATAGGCGTGCGGTGAGATACGGCGAGCCGCGCAGGCCAAGGGGGCGGGGCGTGAGGTCAGGTCAGATAGCCATCCAGGACGATACATCAGGAGTCGTCTCAATTAGGAGAGGTCTCTGCGGTGGCGGATGCGGCGTATAAGGCACAGACTCCCCCCTTATACCCTACTTCCCTACCCCCCCTCCCTTTCCCTCTACGATGTAGCTCCCTTCGCTTCAAACCTCCCCCCCTCCCCCCCCTCCCTCCCTCCCTTTTTTAAACTTTCATCCTCGTTTCTGAGTCTTTCTCCTTCGATTCAGAGATCCCTTCTCGATCCTCGGCCTTTCTAGACGTCGACGGGCATTATTTACTGCTGTTTGTGCTCTATTTTTTCTCTTTCCCTTTCTCTTTCTTTCTTTCTCTCTCTCTGTCTCTCTCTCTCTATATTCTCTCTCTTTTTATTTCTCTTTCTCTCTCTCTCTCTTTCTTTCTATCTCTCCCTTTCTCTATCACTTACCTCCCTTTTCCACTTTTACCCACTCCTTTATTTACTCACCCACTTTCCCTTACTCATCACCCGACACTCCCCTCCTTTCCTTCCACCCTCTTTTCCTCCACCCCTTCCCTTCCCTCCCTCCATTCCCTCCACCCCTTCCCTTCCCTCCCTCCGTCGCCTCATCTCCAATTTCCGATCCTGTCTCTCCTCCAAAGACCAAAAATCTATAAATAAAAAGCGAAATACCAACCCGGGGAGGGAAAAAAAACTCGTTTGCCAAGAGATCGCAGCTGATATGGGGTGAGAGCAGCGGTGTGGGGGGGGTCATTTTACACCCGTTTCCCCCTTTCGATTAAGAAATCTGCATTTTGCCATAACATAATAAATCCGGGTTTTCGGAGGAAGTAGAAGTGGGAGGAGATGTAGAAGAAATAAAAAAGAGGAGAAACGGAAGAGGGGGAAGGAGAAGAAAAAAAGTATGAAAAGGAAGAGACGGAAGAAGAAGAAGGAATGGAAAAGAGGAAAGAAGAAGAGTAGAAGATAAAGAAGAAGGAATGAGGAAGAAAGAGACGAAGAAGAAAAAGTAGAAGATGAAGAAGAATAGAAAAAGAAGGAGGAAGAAGTAGAAAAAAGTAAGAAGAGCAAACAAACTATGGAGAAATAAACAAGTCCGTCTTAGAGCATATATACCTCGTAAACAAATAAGAAATTATAACTTTGACATAACATAATAAGCATTGATCGAAATAAAAAAAAATAATAATAAATAAAAAAACATTGAGGAACACGGCACGAAACAAGCGTGGCACCTTTTCGAAAAGATACATATCTGGTAAATAAACGCACACATTTGAATTTAAAACGCATTGATTCATTTACCTCCCTGATTAATTTTCGGGAGAAACATTTACAATTCAAAACGGAGAAAGCTGAAAGAGAGAGAAGAAAATAGATGAGAAGAATAAATTACTCCAACTCCCGCCATAACCAGAAGACAAAGATCAGATCAAATTCGAGATCTTTTTCCCGCGATACTGGAAGGCAGCCTCCTCCTCCCCTCTCCTCCTCCTCCCATGCCCATACCCCCTCCCCTTCCCTTCCCCTTAGACAAGGAATATTCCCCTTCCCCCCCCCTCCTTCCTTCCTTTCACTCCCTCCCACTCCCCTTCCCCCTCCCCTTCCCCTTCCTTCCCTCCCCCTCACTCCCCCTTACACCCCACCCATCCTCCCCTTCCCTCCCTCCTCCCACCCCTCACACCCCATCCCCTCCCCACCCACCCTTCCCAAACCCGCCCCTTTCCGCCAAGGTGCCGTACGGGAGCGTGGGCGGGGGAGGAGCGAGGGGCGTGAGGAGGGCGGGCTGGAGGAGGGCGGCATCAACACTCCGGCGGGGCGATAGCATCGGGCATCGTGTTCGTAAATTGTTAAAGCGCCGATCCTGTGCCCGACACCGATGCCCGGCTGTGATTGGTCGCCCGGGATTTACGGCGCGGGGGATTGGGCCCGCGAATGGGGCTGATTAGATCTGCCAATCTCTCATACAAATATCCAGGCTTGCTTTTTTTTTCCTCATACCCCCCCCCCCCTTCGTCTATCTCATCTTCCTCCCCCCCAGTGAAATAACGATAGGTTTCCCGATGAGGTCCTCTACCCTTTGCTCCGGTCTCTCTGTTTCCTCTTTCTCTTTTTACTCCCTCTTTTCTCTTCTTTTCTTTCCTCTGTTTTATTTCCCCCCTCTATTTCCTCTCCTCCTCTCTCTTTTTCTTTCTCTTTACTCCATTTTTTTCTCTTCTTTCTTCTCTCTTACCTTCTCCCTTCGCTCTATCTCTCCCTCCCTCCCTCCTCAAACCCTCTCTCCCTCCCCCTTCCCCATAGCCCCCCTCCCCCCTCAGCACCGGCTATGTATATCAGGCAAGTTTTCAGAGCAGCTCCTTCCCTCTCCTCAATCTCGCCCACCTTATCACCAGATCTCTCAATATATCATGGAAAAAATATCAACACAAAAAAAGAAGAAGAAAAAAGAGAAGGCAAAGGGGAGAGAGAGAGAGAGAGAGAGAGGGAGAGAGAGAGATAAGGAGGGAGAGAGAGAGAGAGAGAGAGAGATCTTAGAGAGAGAGAGAGAGAGAGAGAGAGAGAGAGAGAGAGAGAGAGAGAGAGAGAGAGAGAGAGAGAGAGAGAAGAGAGAGAGAGAGGAGGAGAGAGAGAGAGAGAGAAGAGAGAGAGAGATTCTGAATACATCATATACTAGATCACGCCCGTACGCCCACGAGAGAATGCGAGCGCTGTGAATACGTCATATACCGAATCACATGAATTTCTTTCCATGCATCCACGCCCACGCTCGCATATCTATACGCCCGCAACTCACAACCCTACGCTCATACGCCCGTACGCCCCATCCAGCTCACCCATACATCCACATCGGACTTTTTACATTCACACCCGTACTTCCGCACACCCACCCCCACGATAATTCCCACGTCCACACCTATACAACCCACACCCACGCCCATATCTACACAAACCACGGCCACGCCCACCATAATTCCCACGCCCACATCTACACAACCCACGCCCACGCCCATATCTATACAACCCATACCCACGCCCACACCTATACAACCCACACCCACGCCCATATCTTATACAACCCACACCCACGCCCACATCTATACAACCCACCCCCACGCCCACACCTATACAACTCACCCCACGCCCACATCTACACAACCCACGCCCACATCCCCAACCCACGCCCCCACGCCCTATACGAAGGAAATCGGGCGTGCGGGCGGCCAGGAGGGAAGCAATCTCATCTCTGGTTCACGCGAGGAACAAAGAGTGACGGTAACACATTATACCCTTCATAAAACACAGGGTATAAATGCCCCGGCCATAAGCCAGCGCCCTCGCAGCACCTGCTAATGAGGTGGGCGTGATGTGATGACAATGATGGTGATGCTGGTGGGGGGGGTGGGGTGGGGGGGGGTTGGTGTGGTGATGGTGATGGTGATGGTGATGATGATGATGATGATGATGATGATGATGATGATGATGATGATGATGATGATGATGATGATGATGATGATGATGATGATGATGATGATGATGATGATGATGCGATAATGATGATAAAGATAATGATGATAGTGACTGTGTCGGTGTCGGTGGTGACCCTACCCACGACTCCCACCGACGACGTTTCACGACCCCCCCCACCTTCACCTCCCACCCCCCGGCCCGAAGGACTCCCGAAACTGCTGTTCATCAATCCCATCGCTACAGACGGTCTTATCAGCTGATCTCGGCCTGATCGAAAGACCCGTAACTTGGGAAAAGGGAAGGGGAAGGGAAGGGAAGAAGGGGAGAAGAGGAGGAGAGAAGATGGGAGAAGGGGAAGAGGGGAGAGATAGAATAGAGGAGGGGGAGAAGAGGAGGAGAGAAGATGGGAGGAGGGGAGGAGGGGAGAGAGAGAAGAATGGAGGGGGAAAAGAGGGAAGGAGAAGGAAAGAGGAGAAGAGGGGAAGGGAAGGAGAGGAAATGGAAAGGGAATTGAAAAGGAGATGGGAAGGGGAAGGGGAGAGTGGCTGAGGGGAAAGGGGTATCGTGGAGAGGGAAAGTGGGTAGAGGGGGAGGGGTATCGTGGAGAGGGGAGGGGGGGAGGGGTATCGTGGAGAGGGGAGGGGGGGGGGTATCGTGGAAAAGGGAGGGGGGAGGGGTATCGTGGAGAGGGGAGGGGGGGGGGGGAGAGCGATGCAGTGGCGCTGGCCGAAGCAACGAGTAGGTCCGCGGCAGTAAATCATAGAGGCCTTTACGAGTTTTCTTCACTTCGACTCCCGTAAAAAAAAAATAGAAAAAAGAAACAAAAATGAGGAAAAAGCCACTCGTGAAACGGTGTTGTTGCAGAAGTTGCAGTTGTAGTTGTAGTATTAGTTGTAGTATTCGTAGTAGTAGTAGTAGTAGCAGTAGTAGTAGTAGTAGTAGTAGTAGTAGTGTTGTAGTAGTAGTTGTGTAGCAGCAGCAGCAGTAGCAGCAGCAGCAGCAGCAGCAGCAGCAGTAGTAGTAGTAGTAGTTGTAGTAGTAGTAGTAGTAGTAGTAGTGTAGTAGTAGTAGTAGTGTAGTAGTAGTAGTAGTAGTAATAGTAGTAGTATTAGTAGTAGTTTTTGTTGTTTTGTTGTAATTGTAGTTATTGTAGTTGTTGTTGTTATAGGTTTTGTAGTAGTTGTAGTATTATTAGCAAGTTGCTATTGTTTTGTTATTGTTGTTGTTTTTGTTCCAGTTGTAGTTGTTGTTGCTGCTGTCATCCATCTGCCATACGTGACCTCTCCCATCATAAATAATATTCAAATCCCCATCAACAAGGCTTCCTCGCTCCTGTACTACACCCCAAAAAATAATAATAATAAAAATATAAAAAATCAGAACACAAGCAAACCACAAAGCCACTTCGGCGTACATTACAGCTAGCACAGTTTGCTTGTTTGATCCGCCCACTTACTTCCCTCGCTTCCCTGCTTGCTCGCTTCCCTGCTTGAGGACACAGGAACGAGTGGGCGTGCGAGCGGGCGGCGGGCGTGCGGGGGCGGGTGGGCGGCCAACAGGGATGGTTTATTGCGGGCGGTTCATCACCCGTTCAAGAGATGCCTGCACGAGTTATCTCTCTCCCCCTCCGCCGCCGTGCTAACAAAGGGAGCTCTGCCTAAAACGAGAGATCTTCGCCCCCGGACCCCCGAGCCTTATTCCTGTCATTTTTTTCTCTCGTTCTTATTATTATTTTTATTCCAACAGTACTTTTTTCTTTCTTTTCTGCTTCTGCTTTTTCTTCTTCTTCTTCGTCTCTATCTTCTGTTTCTTCTGTTTCTCTTCTGTCTTCCCTCCATCGCCCTCCTCCCCCCCGTCCCCCCCTCTCTTTCCCCCCCTCCCTCCCTTTTTCCTCCCCTCCCCACTCTCCTTCCCCCTTCTTTCCCTCCCATTTCAAATTTCGCGCCATCTTTTCCCCCTTTCCCCCCTCTCCCCCCTTTTTTGCCCCAAGAAATCCGCCAAGTCACCGCCCTCATCGCAAGCAGGATCTGACCCTAAATCATGCTCTGCAAAAGGTGTTTGGAATCCTTAGATAATCAGCGAACTGCCACGTATCCCTAAAAGCGGGGCGGCCATGACGGAGAGGCGGTCGTCCTCCTCATAATTCTGTGTTTTCTCATTTTCCCAATTTCTTCCCCCGTCCTCCTGCCTGCTCTCTCAGGTTCTCTTTTGTCCGTTCTCCTTTTTTAAATTTTTTCCTTCCAATGAGTTAGTTTTCCTTCTATCTCTCTCTGTCTCCCCCTTCTCATATATACTTTTTTTTATTCGCCCCCCCTCTTTTATCGTGTTTTCTTTCCTTTCCTTCCCTTATGATTCCCCATCCTCCTTCTGTTCTCCCTTCCCCCTCCCATCCTAACTACCGCCACCTCCCTCCTCCCTCCCTATCCTCTCCTTCCCTCTCCTCCCTCCTATCCTCCTTCCTCAATTCCCCTCCCCTTCCTCTCCCCTCCCTACCCTCCCTACCCTCCCTCCTCCCCTCCCTCCCCTCCCTCCCTCCCTTACCTCCTTCCTCTCCCTCCCTCCCTCCCCCCCTCCCCTCCTCTCCCTCCCCTTCCCCTCCTCCAACCGCCATCGCAGTAATGTACAATTTTCATATTCATGCCCAGCCATCCCGGGCCAAATTATGACTTTTTTGATAATGCCTCGATCGCTATAAATTCCTGACGACGGACATTAACGATTAAAACCTCCGCGGAACGGACGCGGCGTAAATCACGGGGTCTCTAAGGCTTAAATCACCCGACGCAGGCGCTGAAGAATGGCCCTTCCGGCCCCGTGATGGATACGACTCTCTTGCCCCTGTAATGAGATGTCGGAATTAAATAATGCTTGATTTTGCTTAGATAAGGATCGCGGGTTTGAAGCCTTAGCCTACAATGGTCACTACTCTCATTACCATCCGATAATTGGTCAATCGGACAGCGGGAGGCGAGCGCTGGGCCAATCAGAATGCAGTATTTTATGACCCCCTGTTGCGATTGGACAGATGAGGTAATCCGACGCCCACCGGACGGGCTGCCGCGGAGGCCGTGATGGAGCTCCCTCCTCCCAATTATAAATCCAGCCGCTATACTTCATTATGGCAACAGGTAAGCCCCACACCTTGACGGCCTAACGTTGAGGGGAGGAGGGGGAGAGGGGGGGGAGCAGCGGGCGCATTCCTCAGCGATAACGCCCACGCCCTTCTTGTCCTCACGCCCACTAAACAGATTGAGAAGGAAGGCAGCGAATGCATTTGAGGATGGCATATCTCCTTCAGAGCTTTTTGTCTCCTTTCCACTTTCCCATTTCCTCTTCTTCTCTCTGAATATCTTCGTCTCCTTCCCCTCTGAACTCCCTCTCCCCATTTAATGTACCCTTTCCACTTCCCCCTCTCCTTTCCTCTGCCCACTTCCCCTTCCACTGTCCTCCGACCCTTTCCCTTGTCCCCCTCCCCTTCCCCCTTCCACCTCCCATATCTCCTCTTTCCTCTTCCACTTCCACTTCCCACTTCCCTTGTCCCCCTGCCCCTTCCCCTTCTCTTTTTACTTCCTCACTTCCCCCTTCCCTTAGAGCAGGTCTTTCAGAGCAAATTCATCCTGTATGTCTTGACACTATATCATCCATCATCATCATCATCATCATCATATGAAAACTATTTATATTTTTCTCTCCCTTTCCCTTTCTCTTTCTCCTCCTTTTCTCTCTTATTCGCTCACTCATTTACTTGCTCAATCACACACTCATTCACTCGCTCTATAAGTACATGTGTGTGTGTTTGTTAGTGTAAACGTCTATTTGTGTATGTGTTTGTGCATGCGTATATGTATTTGTGCGTGTGTGTGCGTGAGTTGCATGGGCGTGTGCTGCAGGTCCGCCCGCCCGCCTGAGCGATGGGCGTGCGGCATGCGAGGCGAGCATTCGTCAATCACCGCCGTGGCCAGGCTGGGCCGGGCCGGGCCGGGCCGGGCGGCGTCGGAGGGCCAGCGCGGCCATCCCTCGCCCCCCCCCTCGCCTTGGCCGAAAGCAACGCAAGCAGAGCCGGAAAGCCGAGAAGCCGAAAAGCCGGAGAGCCGCAGGACCGGGGCGCGAGCGAGCCGACGCCGCGAAGCCGGGCGGGACGGAGGCCGCGCCGCCGCCGGCCGTGGCAGGGATCAGATAAGGCCTGATACATCACCCATATTTTAATAGACGGCCCAACGCGCCAAGACTTTACTGCCGATTATTCTCCGTAATTGGCTGATGATTTTTAATGTTAATTAGGCTCGGGACGTGCAGCTTTTTCTCTCTCTCTCTCCCTTCCCAGTTCGCACGGTCCTCTCTATCCCCCGCTTCATCTATCTCTTCGTATGTCTCTTCCTCTCTTCTTTTGCCCACTTTGCCTTCCTTTTTAACATTCCTCGTTAGGCACCGTTGCTCGAATCCACCGCTAGAAATTATCGCTAGAAAATATTGCTAGATATTATCGCTAGCCGAGTGCCACCGGAGATCTACGCCCCCTCCCCCGCCCAACCCCATCCCTCATCTCCCACTGCAACGCCCTGGCAGGATGGAGGCCAACGGAGAGGGGGTCGGGTGAGGGAGGTTGGGGGCATAGAAGGAGTAGGGAGGGTAGGGGGAAGGAAAGGAGAGGGTAGGGGAAAGGTAGAGGGAAGGCAGGGGAGGGGGAAGGAAAGGAGAGGATAGGAGGAAGGTAGGAGGAGGGGAGGGATAAAGTAAGGGAAGCGAAGTTGTATTGAAGAGGAATCTCTTGCGCCCCCACCACCTGATACCGTGGTGGAGACCTCCGTTCCTCTCCCCCTCCCTTCCATTCTCTACCCGCTGTATCTAAAGCGTGTCTTCCACGCTCTCCCTTCTCTCCTTTCCTTTCCTTTCTCCTCCTCCTCACTTCCCTCTCGCTCTTCTTTCTGCTCCTCCATCTCCCCTTTTTCCTATTTCTCTTCTGCCCTCTTCCTTCCCTCTCCCTCTTCTCCTTTCCTCTCTCCCTCCTCTCCTCTTCTCTCTCTCTCCCTCTCCTTTCTTGCCCTAGCTCTCCTCTCTTCCCTCTCCTTTCCATCTGTCGCTGTCTGTCGCTCCTGTCGGCGGGCCAGGCGAGGCAAGGCGAGGCAAAGGGCGGTGAGGCAAGACGAGGGGAGGCGAGCGAGGTGTCAGCAGCACGAGCAGCAGCCCCATGAGCTAAGCAGGCAGCAGGAGAGGGCGGCACACTGAGCCTCCTGCTGCGAGGTGGTTTATGAGAGTCAACAAGCTGATGCGGCTGACACTCACCATCAGCATCACTACATAACGTCTTTATAACCCTCTGCCGCCGCCCTGCAGGGGGCCCACACGCTTGCAAGGGTGGGCCCGGCCCTCAACGCCGCCGCCGTCTTCGGTGGTCCTCCGGCGCTCGTCTGCGCTGTCCTGGTCTCTATTTTCCTCTCTCTCTTCTTTCTCGTCTCTATTTTCCTTTCTCTTTTCTTTATCGTCTCTATTTTTCTTTACCACTCTTCTCTTTCTTGTCTGTCTTCTTACTTCCTCTCGCCTCTCTCTCTCCTTCTCCTCCCCCCCCCCCCCCCCGTCATCCATCACTATATTTTTCAATCTTTGCTTTCTCGTGGCCTGTTACCTCCCCTCCCATTGTTTGGCCTAAATGTCGAACGACCGCACTGCAATCTGCGCCGATTTGCACGCTGCAGCTAAATACAGCAATTTAACTGCTACAGCGACGCCACCGTTCCCTTCCACCTCCCTTTCCTCGCCCCTGCCCCCTTCCCTTTGCCACTCCTCCCTCCCCCTCCCCCTCTCTTCACCTTTTCTCGCCCCCAATATTTTCTCCACCCACCCCCTTCCCTCTACCTTTCATGGCCCTCGCCCCTTCCCCTAACTTTCCTCCCCCTCCCCGAACTTTCCTCCCCCACCCCACACTACCGCCCCCCTTCCCCCTTTCCTCCCCGTCGTTCCCTCCTCTCATAACCTTTACGCGCCCATTAACGACAAGGCGCATCAGAGCGAAGTCGCCCCAGCCAATCAGTGCCCGTTTAAGCCACTTCAGGCCAATCAGCGCTCGTTTACTGCTGATGTCCCAGCCATTCAAACCTTATCTGCACAATTCGCTGACCAATCAAGACCCGTTAACGCAGGGCACAGTGACCAATCAAAAGGCCGCATTATCCTCTATTAGAGGTCGAAATTACAGCAATCTCTTGCATGATGGTTGCCTGTAATCTTCGGCAACATAAATATCACTCACCGAGTAGCACCGCCGGGAGCTATGTGTACAGGGCGAGTGCTTGTGTACACAACCCGACTCTTCGAGACTACATCATCGCCCACGTATGTACACCAGGGCTACAAATGTACACCGAGGCTACTTTGCTCGCCGGGACTACGCACACGACGGCCGGTGTTCGCCTCGGGCTCCGGTTGGAATCCAATTTCAACCCCAATCAAGATACAACAATTAATCACTGCGGGAGATTAATGCGACGGCCTCATCTCCTCCATCATCGGGACGGAGAGGGAAGACGGCCGGCCCACGCGGAGGGGAGGGGAGGGGGGAGGGGGAGGGACGGAGGGGAGTTGGGAGATAGTGGGATGGAGGGAGGGAGGGAGTTGGGAGTTGAGAGGGAGTGGGAAGGGGATGGGGATGGGATGGAGCTGGGCGGGATTTGGGTTGGGGATAAGGATCGAGAGGATGAGAAGGAATGAGGATGAGGACGAGAAGAACAGAGGATTACGGAATACGAAGAGGTGGAGAGACGTAGAAACAGTGCAGAGAAGACCAAGGACGACCCCGCACGAGAAGAGTTCGTGGCCGACGACGGACGAAGGGGACCGGCCCGCGCGAACGACTCCCAAAAAGAGCGAAGGAGCGAAAAATGGCGGGCGCGGAGTCGTAACGACGATCTGCCACGGGGCCGCGACCGGGTCCCACTGCAACCCGGGCTTAGATTACACATGCAAAAACCCGAACCATAAATTACGGCGCAGGATGTGGCTTGTGGCAGATCCATACGGAGCGGCGACCCGCCACCGTTGTCGCGCTCCCGTTCTGGCCGCCGCCGACAGGCAGGCAGTTGGGGCGGGGTCTCGTGCGCCCTCGGTAGTACTTCGCCTTGGTAGTCCGCTCATATCTTTCGTTATTCTTGCATCCTAGTAGTCGCTTGTTCGTCCCGGCAGTCGCTCCTAGTAACCGTGCGACCTGCAGGTCCCTCTGAACTCCATAAATCCCCGAGCGCCACGGCCGAGATCGCAGAATGAATCGCGCGATGTCGCCAGGAATCCCATTCACTGTCTCATCCCCGCGTCCTTATCGCGCGGATGAGAGATGTCAGCAGTCTCAGCGAGCCTTGCAGAGCCGGGCAGAGAGGCTGAACTAATTGCACCGCGTTGCCCTCGTGTTGCAGCCGTCCAAATATGCAACAAAACACATACAGATAAAAATATTGGAAACAAAAACGCTCGCTGGATCAGGGGCGCTCGTGTGCCTGTCTTGCCCCGGACGCCCTCGCTACCCATGATTGAAGGCGCGATGCACAGATAACACGGGCGGGGGCAAGCGAACACCGCCCTTACGCACCCCCCGCCGTAGGGTCTTCGCCCGTGAGCCCCAGCGCGCCCTCCGTCGCCCTTACCGCCCTCGGGTACAGAGGTCATTTCCAGACGGGGAAAAATTATAAGATTCGGCAAAAGTGGTTTAGCAACCGGCCGGGGATCAGCCACGGGGGAGGATGCGTCCCTTTGTACATCACCTCGTCGGGGGAGAATAGGTGGGGAGGGAAAGGCAAGGGGCGATCTGGGGAGAGGGAACACCCGGGGAGGAGCAGGAGGAGGAGGAATTAGCAGAGGACGACCTGCAACAAAGCCTTGCAATCGGGGGGGGGGGGGGGGCAAGGAGGAGCTTCCTCGCAGGCGCAAGCAGAGACAAGGGATTCACGACTGTTGACTTGGCCTTGACTCGCCCCGTCGCCTCACCATCCTCACCACGTCATTATCACACCTATTACCCACGCCCCATTATGCCGGCCGCCATCATCACCATTATGCCATCACCATTATCAACATCAACTCAAGTGCTCACGCTCCATTGATAAATACCTTGTCATCACTTGGATCGCCATCGCTCGTTATTCACACCCCATTTATGCTGCCGTCGTCACTATCATCACCATTCGTTTCCCACGCCCTGTTAATGGCATCATCACCATAATCATCTTCACCATGATCATCATCACCAACAATATCACCATTATCATAATCATAACCATCATCTTCATCACCATCATCATCACACACACGAATAACCAATGCACACAATTCATCCAAAACACCCCAACCAAAAACAAGAATATGAAAATTAGAACAAGAAGAAAAAAAAAAAGAACAAGAAAAGAAAACAAAAGAAAAAGAAGAACAAGAAAAAAAAGGAAAAGAAGAAAAAGAAAAAGAAAAGAAAGAAAAAATAAAAAAGAACAAGCAGAAAAAAGAAAAAAGAAAGCAGAAAAAAGAAGAAAAAAAAAAAAGAAAGAAAAAGAAGAAGATCAAGAAGAAAAATATATCAGCGTTACCAACACACTCAAAACACACACAAACCCAAAACCCTCCACCAACCTGCTCCCCCACCCCCACCCCACCACCCCCAGCTAATCGCCCACGCCTCCCATTCGAGCAAACGATCCAACCCGAACTCTCGAGGCCCGAAAGGGTTATCAATTCCCGGGCATTACGCACCTCGGGACGGCGCTCGCCCGGAGACAAAACGGCACGATTAATTTGCCTGAAGTTTAGGCTTGGCGCAACAATGGCGGGTCGTGAGGAACATTGAGACGTCCGGGAGGGGGTAAGGGAGGAGGAAGGGAGAAGGGAGGAGGGGAGGAGGGAGGGGGAAGGAAAAGGGGTGTAGTGGAGGGAGGGAGGGAAGGGGGAAGGGGAAGGGGGAGGGAGGGGAGGTGGAGAAGGGAGGGGAGGAGTAAGGGGAGTGGAGGAGGAAGGGAAGGGGGAAGAGGAGTGGTGGAGGGAAAAGGGGAGTGGAGGAGGAAGGGAAGGGGAAGAGGAGTGGTGGAGGGAAAAGGGAGTGGAGGAGGAAGAGGAGTGGTGGAGGGAAAAGGGGATGGAGGATGGGGTGGTGAAAAAAAGATGCAAGAAGGAAATCGAAAGAAATATAGATATCCTAAAAAGAGAGAAACAAACAAACATACATACACGGAACAAAAAAAAAAATGCCCCCCACCCCACCCCATCGTGACCGAAAACCTAAAAACAATAAAAAATAGTAAAAAGAAAATGGAAAAAAATCAAAGGGCAAACTCAACAAAAGCGAAAACGTGCGCAAAACCGAGCCGAACATTCCAGCCAACAATGTGGGTCACGAGGCAATTAATTCGAAGGATATGCAAAGGAAGGAGGCGATAATTGGCAGGCGACGAAAGAAGAAGGAGAGAGAAGAAAAAAATGGAAAATAGAAAGGCTAGGTCTTTCTTTTTTTCTCTTTCTCTCTCTTTTTTATTTTCTCTTTCTTTTTCTCCTCCCACTCTTTCTTTTTCTCTCTCTCTCTTCTCTCTCTCTCTTTTCTTTCTCTCTCTTATAAACAAGTAATTACACTTAGGTTCTCTATGCAAGGCAGGACTGCGATGGGCGTGATGTGGCGGCAACGGGTGGGTTTTGGGATGTGGGTACGGGTTGTAGGCTCGGTGGACAGTATAACCCAGAAAGGAGGGGGAGGGGGAGGGGGGGGGGAGAGGGGAGGGAGGAGGGAGGAGAGGGAGGGTGGAAAGGGGTAGAAAGGGTAGGGAGAGGGTGAGAGGGGCAGGGGAGAGGGGTAGAAAGGGCAGGAGGGTGGGCAGGATAGGAAGGGTAGGGAGAGGAATAGAAGGCTAGGGGATAGAGGTAGAAGGGCAAGGAGAGGGAGGGGGGGCTGGATCAGGGAAGGTAGGGAGGGCAGGGAGGGGGGGCGAACCCTCCGCACATGCTTCCCGATGCATGATAAACTCGCCCCGATCAATCACGCGCCTGACAATGTAATTCGGGGTTCATGACTGGAAACGGCCCATCGCTGATCAATTCATTCAACCCGACGAAGATGCCCTTAAAATATGGACTCGCAGCCGCCCACCGACCACCGGCCGCTCAGAGGAGGCTCGTCACTGCACCGCCCTCGCGCCCCATCGCCCGGACGCCCGTGAGCCCTGCAGCACGCCCGCGGGAGGATCGAAACGCCCGCGAAACAGCACCGTGTCGCTCCCTGAACATTTTTTTTAGTTCTTTCCACGCCCGGCGCGGGCATTGTCTCTTCCTTCTTCCTCTTCTTACTTTCTTTCCTACCCTAAGGTCATCCTCGCCGTGTTGCTTGCCAACCTCCTCCTCCTCTTCTTCCTGCTTCCTTCTCCCCCTTCCTACATTCTTTTCCTCCTTCTTCCTCCCTTCCCTTCTTTCCTTTCTTCCTTCCTCCCTCCCTCATCCCTCAACCCCCCCTCCCTCCTACCACCCCCCTCCTCCACTCTTTCTCTCTCTCCTTCCTTCCCTCCTTCCCCAGCCCCTCTCCCTCCCCCACCTCCTCGCTCCCACCCACACCCACTCCCTCCCTCATTTTTCCTTCATCTCCCTCCCTCCCTCCCCCTCACTCCCCTCCCCTCCCGCCCACCTCCTCGCTAAGCCAACGGCTAAATAAACATATTTACCGCATTAATGGTGTCACGATAGAGTGTCAGCCCGAAGTGTCAGCCCGCCTGCCACAAAGACGCCAAGCATCCCCGGAGGAAGCTGACACCCTCCAGAGTAATTTACGGCGCGGATTAGCAACTCCGCGACGTGCCTGGGCAAAAGGACGCCACATTATCGGGCACAAATCATGCAACAGCTTTGTGCCCAACATCAACAACCTTGCCTGCGCGGGGCTGCAATGCCGGGCGCTGACAGACAAGCAGGATGGCCTGCGGTGTGGGGTGGGTGAAAATGGTGGTGGTGGTGGTGGTGAAAATGGTGGTGAAGGTGGTGGTGATGGTGGTAGTGGTGATAAGAATGGTGGAGGTGGTGGTGGTGAAAATGGTGGTGGTAGAGGTGATGAAGATTATGGTAGTTATGATGTGATGCGACGGAAGCGGAAGGTTGAGGAGGTGGAAGTGGAGGGTACAAAAATAAATAGCGGTAGAGAAGGGTAGGAAGGGTGAAGCAGAGACGGACGTGGAGGGAAGAAGGGAAGAGGAGGAGAAGGGAATAAGGCGGAGGAGGCGGAGGAGGCGAAGGCGGCGACTCAGACGGACGGAGACGTATGGCGGAGGCGCAAAAAGAGTGACCCGTCGCTGCAGTAATTAATTCTCGGCCGCCGCCTCTCGCGTGCTGATGGAGGCTGCCGCTCTCCTCCTCGCCCGCGCCCCGCCCCGCGCCTCTCCGGAGCCGTCTCGTGCCCTCCGCTTCCTTCCTTCCTTCCTCTCTTTCCTTTTTCTTTCTTCTTTCCCCTTCCTTTCTTCCTTTTCCTTCCTTTCTCTCCCCCTTCCTTTCCCTTCCTCCCTTTCTTTCTCTCCCCTTCCTCCTTCCTTTCTCTCCTTCTTCCTCCTTTCCTTTCTCTCCCCTTCCTCCCTTCCTGTCTTTCCCCTTCCTCCCTTCCTTTCCCATCCTTCCTTCCTCCCTCCCCTCTCTCCCACGAGTACGAGTAGCAAAGTGAGGCTCCCTTGGAACGAGCACAGGTGGGAAACACGTGGTCGTACACGCGCCCCTTCCACCCTTCCTCGCTCCCTTCCCTCCCTCCCTCCTTCCCACCCTTCCTCACTCCCCTCCTCCCTCCCCCTTTCCACCCTTCCACCCCCTTCCCCTCCTCCCTTCCCCACTCCTCCCTCCCTCCCCTCCTCCCTCCCTCCCTCCCCCTCCCCTCCCCCTCCCCTCCCACCTCCAACCCTTGTGTCCCTAAACCCTAATTACGCCCCACTTCCCCTCTGCCACCCACGCCGCCCGCAAGGACCTTATGTCGACACGCCGCTAAGGCTTGGGTAAACGAGGATCCTGTTAACGAGGTTTGGGTACACGCGGCTTGGGTAGAAGTCTTGGGCAAGAGAGGCTTGGGTAGGTCTTGGGCAAAGACTTGGGTAAATGACCCTGGGTAGACTTGTTTTTGAGGTAATCCGTCCTTGTAAAACGAAGCAATCGGGAACGAGGCTCAGATTTGAACACAGGGTTTGGGTAAAAAAAAACAAACAACTAATAATAATATAATGTATTCTTCGGTAAACCAGCCACTCGGACAGAACAAGAGTAATTCTCCTTTCGTCAAATACCAAAAGGACTTAAGTACTTTGCATACAAAGTCCTTTACCGAATAAGTGCCATATCGTGTCTCCCTCCGTGGCACCCACCAAGGGTCGAATGGTGCCACAGGTCTTCCGGTTCCTGTACATCTTGGGCGTTATTTTTACTGTCGTCGCCGTTTCATTATCCGTCGATGGGGGAAATATTAGTAATATAAGTAGAGACCTCTTCTTTACATTCAATATAACTGACATTATTACTAGGAACCTCATTCGTGACTTTCAATATCACTGACATCAATAGTAGAGACCATTCGTACTTTCAACCTTACTGACATCATTATTTGAGACCCCATTCGTGACTTTCAATATCACTGACATCACTGGGACCCCATACTTACCCCGTACTTACAATATAACTGCTATTATTAGAGACCTCATTCGTGACTTTCAATATAACTGACATCATTATTAGAGACCTTCTTACTTTCTTACTGACATCAATAGTAGGGACCTCATTCGTATTTTCACTGACATTAAGTAGCGATAGTTTCCCTATGTGTCGAAAAAAACTGAAAGCAGAGCGCCTTCTCCCGCAGATTCCGAGACGAGACTCCGAATTCTCGTTGGTTCACGGACGACGAGGCTTCGGATGAAAATAGAAAGCAATTGATGGCAATCTTCGGGCTTTGTCAGGGCTGATGGTATTTTTTGTTGGTGATTTGATATTGTTATTGGTGGTGATTTGCTGTTGTAATTATTGATGTTTTAATGTTTTGCCAATGCTCTTTGTTGCCGATACCGTGTCTTGCTTTTGTTTAGGATATATCTACACGATATATCTTGTTCCCCCCAGGTCCGTCCCCCCCCCCTACCCGGCCTCGTCCGATTGCGCGGGAGACGACGAGAGTCCCAGAAATAGCCCCGCCGTCGAGCCAATTAATCTCGAGAAGCGTAAATGAAGCGCGATCGTCCTGACACCCGACTTTCTGCGCCGCGCCGTGGAGGTGAATGGCGGCCGAAATACCGCTTTTTCCCGCGCGATTCGTCGTCAGCGAGCGTCGTTTTTCGCGGCCTTTTTAAATCTGATTTTATTTGATCTTATTTGTCGTTTTCATAAGTAAACAATATTCTTGCTTTTAGGTATTATTCATGAAGTGAGGTTTTCATCCCGCAGATCGGTGAAAATAACAGAAAACTCGGGTGGTATTCCGAAAGTTTGGCATTATTTACCACGACTATTGCTCGGTGAAGCTAACACCCATTCTATTACAACTCTAAACATAACCAATAAAATAATTACGACAATTTCGCTATGAGATCCATCGGCATGCAAATCGGTGAAACTAACCACCGCAACTTGTAAAGACCTCCCCATTTATTCATGACAATTTTGCTTTTTTTCCCGCCAACACGCAGCGCGGTGAAGCTAACACAACACCCGACGCCATGAAGAACAGCTCCGGTTACGCTTAATAACAACATAACAGAAATGAGGACATGCCACTTAGCAGGACAATCAACATCCTCCTCATGCCACTGATTCACGACTCGCTCCAGTTCCTTTGTAGGAGCAAAACCCACGGTGGATATAATGGCTGGGGCGAGGACAGCTGCACGCGGCCCTGCAATTCCCGTGTCATACAAACCCCTTGTGATCTGTAACGTGAAGGCCAGAGTTCGGAAAGCTACATTTTTTTTTTTTACTTTAACTTTGACACGTTTATTGAGACAAAAACAAGCACATTTTATTAGAACCATAGAGTTTGGAGAGCTACAGGATTATTATATATATATTTTTTTTTTTTTTACTTTACTTTGACACGTATATTGAGACAAAAAACAAATACATTCTATTAGAGCCATGGAGTTTGGAGAGACACAAGATTTTAGAGCCACAGAGATCGGAAACTCGAACTTCTGAAGTCTACAGCCATAGAAACGTACCCTAATCTGCATAAAAAATCGACTCAATTAATTGATCCATTAAAAATGCCAAAGAAAAGAAAATGATTCCCAGAGCCACCGAAAGTCACCCTAAACTGACCCACGCAATTCGTATGAATTCCATATGAATTTTACAAGGAGGGGGCGATTGGAGAGAGGGAGAAGGGGGGGGGGGTGCAGGGGAAGGGGGGGGGGGATGGGAAGCAAATTAGGAACAGCGAATTGTCAAGGAATGCCAGCGGGCGGAATGGGCGTGCATGTCATGTGCCTGACATTGCCCGCCGGATTCCGGTGTGACGTTTGGGTATGACCTTGGCACGCGTTACGTACACACGTGTATACGAACGTCCGGAGTCATATTCACACACACACACACACACACACACACACACACACACACACACACACACACACACACACACACAGACACTACTTCTACTATTACTACTACTACTGCTGCTGCTACTACTATTATTACCCCCCCACACTCCCCTCACTCGCATGCATCACCCTCATACCCCCCCCCCCCCATTGATAGTCGCGTGTGAGTGCTCGTTACGGCTGTTATGGCCTGGTCATTCTTGCCCCTTGTTCCTCCTCCTCCGTTCCGCGAAAAGGGAGAGAACGCGAAACGGAGAATTATCTCTTATTGTCTTTTCCCTCCTCTTATTCCGTCACTTCTCTATTAATTTAATATCTTCTCTTCTCTTCTATCCTTTATTAGCATCTATAGAATGTATCAAGTGAGATACATATTCATTCTCTCTCTCTCTCTCTCTCTCTCTCTCTCTCTCTCTCTCTCTCTCTCTCTCTCTCTCTCTCTCTCTCTCTCTCTCTCTCTCTATCTCTCTATCTATCTATCTATCTATCTATCTATCTATCTATCTATCTATCTATCTATCTCTATCTCTATCTCTATCTCTATCTCTATCTCTATCTCTATCTCTATCTCTATCTCTATCTCTATCTCTATCTCTATCTCTATCTCTATCTCTATCTCTATCTCTCTCTTTCAATTTCCAATCCCTCTTTTTATGTGATCTATGATTGTATTTCTGGAGCCAATGTATTGTAGAAGGAGGGAGAGA
Source organism: Penaeus vannamei (assembly GCF_003789085.1). Taxonomy (NCBI): domain Eukaryota; kingdom Metazoa; phylum Arthropoda; class Malacostraca; order Decapoda; family Penaeidae; genus Penaeus; species Penaeus vannamei. The sequence continues at coordinate 52,150 of NW_020869810.1, read as the reverse complement.
GAAGATAAAGAAAAAAAAACAGAAGAAAATAGAAGAAAAAACACGACAGAAATACAAGAGTCCGAAAAAGGGGGGAAAGTGGGGAAAGACGAAAGAAAGAGTGGAAGAGGGGAGTAGCCCCCTCACCCCCACCCCATCCCCACCCCCCTCAGCAGATCTGTGGGGGCGCATGACCACACACAGGCCTCGACAGGGTATCCATCATGGAAAGGTTCCGGTGAGGAGCACCAATAGACCAAGGACGAGATGGGGGGGGGGGGGGGCGGAGGAGGAGAGGGGGAGGATGGATCTCAATGGGTGATGAAGGGGGTGAGTGATGTGGGGAAGGGAATGTGAAAGGGTGAGAGAAGGGTGTTGGAGGGGTGATGTGGGGGATGGTGAGAGAAGGGTGGTGTGAGGGAGGGAATGTGGGAGGCTGAAAGAAGGGGTGTCGGAGGGGTGATGTGGGGGAGTGTGATGTTGGGGAGGGGATGTGGGGAGGGGTGAAAGAAGGGGTGAATGTGGGGGATAGGGGGATGGAGGAGGTAATATGGAGAGTGATGTGGGGGAAGAGGTAATGTGGGAGGATGATGTAAGAAGGTGATGAAAGTATGGAAGGGATATTCCAATGGGTGATGTGTAGAAGTGTATTTTAATGGGTAGGGGATGGGGGAGGGGAGTACTTAGAATAGGGGGGGGAGGTCCAAAACGTGGATGAGAAACGGATGAATCAAACCCACGAGCCAAGCAGACGAGAGAGAGAGAGAGAAAAAAAAACGACCACGCTTAAACCCAACTCAATATTGACTCCATCAAAAAAAAATCAATAAATACACAAAATACAAAAAAAAGCCAATAAAGAAAGAGAAAAAAGAGAGAGACGCCATAAACAAACAAACAAAACAAATCAACAAACCCACAAAATACAAAACAAAAACAAAAACAAAAGCCAATAAACAAAGACAAAAGAGAGAGAGAGAGAGAGAGAGAGAGACGAAGCGAGAGCCAAAAATCATAAATCGGACATCATGATATACAGCGGCCCGTCAGCACACATACAAACATGTCCTCCCGACGTTAATGCGCGGTGGGCACGCGAGGGACACACCGGGGGCTTCGACGTCGCTCGCCGTGAGGAGGAGGAGGCTGAGAGAAGAGAGGAGAGAGGGAGAGAGGGAGAGAGGAGAGAGAGAGAGAGAGAGAGAGAGAGAGAGAGAGAGAGAGAGAGAGAGAGAGAGAGAGAGAGAGAGAGAGAGAGAGAGAGAGAGAGAGAGAGAGAGAGAGAGAGAGAGAGGGAGAAGAGAGAGGAGAAGAGAGGAGAGAGAGACAGAGACAGAGACAGAGACAGAGAGAGAGAGAGAGAGGAGAGAGAGAGAGAGAGAGAGAGAGAGAGAGAGAGAGAGAGAGAGAGAGAGAGAGGAGAGAGTGAGAGGGGGGGGGGAGAGGGAGTGTATGCGTGTATGTGTGTGTGTGTGTGTGTGTGTGTGTGTGTGTGTGTGTGTGTGTGTGTGTGTGTGTGTGTGTGTGTGTGTGTGTGTGTGTGTGTGTGTGTGTGTGTGTGTGTGTGTGTGTGTGTGTGTCCCCTTTTCCTTTCACCTTTCTTTTTCTCCTTCCTCCTCCTTATCTTCCCCCTTTTTTCCTTTCCCCTCTTCTCACCCTCTCCCTCTTCCTCTTCCATTCCCCTCCTCCTCTCCCTATCTCCCCTCTCTCTCTTCCATCCCCCTCCCCTTTCTTCCTCTCCGTCTCCCCTTCCCCTCTTCCATTCCCTCATTCCTCTCCCTTTCCCCTCGCGGATAGCTAATGAGGAGGAAGAAATGTGGCGCGTAATTAACATTGTGTGCGTGTTATCCGTGCGTTATCTCGGATGCTGCTGCTTATCCCCTGCTCGGACATCATCACCTCGCCTCCCCTTCCCCCCACCCTCCTCCCCTACCCTATCAATCTTTCCTCCCCTCCCTCCCCTACCCACCATCCCAATCTCCTCCCCTCTCCCTCCCTATCTCAACTTTCCTCTTTCCTACCCTTCCCCATTCTCATGTCTCCCCCTCCCTCCTCTCCCTCCTCCTCTCCCCTCCCCTCACCCCCATCTCAATCTTTCCCGCCCCTCCCCTCTTCCTTACCCTCTTCTTGTCCCCTTAATAGCTTATTCAATACGTTTCTGGCATTTCCTCTATCCCCCTCCCCCCTTACCCCCCCCCTTCCCCTCCCACGCCCATATGTAAGGGGAAATACAACTGTTGTTCTTGTCTCGTGTTGAGGGTGGGGGGTGGGGGGTGAGAGGAGGGGGGGGCGAGCAATCTCTCCCTTTGTTTCGTATCATTGCGTAATCATTCTATTGTGATTCCATTATTGATTCTCTGGCCGTTTATTCTCTTTTCGCTTCTCGTTCGACTGTATATTCTCGGGTTTTCTCTCTTCCTCTTATCATTGTCATTACTATTGTTGTCATTATCACGATTATCTTCATCACTACTATCATTGTTATTATCATTCTTATTATCATCAAAACTAATATTATCATTGTTATTATCATTCTTATTATCATCAAAACTAATATTATCATCATTACTAATCATATTATCATTATCATTATATATTTTATCATCATTATATATTCTACCATCATCATCATGTATTTTATCAGCATCATATATTTTTTCATTATCATCATCATCATATCCATCATCATCATTATCATCATCATCAATCATCATCATCATCATCATAATAATAACAATAATAATCATAATGATAATGATAATAAATCATCATCGTTATCATCATCATCAACATCACCCATCATAATAATAATAATAATCATCATCATCATCGGTTTCCGTCAATTTTTTCCCCCACTGTTTCACGCCTGAGACACAATGCACAATATTGCATGCGGAACAGAACCTCCGCTCGCCAAAATAACCTCCTCTCGAACGCGACAGTTGCCAGAGAGCTAAAATCCGAGACCATTTACGGAGTGACCCAAGGGCGACTCGGTCTGTGACGAGAGATGCACGATATCGACAAATCTATCCCAGGATGACCCGACCTTTGACCTCGCCGACGTGATGATGGAGTAGGTGAGGGGGGATAGGGGGGGCAAAGAGAAAGACAGAGGAAGACAAGGGAAGCAAGAGAGAGAAAGAGAAGAAGAATGAGCAGAGAAAGAGGGAAGGAGGGAAGGAAGGAAGAGGAAGAGAGGGAGGGAGAGAGATTGAGAGAGAGAGAGAGAGAGAGAGAGAGAGAGAGAGAGAGAAGAGAGAGAGAGAGAGAGAGAGAGAGAGAGAGAGAGAGAGAGAGAGAGAGAGAGAGAGAGAGAGAGAGAGAAGAGAGAGAGAGAGAGAGAGAGAGAGAGAGAGAGAGAGAGAGAGACAGACAGACAGACAGACAGACAGACAGACAGAGAAAGGAAGGGAAACAGGAGAGAGAAAGAGAAAGAGCAACCAGACAAACAGAAATCGAAACAGCCACACAGAACATAAAATAAAATAAAGGAATGGAATCGGGAGAGAGAAAGGAGAAAGCGCGAGATGCAGCCTCCCTTTTATCTCCCGTAATGTGTGGGAGCCGCGCCCGGGAGACGCTATCACCCGCGCCTATTGTCCATCCTCCCGTGCACTCCATCAGCGCCACCTCGGATGTCACGGCGCCGCCCTATGAAACCCTATTCACCCACTACTTCCGGCGATGGTCAGCCGCCGCCACGCTTCGGCGGGCGTCGTCGTCCTCCTCCTGAAGCAAGAGAAGGGAGGAGAGGAGGGGAGAGAGGAGAGGAGGAGACGAAGAGTCGATGAAGAAAAGTAGGTTTGGAAAGAAAGAGAAAACAACAAAATCAAGAAAAAGAGTTATTAAAATTTTAAAAATAGGAAGAGAGAAGGGACAGGTTCCTCGCAGCAAAAGGGGAAAAGATTTTAAGGGGGAAAATGTGGGAAAAAAGGGGAGAAGAGGAGAGATCCGGCGGCCAGCGGTCAGGCGGCGGCGCGCGGGACTGGCCGGGTAATGGCTTAATAATGGCTTAATCAGCTGTGCGGTCATTAGCGGCGGTGTGGATGTCCCGTCACAGGCGTGGCGGCGCGAGATACGTCACATCTGTTACATATCGGACCGTGGATGGACGAGGGAGAGAGGGGAGAGGGGACAGAGGAGAGAGAGAGGGTAGAGGAGAGAGAGGGGAGAGGATAGAGGAGAGAGAGGTAGAGAGAGAGGGGGATAGAGGAGAGATAGAGGAGAGAGAAGGGAGATAGAGGAGAGAGAGAGAGTAGAATAGAGGAGAGAGAGAGAGGAGAGAGATAGAGAGGAGAGAGAGGGGGATAGAGGAGAGAGAGAGAGAGAGTAGAGATAGAGGGGATAGAGGAGAGAGAGAGAGGGCGAGAGGGGATAGAGGAGAGAGCAGGGAAGGGGACGGAGGAGAGAAGGGCAGCACAGGACACAGAGATAGGAATGGATACTAGAGAGAGGAGGGCGAGGAGAGAGGGTCAGCACTGGACAGATAAAAGATACTAAATAGTGTAGATCCTTCGACACTGGATATGAGGGGAATTCCCGGTATATATAGCATTTCCTTTCGTGTATAGGACCTCTCCAGCCATCATACCAACACCATACCTCTAAACCCATCCCCTACAACTGCAGATCCACACTGTTACCCCAACCGCTGTCCTTCACTTCAACATAACTCGAAAACCAACACGATTCAAGAGATCGCCGACCACATGAAACATAGACACGTATCCTAGGAAAAGGAAGCGCGTCTGACGAAACGAACTTTCCTTTAATTGCTTCGTCCGTGTGCATGCAAGCAGTACCCGCTCCCTACCTGCAAGTACAGCTCTCGGAACCGCTGGGTACAAGACACACACAGATAAAAAATTAGGCAAAATACACTCTTAATACATGCTTACACTACTCCTTTCTCATCGCTAAGAACTACGTACGTACATGCTTTGCTTTTGAAGTACGCAAAATAATACGCACAGGGAAGATCGATCTACACACGAACAAACAAACAAACAAACAAATACGGCATACGACCCAATACGAAGCAAAACCAAAACTACAAACGAACAAAAAATAAGGACACACAATCGGACACATGTCAGCCGAAGCCAAGGACACACACAACACTACAACTACCTACCTACAGCACGGACACGGACGCCTAGGTTTGGGGAGGGGGGAAAAGGGGGAAGGAGGGAAGAAGGAGGGAAGGGAAAGGAGAGGGGAGGAGTTAGAAGGGGAAAGGGAAAGGGGAGATGGAGAAAGGGGGAGGAAGAAAAGGGAAAGGGAAGAAGAGAGAAAAGGGGGAGGGGAGAGGAAGAGGGAAATGGAGAATGGGGGAAAGGAGGGAAGGGGAAAGGGAGGGGGGAGATGGAAAGGGAGGAGGGAAGGGGGCAGGGGCGTCTTGCGATCCCAGTCGGCCTCGTGTCCAGCCACACTACGTCAAGGCACAGCCATTGATTTCCGCTAGCGTCCCCGAAACCGCCAGATTGGGTTCTCGCCGCGCCTATCTCTCTATATCGCGGCGTTTCGGAAGGAAGAGCGGAAAAAAACGGAAAAAAGCGAAGCGCCTCTAAAACTTCCATGAATGTTCAGTGCCGTCTGGGTCCCACTGCACAGGCGGAGCGGGGGAGAACTGGGACAGAGAAAAGGGAAGAGAGGAGGAGGAGGAGGAGGAGGAGGAGGAAGGAGAGGGAAAGGAGGGAGAGGGGAAAGAGGAAGAGAAAAAAGAGCGAGATAAAAGGGAACGACAAAAAAGAGAAAAAGATAGAGAAAAGGGAAGAGGGAGAAAAAAGAATGGCAAAGAGACCGACAGACGTACTCTCTCACCTAGGCAACTAGTAAATAAATGTGCACACACACACACACACACGTGTGTGTGTGTGTGTGTGTGTGTGTGTGTGTGTGTGTGTGTGTGTGTGTGTGTGTGTGTGTGTGTGTGTGTGTGTGTGTGTGTGTGTGTGTGTGTGTGTGTGTGTGTGTGTGTGTGTGTGTGTGTGTGTGTGTGTGTGTGTGTGTGTGTGTGTGTGTGTGTGTGTGTGTGTGTGTGTGTGTGTGTATATTATATATATATATATATAATATATATATATATATATATATATATATATTATATATATTATATATATATATAAACAGCACAGCAAGAAGCCTATCAGCTGCTAAGTCCAGAGTGCACGTTGGTTCGGGGACGTATTGGCGAAAGGAGGCGTGACTGGCCGTGGCGGGGTGGCGTGGTGAACGTGCTGTAGTGGGCGTGCAGTTAAGAACGAGCCAAGAGAGCTACCTAGGCTGCTTCTACTTAAAAAACCGACGACCCGCTCCTACCTTGCGTTTGTCTTCTTCAAAGGACGAGTGCTTCGTGGGTTCTCGTACCTGGAGGGGAAGAGGAGGCCGAATTAGACGCCAAGATTCACTAATCACAGACGGAAAATAGAGATTCGTAAATTAGATACAAAGTCGAAGTCAAATTCAAATTCAAAATGCTTACAATGGGTATTCTTATTATATAAAGATTGATATTACAGTACATATTCATATAAGTTAAACAGAATCAATGTATAGGTAGAGATAGAGAAAAAATTGAGAGAAAGATATATATCCTATAGCTACATATGATATACAATATACATCTATATATAATAGGTAATACATAGATAGATATATAAGATAATAAAAGGTACATATAGAAAAAAATTTATTAAAGAGGAAGATTCGCAAATCAAATATGAAAACTGAAGAGTAAATTTTCAAAACCAGATTTGCAAATCAGTGACGAAATCATTAACGCAGAATACGGCATGCGCAATGCGAGACACTTTAAAAACCTGAAAATAAAAATCAGAATTAATGTTACAGACCGGCTTCGAAAATGAATAAATATCCTTTAACAAATCAGTTACGGAAATTAAGAATTATGTTTAAGAATTCATTAGCGCGGGATATCGTGTGAGCAATGGAGGATATAGAGATCACCGCGCCATGGGGTCCCTTGTGCGTGACCGGCATTGATGACGCGTGTCCCTCTGTCCTCCCTCTGTCCTCCCTCCCCCTCTCCTCCTCCCCTGTCCTCCCTCCCCTTCTCCTCTCTCTCTCTCCTCCCTCCCCTTCTCCTCTCTCCCATCTCCCTCCCTCCCTCCCCTCTCCTCCCTCCCCTTCTCCTCTCTCTCCTCCCCTTCCTCCTCTCTCTCTCCCTCTCTCTGCCCCTCTCCTCTCTTCCTCCCTCCCCTTCTCCTCTCTCTCCTCTCCTCCCTCCCTTCTCCTCTCTCCCATCTCCCTCCCTCCCTCCCTCTCCTCCCTCCCCTTTCTCCCTCTCTCTCCTCCCCTTCCTCCCATCTCTCTCTCCCTCCCCTTCTCTCTCTCCTCTCCTCCGTCCCCTTCTCCTCTCTCCCGCTCCTCCCTCCCCTTCTCCTCTCTCTCCTCTCCTCCCTCCTTCTCCTCTCTCCAATCTCTCTCTCCCTCCCCTTCTCTCTCTCCTCTCCTCCGTCCCCTTCTCTCTCTCTCTCTCCCCCTCTTCTCCCTCCCTCTCCCCCACTCCCCACTCCCATTCTGTCTATCCCCCTCTCTTCTAATCGTTCTCCCTCTCCTTTCCTCTCTTCCCTCCCATCCTTCTCCTCTATTTCCTAATTCTCCCCCCTCTCTGCGTTCCCCTCTCCCTCTACCGTTCAAGGACCGCGCCAAGAACATCCAATATCTTGAGGATGACGTTCAGCTGACAGGAGCTGGCAGGAGCTGGCAAGAGCTGACAGCATCCTTAGCTGCCTCACGCGCGCTTCCACATCCCCGAAGACCGTGAGATAAGATGCTGTGCGAATAAGGCTGTGCGGATAAGACTGTGGGATGAGATGCTGTGCGAATAAAGCTTTGAGATGAGATGCTGTGCGGATAAGCCTATGTGTTGAGGGAAGGAAGAGCGAGAGCGAGAAAGAAACTAAAGGATAAGAAGACCAAGCAAGGAGAGAAGAAGGAAACGGATAAATAGAGGAAGAAAAGAGAGAAAGAAAAAACGAACGCAAACCCGACCACGCCAACCGTAACAGCAATTATTTCTCCCGATATACACTTTTTTCCCTACCGCCTCGTCCTGGACCCGAGAGGACAAGGGAGCGAGAGAGCGGGACGAGATGCTGGAAAACAAATAGTGGCAATGCCTCCGACGGTGCCATCAGCCCGGCAATTGTCCCTCTCGAAGTGGCACTCGACACGACACCTTCTGGAACCTAATGCCACCTCAAGGGGACCCTGAGTCCTCGAGCGGCTTCTGAAAATGATTCGGGCTTGATTGGAGTGTCTGGGGATTGTTCGAGATTGATTGGAACGTGAAGGAATGATTAGGAATTGATTGGAGTGTCTAGGAATGGTTCGAGATTGATTGGAACGTGAAGGAATGATTAGGAATTGATTGGAAGCTGTGGAAATTATCCGAACTGGACTGGAATGTCCATGAATAAATTAAGACTTAATTGGAACGTGCAGGAAATATCCGGGCTTGATTGGAACTTGTAGAAATTATCCGAACTGGACTGGAACGCGTGCGAATGATTCGGATTGGACTGGAGCATCTAACAATGATTCGAACTGTATCGGAACGTATCGGAATGATTCGAACTTGATCGGAATGTCTGGTAATGATTCATGGTATACAGAGAGACCAGAAACATTGACACAGAAAGAGAAAACGAGAGTGGAAGAGAAAGGAAGAAATAGAGGGAAAGGGGAATGATGGATAAGGGGAAGCAGAGAAAAGCAGATATGGCGAGTCAGGGAGGCGGAAGCAGGATATTCGGGATGAGAAAGAGAAAGCGAATAAGCAGGAGAGAAGAAGGGGAAAGAAGGGATGGAAAAGCATCAGAAGGAGGGAAAAAAGAACAGTAACAAGATGAACAGCAAGAACAAGAAAAAAGATAAAGAACAAGAACAAAGGAACATAAAAAAATGAACAAGAACGAGAACAAAAATACGAAAAAAAAAAGAAAAATAAGAAATGAAACAAGAAAAAGAGAAAGAACGAAGAAAAGGGAAAGAGAGCAAACAACGAAGAAAGAGGAGACGAAGAAAAGGCAGAGGAGGGGAGGGGAAAGGCCAAGACGATTATGAGGGGAAAGGGGAGGCGAGGGCAACGCGTATTTACCGTTACGAGGACTTAATCTGACGTAATGAGGCGAGCAACATATTGGTCCATCAACTGACCATCGCTGACGCTTGGTACCCCTCCCCTCCTCCCCCTCCTCCCTGCCTTATCCTCCTATTCTCTTGCCTTTTCTCCCGTTCCTCTCCCCTCTTCTTTGTTTTCTTAGTCTCTCTCTTTCTGTCGTTCTCATTGTCTTTCTTAGTTTCTCTCTGTGTCTTAGCCTTTCTCTTTCTCTCCCTCCATTCATTTCGTTTCTTTTCTCCTCACCCTCCTTTCCTCACCACCTCCTAGCTCTCTCCTTTCCCTCCCTTCCTCCCTCCCTTTCCCCTCCCCTTCAACTCTCTTCAGTCCCTCCCATCTCTCCTACCAAAATCTCGCCCCCCCCCCACATCACCCTCCCACCCCTTCCCCAACACCAACCCTTCTCCACCCCACCCCCCATCCATGTCCCACGCCTCCCTCCCTTCCCCCGCCATCACCACATCACCCCTCCCCTCTTCCCTCCCCAACTTCCCCTCTTATCCTCTCATTCCCCTCATGTTATCCTCCTTTTCGGGTCACTTCACACGCTGATGCATCCATGACACCCGCGAAGGAGGTCGAGATGCTATTATAAGAAAGATAATGGTGATGATAATGATAATAATGGTGATAATAATAATAATGGGGATGATGATGATAATGGTGATGATAATGATAATAATGGATGATGATAATAATGGTGATGATAATGATAATAATGGTGATGATAATGATAATAATGGTGATGGTGATGATGATGATAATGATGGTGGTGATAATGATATTAATGGTGATGATGTTATCATCAAAGGGAAAAAAGAAGAAAGGAAAAATTAAAGAAAAACAAGAGAAGGAAAAGATAAATAAAATAAGTGAATCCGAACTGAATACGAACCTAAAGAAAAAAACAAAATCGAAACCATACGTATGGCACCCAATAAACAACAATAAACAACAAACAGCAAGATCAACAACAACAATATCAACAATAAAAAAAATCAACAACAAAAACAACAAAACAAAATCAAACCCAAAACGACAACAAAAACAACACCAAACCCATCGCCAGCACCCGGACCCGGGCGCATGCGCGAAAGAGAGGAGGCGAAAAGACGCAGATAAATCGGCGGGGCAGAAGGATAATCGAGAAGGCAATGAAGGAGATCGGAGAGGAGATAATCAAGACGATAAATAATCCCGGGTGGCTGTGGCGGCCGCTGGATCAAGGTGGTCGATACGGCTTGATGGAGGAGGTTCCAGAGGCGCTCATGGCTCCGCGACACGCCACGCCCCCCTCGGCCCTGCCCTCCCGTGCCCCGCCCTGGGGGGGGGGGGGGGGATGGGCGGGCGATTGGGGGTATGATTCTCTTTTTCTTATCCTTTTTCTGCTGCTTCTTCTTCTTCTTTTTCTTCTTCCTCCTCTTCTTCCTTCTCCTCTTCTTCCTTCTCCTCCTCTTCCTCTACCTCCTATATTTCCTCTTCCTCCTCTTCTTCCTCTTTCTCTTCCTCTTCCTCCATCTTCCTTGGCTCCTCCATCCTCCCTCCCTCCCTTCCTCTTCCCTCTCAACCTAGTCATAGCGACCGAACCGCGACCTTGTGAGTGAGGACGGTGTGTGCCGAGCGAAGGGCGTGGGCTTAGGGCGTCCCGGTACTGCAAACGGGGACGGGCGGTGCAGCGGAGCAATGGATCGGGCGGTGGAGTGGGGCGGGGGTGGGGGCGTGGAGTGGGGCGGGGGCGGGGGCGTGGGCGGTGGAGAGGGCGGTGGATCGGTATATAGAGGAGCGGCAGCGGATAGAGGCAGTGGAGTGGGGTGGTGGGTGGAGGCAGTGGAGCGGGTGGTGGAATGGGCAGTGGAGTGGGTGATGGAGGGGGTGGTAGATCGGAGCAGTGGATCGGGAAGGACGATAGGGGCGGCGGAGCGTTATATGGTGGATCGGCGTGCAGGGGACGGGCGGTGGCGCGGCGCGGGGCGGGCGGGCGGGCGAGCGGGTGTGCGTGTGTGGCGGCGGCGGCGGGCCCAGCGGGAGGGAGCGCGGCGGCTCTACTCTCGTTAAGGGACGGCGGGAGGCCGACAAATTATCCCGCGCGCACTATATTCATGCTCTATCAAAGCTCACGTCTTTATCCGAGGAGGAGAGGGAGGGAGGGGAGGGGGAGGGGGAGGAAATCGGGGAGGAGGTGAAGGAGGTGAGGATGGGGAGGGAGGTTGGAGGAGGAGGGGGTAGGACGGAGGAGGAGCAGAAGTGTCAGGGGTGGGTATGGGGGAAGAGCAAGAGGAGGAGGAGGAAATCGGGAAGGAGGTGAGGATGGAGATTGTAGAGAAGAAGAAGAAGGAGGAGGAGGTGCAGGAGAGCAGCAGGAGGAGTAGGAATAAAGAATTGGAGGAAGATTAAAGAACAGGAAGAGAAACGAAAAAGGGGAAAGGGAAAACGCCAAGAAACCCTGACAGGAAGACGCCCTTCAGAGGAACATCTCCAACACCACGAGATCAGCTGGCAAGGAAGGGGACCATCTCCTCCTCACACTGATTAGCGAACACATACGGCTTAATCTCGCCAGTAATTGGGTTACCGGTCAAGCTGCACCCGTGGACAACCCCCCCCCCCCTTCAACCCTTCCTTTCTCCCTCTCTCCCTCCCCCTCCTTTATCTCTCCTCCCTCCCTCCTTCCGTCTCTCCCTACCATCCTATCTCTTATCTTTCTTCATCTATGCGTTTTTGAAATTTCTCTTCCTCCTCCTCCCATCCCCCAACCTCCAACCCCGTCTCCCCACTCCCCACCCCAACCTCACCCTACCCCCAGCCCCCACCTCAAATCCCCAACCCAAATCCCCAACCCCCTTCCGCTGACCCTCAACCCCCCCCAAATCTCCCTCCTCTCTGAACCCTTCCCCTCACCCTACCCCCAGCCCCCACCTCAAATCCCCCACCACAAATCCCCCACCCCCACCCCTTCCCGCTGACCCTCAACCCCCCCCCCCCCAACTCTCCCTCCCTCTCTGACCCCTTCCTATAACGTGATTACTTGGCCTAATTAACTGGGTCTCCTTCATTACCGAGGTGTGATGGGATGCAGGGATCAGCGGGCGTGGTGCGGAGATGGTGACGGGAGGAGGAGGAGGAGGAGGAGGCGAGGAGGGGAGGAGGAGGACGAGGGGGAGGAGGAGGAGGAGGAAGAAGAAGAGGAGGAGGAGGAGGGGGAGGAGAAAGAAGAGGTGGAGAAAGAGGAGAGAGGAGAGGAGGAGGAGGAGGAGGAGGAGGAGGAGGAGGAGGAGGAGGAGGAGGAGGAGGAGGAGGAGGAGGAGGAGGAGGGGGAGGGGGAGGGGAGGAGGAGGAGGAGGAGGAGGAGAGGGAGGAGGAGGAGGAGAAGAAGAAGAAGAAGAAGAAGAAGAAGGAGAGGAGGAGGAGGGGGAGAGGAAGGAGGAGGAGGAATAAGAGAAAGGAGGAGGAGGAGGAGGAGGGGAAAAAGGAGGAGGAGGAGCAGGAGGAGAGGGAGAGGGAGAGAGGGAGAGGGAGAGGGAAGAGGGGGAGAGGGAGGAGGGGAGAAGGAGCTGGAGGAGGAGGAAGAAGGGGTAGGTGGAAATGGAGTAAGAGGTGAAGGAGGAGAGGAGGAGGAGGAAAGTGGCAGAGCAAAAATGGGGATGGGAAGGAGGAGGAGAGCGAAACAAAAACGGCGAGGAAGAAGAAGAAGACGAAGGAGAAAAGAGGAGGTGGTTCCCGTAGAGGGAATCTGGGGGGGATCTCAAGGGGGGGAAATGGGTATTAATGCGGATAATGAGAACATAGGGAGAATGAAGGGAGGGGGTGTATACATATTATATATATAATATATATATTATATAGGAGAGAGAGAGAGAGAGAGAGAGAGAGAGAGAGAGAGAGAGAGAGAGAGAGAGGGTCCCGCTGACCCTCAACCCCCCCCCCCAACTCTCCCTCCCTCTCTGACCCCTTCCTATAACGTGATTACTTGGCCTAATTAACTGGGTCTCCTTCATTACCGAGGTGTGATGGGATGCAGGATCAGCGGGCGTGGTGCGGAGATGGTGACGGAGGAGGAGGAGGAGAGGAGCGGGAGGAAGGAGGAAGGACGAGGGAGGAGGGGAGGAGGAGAAGAGGAGGAGGAGGAGGGGGGGAGAAAGAAGAGGGTGGGAGAAAGAGGAGGAGGAGGGGAGGAGGAGGAGAAGGAGGAGGAGGAGGAGGAGGAGAGGAGAGGAGGAGGAGGAGGAGGAGGAGGAGAGGAGGAGGGGGGAGGGGAGGAGGAGGAGGGGAGGAGGAGAGGAGGAGGAGGAGGAGAGGAAGAAGAAAGAAGAAGAAGAAGGAGAGGAGGAGGAGGGGAGAGAAGGAGGAGGAGGAATAAGAGAAAGGAGGAGGAGGAGGAGGAGGGGAAAAAGGAGAGGAGAGCAGGAGGAGGGGAGAGGGAGGAGAGGAGAGAGAGAAGAGGGGGAGAGGGAGGAGGGGGGAGAAGGAGCTGGAGGAGGAGGAAGAGAGGGGTAGGTGGAAATGGAGTAAGAGGTGAAGGAGGAGGAGGAGGAGGAGGAAGTGGCAGAGCAAAAATGGGGATGGGAAGGAGGAGGAGAGCGAAACAAAAACGGCGAGGAAGAAGAAGAAGACGAAGGAAGAAAGAGGAGGTGGTTCCCGTAGAGGGAATCTGGGGGGGGATCTCAAGGGGGGGAAATGGGTATTAATGCGGATAATGAGAACATAGGGAGAATGAAGGGAGGGGGTGTATACATATATATATATATATATATAGAGAGAGAGAGAGAGAGAGAGAGAGAGAGAAGAGAGAGAGAGAGAGAGGAGAGAGAGAGAGAGAGAGAGAGAGAGAGAGAGAGAGAGAGAGAGAGAGAGAGAGAGAGAACGAAAGAAAGAAAGAGAGAGACAGATAGCAAGCATACAAAATCCTGCTGCATCGCCGCTCACGCCGCAGGCAATTATGCAGTACAATGGCGTGTTTGCACAATCCTTCAGCCCCAATTTCCCTTCCCTGATTATGGATGGAAATGATTGCGCAAACCTCGCTGTGCCATCGAGGGCGAGTCCTTCCGTGGGAGACGCCGACTGGACCGTACCTGCAGTGGCTGGGATGTCGCGCTGACATGCCATCGCGCGATCATCCCCCGCCTATCCAGTGTCTATCCCTTGTCTATTCTTTGTTGGGTGTCTTTGTGTATTCTTTGCTGGATGTCTTGTCTGTTTTTTGCTTTTAAATCTTGCTTATTTCCTTTCTTTTCCTTGCTTTTAACTCTTGCTTATCTCCTGTCTATTCTTTGCTGCTCTTTTGTCTATCCCCTGTCTCTGCCTTGTTTATCCTTTGCTTATTCCCTGTCTATCCCTTACCCGCTTATCTCTAAGCTATCCTCTGTCTATTTCTTGCTTATCTCTTCCCTCTCTCTTGCCTATTCCCTGCCTACCCATTGCTTATGCCCTTCTTATCCCCTCCCTATTTCTGCCAAAACTTTATATAAGTAAAAGTACAAGAAAGCCGCACACAGCACGTGAGTTTGCCCCCTTACCCATTCACTCATCCGTCATTCCATTTACTCACCTACTCTTTGCCTTTACCCACTCACAAAGTCCTTGCCTCAGCCCATTCACCCACTCCTTGACTCAACCCACTCACCCATTTCTCGCCTTAGCCCATTCACCCATTTCTTGCCTCAACCATCCTCCAACTGCAGGTTCGGAGAGAGTTGCCACGACGTAATTACGGCCGTGGGCGCGGGTGTGGGCGCGGGCGGGCTCTCTCGGCACACGCAGGGCATCGATAGGAAATCAATGTGATGGGCGCAGAGATCTCCCAACTTGGAGGATCTGCGGCGCCTTGATGGCCTCCTTCAGGGCGCTAATGTCCGCCGGGAGAAAAGGAAAAACATCCCGGGGAGAGCCGTTAAGAAAGAAATTCTCCCTCAATGCCGCGAGGGGGAAAGTTGAGGACCTGATACAAACGGGGTTGTTCTGATATAAGGTACGGGGGGAGGGGGTCCTTCGGTGTACAAGGGGAGGGGGGGGAGACAGCGCCGGCGTTCCCGATTACCCGATACCTTTTCCCCGATAACGGTTTTACTCGCTCTCCCCCGGGGGCCCCCTGGGGTGATTACTACTCGCCCCCGAATTTCTGTCGGCGTAACATACATTCGGCGGGATCAATAGGGATTCGGGAAGCGGGCTGTTGCAGCGCTGCAATGCTTGCCTCGACGTCCAATATAGTATTTTTAGATAACAGGTTCATTCAGGTGTCGGCGGCGTTGCACAATACATTTTAGAAAACCGATCCATCTGGGAATAATGCAGAAACGCGGTGGATCTTAAGAAACTACTTCATTTAGGAGATTTCGTTGACAAAACACCGTCTGAAAAAAATCGTCAAACCAGGAGTCTTTTACAAACACGAAGGTTCCCCTCAAGTCATCCGGGTGAGCCTGTAATAATAAAGTTAAGTGAATTTTGAAACAATATATACAAAAAAAGAAAGTAAAGGAAACGTATTCCCAAGACGAGGCAAAGGAGTCTCGCTTCCAAAAAATGTATTGAGACGAGAAACAATGATGCCAAATCCAAGATGGCCGATTCCTCTCGCCACCCTTCCGCCTTCTTAACCCTGCTCTTTATCCCTCCACTTCTTGTACCTTCTCTTTATCCTCTTTTATGATCCTTCCTCGCCATTCGTCCTGCATCCCCCCCCCTTCCCCGTTGGCCCCTACCTACCAACCCCACCCCCTTCCCTCCCTTTCTCACCCCCACCCCTTCCCCTCTCTCTCTCACCCCCACCTACCCTCCCTTCCCCATCTGCAGTTGCGTGATGATGCGAGACGACACGAAATGGAAAAAAAGAAGACGAAGAAGAAGAAGAAGGGAGACAAAAGTCCAGTCAACAGGATCGCAGATGTGATGGAAGTTTGTCCGAGCAAAACGGAATGAAAAAGAGACAGAAAGATGAAAAGAAAGGAAGGAAATGAATAAAATAGTGAATGAACAAAGAGGAAAGAGAGATGAAAACAGAGGAAGAGGGGGAAGAGAAAGGAATTACTGCAAGAAGGGGAAAAGAGGAAGGGAAGAGGGAGGGAAAGTAGGAAAAGGGAGGAGGGCAGGAAGAGGGGAGGAAGGGAGGGAGGGAAGAAGGGGAAAAGGGGGGAGGGAAACGGCAGCAGATAAGAATGATGACGGGAAAGCGGCCACCTGGAGTCGCGATCGTGTTCCCCGACCTGACCCTTCGTGACCTCCCGTGATCGCCAAAGTGACATGCGCGACATGCACAGAAGGCAAGGTCAGAGCTCTTTGCATTTTCGTCATGAGCCATCACGTCATGAGGTGTATGCAGAAGGAATGTTGTTTCTTGATTTTCTGGTTAATTAAAGATTCCACTTTTGATTTCTCTTCCTGATATTGATATACAGACCGATGGGAATGTATGCATCCACAAATGCACGCATAAACATACGTACATCCACACATCCACATATAGATATAGATAGATAGATTGATAGACAGATGGATAGATGGATAGAGATAGATAGATAAATTTCTTGAGCTCTAAACTCTCCTGTTAGCGTTCTCGGCTCAACCTTCTTG
Organism: Penaeus vannamei; assembly: GCF_003789085.1. NCBI lineage: Eukaryota > Metazoa > Arthropoda > Malacostraca > Decapoda > Penaeidae > Penaeus > Penaeus vannamei. The sequence continues at coordinate 35,451 of NW_020869810.1, read as the reverse complement.
CGATGTAAACTTCCGATTCCCCATTTCAACGCCCCAAGCTCTCCCGTTCTTGCGCTGAACGCTCCAAGCTCTTCCGTTCAACGCTCCAGCCTCTCCCGTTCTTGCGCTCTACGCTCCCCCCCCCCCCATGAGCTCTCCGCGCGCCGGGTATCAAAATATTTGTAGGCCTCTGGCGCCGCGCCGCCATCTGAGCGTGACATGTGAAACGCTATCTTTACCCCTTTGATGTTGTCACGGTGGAGGGGAGGGGAGGGGAGAAGGCAAAGGAAAGGAGGGGTAAATGAGGGGATGGGAGGGAAAGAGGGGAAGAGGGGAGAGTTGGATGGGAGGGAAAGAGGGAGAGTGGGGAAAGGGGAAGAGAGGGAAAAGAATAGAGAGGAGGAGAAAAGGATGGGAATGGAAAGATAAAAAAAAAAAAGGGGGGGGGAGGGGGACAAGAAATACGAGGATG
>NW_020869810.1:20000-32500 GCF_003789085.1 Penaeus vannamei | reverse complement strand
CTTTCTCTTCTCCTTCTCCTTCTCCTTCTCCTTCTCCTTCTCCTTCTCCTTCTCCTTCTCCTTCTCCTTCTCCTTCTCCTTCTCCCTTCCTCTTCTCCTTCTCCTCCCTCTCCCTCTCCTCTCCCTCTCCTCTCTCTCTCCCTCTCCCTCTCTCTCCCTCTCTCTCTTCTCTCCCTCTTCTCCCTCTCCCTCGCTTCTTCTCCTTCTCCTTCTCCTTCTCCTCCTTCTCCTTCTCCTTCTCCTTCTCCTTCTCCTTCTCCTTCTTCTCCTTCTTCTTCTACATTTGGGTCTTTGCTTCCTAAAATACGGCCTCGGATTTTAAAAATTTCCCCGACTCGCGAAGATTCCCCTTCTTTGGGAATTAATCTTGTCTTCCGCATATGTCAAGACCGAAGGAGAAAAAAAATGCAGATCGATTTATATTTTCTCCTCCTCCTCCTCCTCCTCCTCCTCTTCTAAATCTCTCCTCCCCCCCTTTCCTCCTCTTCTAAATTTCTCTTCCTCCTCTTTCCTCCTCTCTAAATTCCTCCCTCCTCCTCTCTAAATTTCTTCTCCTCCTCTCCTCTTTCCTCCTCTTATAAATTTTCCTCCCCTCTTTCTCCTTTCTAAATTTCTCCTCCTACCTCTTTTCCTCTCTCTTCTAAATTTCTTTCCTCTACTCTCCTCTTCTAAATTTTCCTCCTCCTCCTCTTTCTCCTCTTCTAAATTTCTCTCCTCTCTTTCCTCCTCTTCTAAATTTTCTTCCTCCTCTTTTTTCTCCTCTTCTAAATTTTTCTTGCTTTCGAAAAATGCGAAACTGCGTCCTCGGACCTCGGCGCATCTCCCCCACCAGCGAAGTCTCCCCTTCCGAAGCCGGGGTTATCACGGTCGTCTTTAGCAGGCGCGAGGGTGCCTGCTGGAGGGGCTGCTGGCCGGGCGGCTGCGTATTGTTCGACGCAAATAGTCGGCGGGCGCGGAGGACGTAACAGCCACGCGGACGCTCCACAACAATGGCCTCTATCGCCCCGCTCCGCAAGGCCCATGTTCCCCGAAGCGAGCGCGATCGAGCCAGTCCTTGTGCCTGCCAATCTCCGCTCGTTGAGGGCTGCGCGCGTGCCATTAAGAATTATTATTAGAAAAAGCGCACAACACAAAAATGAGATAAGGGACGAGCCTAGGCCTAACTGGAGGAGCAAGGAAGGATGGCACCTATGGCAGAGTGCCACATGGCGGGGTACGTCAGTGCCGAGGGTGCCGCAGTAGGCCCATGTAATCGAGGATCAGAGGCACCCCGACCTATTGCCCCCCCCCCCTCCCAAAACACCCCCATCCACCCACCCGGGCATTTTAACTCGACGTGGCTTCCTCTTATACAAATTCTCCTCATCCGTGTCTCCGAAACCTCATCCACGACTCATAGACGTCAACGAACCGGCGACCAACACCAAGCAAATTAAACAAATAATCAAAATTCAATCGAAACAGCGCGAGTGTGTATTTTTTCTCCGGCCGCCAGTCGACGGGAATGTGATCCACGCCCAATAAACACAACATCCGTCTCTAAATGTTTACGGTCCGTTGTCAACCATTACCGATAGCAATATATACACCGCCCGAAAAATCAGGGCTGAAATTGATAATAAAATCATAGTGCCAGGTGGGCGCGTCCTGGTGCCTCAGTAGGCCTAGGGAGGCCTATGGGCACGGTGCCAGACGAGAGGAGATGAGAGGATTGGGACTTGGGTGGGTAGGTGGGCAGGGGGGGTAGAGGCAGGGGGGGGGGGAGAGGCAGGGGGGGTAGAGGAGGGCAGGGGGGGTAGAGGAGGGCAAGTGAAGGTAAGGAAGGCAAGAGAAGATAAGAAAGGGTAAGCGAGAGCAAGGGAGGGTAGGAAAATGTAGGATAAGGGAGGTCAGGACACAGTAAGGGAAGAATAGAGAGAGTAAGAGAGGATTGGAAAAAAAAGAAAAAAATTAGTGCCATTCGTTTCCTTCCCCCCCCCCCTCCCTCCTCTCCCCACCTCCCTCGCGATGCCCTACGGTGATCCCTGAACTGGTACCTCGCATGCTGTGCCCTTAATGCCCCGAGGCCCTCTTCCCCCCCCCCTATTCCCAGCCCTCAAATGCCCTTCGAGGGCTTGCCCGCCACGTTGTTTAGAGGTCAGGATAGAAAAAGAGAAAGAGAAATAGGAAGAAATGAGAAAGAGAAAGAGAAATAGGAAGAAATGCGAAGAGAAAGAAAACAGAGAGGAGGGAGGGAGGGAGGGGGGAGGGAGGGAGGAGGGAGAGAGAGAGAGAGAGAGAGAGAGAGAGAGAGAGAGAGAGAGAGAGAGAGAGAGAGAGAGAGAGAGAGAGAGAGAGAGAGAGAGAGAGAGAGAGAGAGAGAGAGAGAGAGAGAGAGAGAAGAGAGAGAGAGAGAGAGAGAGAGAGAGAAGAGAGAGAGAGAGAGAGAGAGAGAGAGATTTTCGGGGAGAAAATATTTTTGGGTTTTTGTTCTGTGAAATGACTGCCTCCGAAATGTCGAAATTCATGCGTGCGGTTGCAAGCTCATGAATATTTGCTTGCAACAACTCATCAAGCAATCTTTCGTTCGCTAATATCAGAGGTGCGTGTGTGTGTGTGCGTGTGTGTCTGTCTGTGTGTCTGTATATGTTCGTATGTATGTACAGAAGAAAATCGTATGTGTGTGAATGCGATTGTACATGTTCGCAAAAATACAAGTGTGTTGTTTTTTAGTACATGTGTATATCCCATACGCCACACAAAACAAATAAATAAATAAAATAAAAAAAAAAGCAAAAGCAAAATTAACACAAACTTATACCCACAAAATACATAGATTATTCAGAGAGAAATCCAATCCTTCGAGAATGGTCGGCCGTCGACTCCTTCGCGAGCCTATGCCTACAACTACGGACTGCGACTAATTGGCTGCGAAGAGGCTGCCGACGCCTTCCTGTGAGCTCTCTTCTTTTTCTCTTTCTATCTTCGGTCCCTTTCTTATACTCTTCTTTTTACCTCTTTCTCTTTCTTTTTTCTCTTTCTCTCTCTCTCTTCCTCCTTTTTCTCTTCTCTTTCTCGCTTCGTTCTCTTTCTCGTTTTTCTTTACTCGTCTTTCCTCACGTCTTCTCTCCGTTTTATATATTTTCCCCTTCCTCTTTCTTTTTCTCTGTCTTTCTCTCGAAGAAACGATTCCTCTAAGTTTCTTTTCGATTTCTATTCCTGTCTACCTGCATGTTATCTTCTTTTCTTTCCTTTCCCTCATTCATTCCTTATTCCTTTCACCTTTCCTCCTTCCCTGGCTATCTTTCTTCCTTATTCGCTTCCCTCCTTTCCATAATTCCCACCATTTCTTCCTTCCTTTCTTATTCCCTCCTCACTCTCTAACTCCTCTCCATTTCTTCTTTCCTTCCTTCCTTCTTCCTCCTACCTACCTCTTCCCTATCCTACCTTCCTTCCTTCCCTTCCATCCTTCCTTTCTTCCTTTTTTCCTTCCTCTAAAATCCCTACTTTCCCCTCGTAACCTCACCCCCCTCATTTAAATCGCCTACCTCCTTTCCCATTCTCTCTGACAACAGGCCCTCCCCTTCCACACACACACCCCCTCGGACACTTCTCCCTCCCTTTCGAGGTCCCCGGCGTCCCTCCCTCCCCTCTCGAAGCCACCCATCGATTTCCCTCTCCCCCCCCCCCTCGAAGCCACCCCCCATCGGTTTCTCCCCCCCCCTCTCTCCCTCGATCTCCCTCCCCCTCGACGTCTCCTCACACCCTCGACGTCCACTCCCCCCCCCCTGGCACCCCCTCGACGTCCCTCACCCTCCCCGAAAGAATGGCACCAAATGCCTAACCCCGACTGCCCTCTCGTCTTAAAATCTCGGGCGTGGGCGTGAAGGAGGACCCTCAGAGGGGCGCGGTTTTGCATCATTCCTCTCGCTTAGGTAAGTTCCTCTCGTAATCCTAGAGAGGGCGAGAAAAAAGGGGAAAGTGAGCGGAGAAGAAAGAGAGGAAGGTGAATGGACGAGGAGGGGGGTAAAGGAAGAGGGGAAGGGGAAGAAGGTAGAGGAGAGGGAGGGGGGGGAGGGGACAAGAAAAGAAATGGAGAAAAGGGGAAAAGGATCGAGAGGGAGGGGAAGACAGAGGGGAGAGAGGGTAAAAGGAAGCAGACGAGAACAGAAAAGAGACCGAACTAGTGGACCGCACGTGGCACCATAATGCCCCTGCACTTCAACAAACATCAGAGCCAATTCTTAAAAATGTGTGGAGGTCACGGCCGTCCCTCACGCCCCCCTCCCTCCCCCTCCTCCCTTTACTCGGACCGCATGGGCGTCTTGGACGGAATGTACAGGCCTTTTGGAGAATTCTGACAAGGAGACAATTATTCTACAAATATCTTTTTTTAAAAGCACCGGGGAAAAAAAAGTAGATTGTGACATATAACAACAAAAAATCAGTAACATGAAATACTATCTTTAAAAAAAGACAACCAAATAACAAATAAAGCCTTAACACAATAACAAATAAATGAATCGACAAGATAACAAGAAACCTAAAACATCAAATACTCCAATCCACCATTAACAAAACAAACAAAAAAAACGGTGATTTACTGAGAACAGACTGAAACCACTCTGCAAATCTGGTTTAAACTGAGATGCAGTAAATGTATTCCCTCTTGGGCAAGGCGAGGAGGACAGAGGGGACGAGAGGGGAAGAGAGGGGAGAGGGCACGTGTACTGATAACGATAGATGCGAAGGGAGAGAGGGACGGAGGGGAGGAAAGGAAGAGGGAAAGTAGATGAGATGTGGAAAGGGAAGGAGGGGAGGAGAGAGAGAGAAAGAGAAGGAGGGAAGAGACGTGAAAGGAGGGAGAGGAAAGAGAAGGAAGGAAAAGAAAAGAAGACTATAGGAGGAGGGCAAAGAACACAGGGGAAATGAAGGAGGACAAAAGGAAAACAGTGGAAACTCAGGATGAGAAAGAAAACAAGAAAAAAAACGAAGGAGGGACAGAAAATAAGAGAAACGAAAGAGGGAAAACAAGAGAAAAAGGGAAGAAGACAACAGAAAGCAAGAGAAAAAGGACCTAAGACGACCCCGAATCATCCCCGACCTGGACCCCCGAAGCACAGCGCCCGCCGACGGAAGCCACACTCCCCTCGCGATCCGAAAGCAATGCAGGTAAAACGCCAAAGGAAAAAAAAAAGGTGGGCGGGCAAAGGCAAAAACCGAGGGGAAGGAGTCCGAAAAGGGGAAAAAAAGCAAACAGCGCGTGAAAGGCAGATGAAAAGCAAACAGAACGCCGTCTATACAATTTACACAAGCAGAGACAAGGTCGAGGGAAAGCGCGGAGGGGGGGGAGGGGGAAGGTAGGCCTACGCGGCACGAGGGAACGAGCGGGAAGGAGGGACGAGGGAGAACAGGGAGGGGGCGGTAGGAAAGGGGAAGAGGGAATGAGGGGGGAGGGTAGAGGAGGGTAGAGGGGGGGGAAGGAGGGGGAGGGTAGAGGGAAGAGGGTTCCGTAGGGGAGGAGCGGAAGAGAGCTGGGGGGGGAGGAGCTCGAGGGGAAGTATTGTTCCGGTGTGTGGCTTAGGGAGAGCTCGAGTGACGACTACCAGCACTGGTTAGGGGTTTGAGGGAGCGAACAGCCGAGGGGCGGAGAGAGAGAGGGGACAGCAGGGAGCAAGAGGGGGCACGCGGGTTTCGGGCATTGTGTGAGTCACTAGCACAAATTCCGATGATTTCCCAATTGTTGAGTGCCGCGCGATCCTTTGAGGGAGGGGAAAACGAGGGCGAAACGAGAGGGAGTCTCGGAGGCCTACTCGCGCCCCCCTCCCCCCCTCGCGTCCTCCTTCGTTCGTCTCCTTCGCCCCCTCCCCCTCCCCTCCCTCCTCCCCACCCCCTCGTCCTCCTCCCCCCTCTTCCCTCCCCCCCTCCTTCCATCGCCCTCGTCCTCCTTCGCCCCCTCTCCCCTCCCCCAACCCCCCCACCTATTCCTCAACCCGGAATTCACTTCGCCGAGGATAATCACGCCCGAACGCCCTCTCTATTCGCCGGAAATAGATGGCGCTGCTGCCTCTTGCTTCACGTCCGAAAAACGACGAGAAATTCGCCGCGACCGAAAAGTACGAGGCAAGGGAGTCGAGGAGCCGGGTCGCGATATCAAGGCGGGAGGAAATGATGGAATAAGTAGGTGAGATGTGGAAAGGGAATGAAGGAAAGGAAGCCGCGCGCGAAAGGAGGCGGATAAGATCAAGAAGACCATAGAAGGAGGCGGACACAGGGGAAGCGAAGAAGGAGAATATCCGCGATATCAAGGCGGGAGGAAATGATGGAATAAGTAGGTGAGATGTGGAAAGGGAATGAAGGAGAGGAAAGCAAAGGGAAGGAGGGAAGAGACGCGAAAGGAGGGAGAGGCAAGAGAAGGAAGATAGAATGGAAGGAAAAGAAAAGAAGACCACAGAAGGAGGGCAAAGGACACAGGGGAAGCGAAGAAGGAGAATATCCGCGATATCAAGGCGGGAGGAAATGATGGAATAAGCCTGGCCATTTCCTGCCGAGAGAGAAATGAGAGGAGCTTTTCCGAGAAAAAAATCCGTTCCTTTAAGTCCGCGTGGTAATTAACTGTTGTTTGGGAGGCCTATTCGCCGCCCTGTGCCCCACCATACCCGTTTTTCTCCGATTGACTGATGGGCGCGCCTGTTGTCCCTGCCCTCCGCCGCCCCTCCCCCTCCCCCCCCCTCCCTCTTTCCTGGCTCCTTCGCGCCCATCTCTCGCGTCTGCTTGACTCGGGCGCCCAATAACACGCCCCACGTTTCCCGACGCTTGGCCTATCACACAGACTTAATTTGTTCTTTGCTCCGTGTTTGTCCTTTGCCTTGCTTGTATCTTGTTTATTCATTTTCTTTGTTTGTGTTTCATTACGCTTTTGCCAGTTATTTGCTTTTTTTGTTTGGGGGATGTTATTTACCAGTTCTTTGCTTCCCTTTGCCTTGTATTTTAAACCCAGATCTCCATTCTCTTCATCGCAACTCTAGGGACTGCAATCACAGTTTCTGAACATAGAAATTCAGTCACACACAGCCAGAAAAATATAATAATAAATGAATAAGAAATGCTGGCTGGGTTGCACAGTGGTATCTGTGAGTTGACTGTTGTGATGTGACAACAGCGTTCCAGCACCGGGCATCCCTCTCGAGTCGGCGTGAGCATCGCTGGGTGCTCGCAGTGCCCTATCCAGTGTCATCCGGTCAGTGCGCAGATCTTATGAGGCTGCTGCGAGTGAAGCACATAGGATTACCGTGCTCTCCCCGTAGATAGGCCGATCGCTTCCTACAACATCACTCCCGTTAGCGTCCCTCCAATATCTCCCTCCCTCCCTCGAGAACCGGGAGCCTATGCAGTTATCTGCTGAGTGGAATAGGTAGACGAGACTGTAAGGGTGGATGAGCTCAGGCAGGGCGATCAGAGAGAGAAGACCAGAGTATGAGAGGTTGTCGTTGAGGATGCGATGACATGGTGAGACTGTTCGATGTAAGATCACTATGGCACATCAGGAGTCTCAGAGGTGAGGCGGGAATATTTATAGGGGAATTTAGACTCAGCACGCGGCGATGACACGCGTGCGGAGACTTAGCAGACGCACGATTGGATATTACGGATTTTTAGGCGAGCAGATATAATCGCAAGATTATAGAATAAGAGGGGACAGAGGGACTTCGTCGCGGAAGCGAGATTAGGCTGAGTGTGTTAGAAGGGCGTGACGGCACTGAGCGGAAGTGCTTGGGAATGAGGCATTCAATTTTTAGCTATTCGTTTGGTGGAGTTAAACAATGAAAACCACGTGGTGAGTGAGGTATAGCGATTAAGGATGTCTCGGCAGGTCGCGGTATGTGAAGGAGTGAAGGACAGAGTGATCGAGGTGCATGTAATGTGTCGAAACGACTAGAGTGCAATCATCAAGAACGCTAGAGCGCAGATGAAAAGATAAAAGTACGAGAAATATCGTGCCGTCGTCGTCTAGTACGTCTTCTGGTCTCTATCACCGTCAGGGTACGGTTACGGCGAGCTTGTCTTTAGTCCTCTCTCTGTGCTCTGTTCTAGGTCCTGATCGACCACTCGTGATCGGCTACGAGTCGCTACTTGCGCCTATCCCTACACCTCCGTGAGCCTGCTCGCCTTCCCTCCTCTTCCCTCCCCTTCATTGGCGGCTGCGCTCACTCGCAATTCCTACTCATTCCACAGGCAGTTCTGGCGAGAGGACCAAGGGTGACTAGCAGGTGCTAGAGATAGCGAGTGACGAGACGTAAGAATGAGAGTTTAATATAAGCGCGGAGAGGCTACATTAGAGAGCTCTAAATCAAACCCACTTTTGGCCCAGACACTGGAGTTGTTTTTTGTCGAGTTGAACAAAAAAAAGGACAAAAAAAAGAAAAATGAACAAATGTGTGCACAGATAAATACACAAGGATGAATGCCAACACCACGGCGCCGACCACGTGAAAAGATTACAAATTCCGAAACACCAGTGGAGTCTGTACGTGGCGCTTGTGGCATTAATCTGCGTAGAAAAAAAAGGAATAAATGTAGAATTATCTTCACCGCGCAAGAAACAAGGTAACGTACATATCATTGTATTTGTTAGAATAGCTATCGAGAGATATCTTGTTCAATTCTTAATTTGTTTTGTGGAATAACTTCTTAATTTTAGTATTTGTTGAAAGAAATTCGTTCAATTCTTCATGATTAATTTGTATTGTGAAGATTAAAAGATTCGTTCGAATTCTTCAATTCTTTTTTGTTTGTTTGTTTGTTGTTTGGGTTTGCGGTTTGAACTCATCTGCGTGTTTCTTGGACTCGCTATAGACTCGCTCAAGCACGGGTTATCGCCATCGCCTGAATAACGAATTCGCTATTCCTACAGAACACGACTTCACTCCAGCCTCGTTTCACAATCGGCGCCATTTTCCTCGTGGGAGTCACTGTAGCCCGTGGAATTCCCGGCTGAGTGTCGCCCTGCTCGTCAGATCAACCTCGTTCTCACTATCCTCGTCCTATCTATCCTCGCTCGCTGTCTTCACTATCCTCATTACCTTCGCCGTCGGATTTTTTTTTTTGAGGGGGATTCTTCCTTATTATCTTCCCTGCTCCTCATACCTACTCATCTAACCTCATCCTCAGAAACATCGCTCAGTTCCCCGCTCTCACTATCCTCATCCTACCCAACCCAACCCAACTATCCTCACTGTCTTAACTATATCATTATTACCCCCAGAATTAATTTTTCCTCCTCCTTAATATCCTCACCTCATCATTCTCCATCTCCCCATCTCATCCACACCCTCACAATCCTTCCCACCCATCCCTCACAATCTCACCCCCTAACCCCACCCCAATCCTCTCCCCTAACCCCACCCCAATCCTCACCCCTACCCCTATCCCAATCCTCGCCCCCCCCCCAGATCCCTCCAAAATCCCCACCACAATCCATCCCCACCCCAATCCTCACCCCTCTTCTTCGTCGCCCCCTCCGTCGCCTCCGCCTTCGCCTTCGCCTCCGTCGGATATTTATGCCGCTCCTGCATGAATAATTAATCACGCCGAGGACACGACGCACCGGCATTAATCTCTCGGCGCTAAATGAAGACCAAAAATATTGTCATCATTAATTCACGAAGAAGCCTCTCGACACCCATGGGCCCGCGGTGCGTTTGCGGGGGGAGGGGAGGGGATGAGGGGAAGGAGGAAAGGAGAGAGGGTGAAGGGGGAGGGGAAAGGGGAGGAGGAGCTAGGGAAGGGGGAGGGGAAGGGGAGGAGAGAAGCTAGGGGGAAGGGAGGATGGAGGGGAGAAGGGAGGGGAGGGGAGAGGAAGAGGAGGGAAGGGGAGAGGGGATGGGAGGAGGAGGGAGGGGGATGGAAGGGGAGGGAGAAGAAGAAGGATGGAGAAGGCAGAGAGAAGAGAACGGGAGTAGAGAAAGAAAGAAGGAAGAAAAAATAACAGAAACAAAAAATGGAAAAAAAAACGTAAAGGGAGAAAATAAAAGACAAAAACAAAAAAAAAGTTGAAAGGAAATGGCCATGGCACCTCCAAACGACCGCATTGCCCAAGGTGAAGCCATTGTTCCCCGGGGCGCAAGGATCCCCCGGGGGTCAAGGAGGGTAGGAATCCAACATTTCCGCTTGCACAGATCATATCCAAGGGGGGAGGGGGAGGGGGGAGGGGAAGGAGGAGGAGGGGGAAGGGAGGGAGGAGGGGAGGGGAAGGAGGAGGAGGGGGAGGGAGGAGGGGGGGAGGGGAGGGACGAGGAGAGGGAGGGGGGAGAAGAGGGGGAGGGGAGGGAAAGTGGGGGAGGGGGAGGAGGATGGAAAGGGGGGAGGGGAGGGAGGAAGGAAGGAGGAGGGAGAAGAGAAAGGGGAAGGAAGAAGAGGGGATAACTGATCAAATCCAGGGAGGGGTAGGTGGGAGGGGTGAGAGGAAGGGGCTGGGAGAGGAGGAAAGGGAAGAAGGAGGTGGTGGGTGGAGAGGGGAAGGGAAGGGAGGAAGAAGGGACAGATGGTACATCCAAGAGAGGAGATGTTGGGGGAGGGAGGGAGAAAGAGAGAGGAGAGGAAGGGAGATAAGTGAGGAAGGGGTTAAAGAGGAGAATAGGGGAAGAGGATAGGCGAGGAAGGGGTTACACGGGGAAGTGAGGACTCACGCCCAATGGGGAGGAGAGGAAGAGGAAGAGGAAGGGAGAGGAAGCGAGAGTGAGGAGAAAGGGAGATATGAGGGAGACGAGATCATATCCAAAAAGGGGGAGAGGAAGCGAGTGGTGAGGGAGAAGGACAGGACCACGAGGGAGAGAGAGAAGGAAATAAAGAGTAAGGGAGAAAAGGGAGATCAACAGATAAAGAAAGGAGGGAAGGAGGAAAGAGGAGGATGAGATGAAAAGATGAAAAGGGGGAAGGAAGAGAGATGAGGATATGGGAGAAGAGAAGGGAAAGGGGAAATGGGATGAATGAAGAGAATGAGAAGAGGAGGGGCGGGGGGGGGGGGCACAGATGGGGAAGTAGGGGGTTTGGGGGGGGAGGCTAGGGAGGCACAGGTTTTGGTCTCGAGGAGGGGGAGGGGAAGGAGGAGGAGAGAGGAGGAGGAGGAGGAGGAGCGGAGGGGAGAGTTGCGGTGGGGTGGGTGGTGGAGGGGAAGGAAGTTGGCGGTGAGGGTGGTGGGTACCGGAGGAGAGGGTGAAAGAGGAGGTAGGAGGAAGAGAGGAGAAGGAGTGGATGAGGGAGGGAGGGAGTCTTCGTATAATATAAAAAATACAGTTGAAAAAAATGACGATCAATCAAACCGCTAATGATATATATACGTGGGAGAAGGAAGAAGAAGAGAAGATTCTTATTAATCCTGAGAACTGAGGAGATGCGGTGAGAAATGAGGGAACCTGGGGAGGGAGGGAGGAGGGGAAGGAAGAAGGGGGAGGGAGGGAAGAAGGAAGGAACAATTTAAGGGAAGAAAGGACATGAAGGAGGGAGAGGGAGAGAAGGGGGGGAAGGGGTTTTAGCGCAGAAGATAAGAAATTTGATATTACAGTTAGTTGGGGGAGGGAGAGAGAGAGAGGAGAGGAGATGAGGGAGTGGAGGGAGGAGGAGGTGGAATGAGGGAGGGAGAGATGGGAGAGAGAGATGCGACGTGAGAGAGAGGAAGAGACGAGAACCGGGGGAGAGAGAGAAGGAGAGAGGGGGAAGGGAGTGGAGAGGACGAGGAGGGAGTGAGGAGAGGAGGCAGGGAGTGAGGGGGAGGAGGGGGAAGAGAGTGAGGGGGGAGGGGGGGAGGAGAAGTGGACGGGAAGAGGAGAGAGGAGATGAGGGAGGCGAGGAGAGGAGAGAGAGAGGGAGGGGAGAGAGATGAGAGAGATGCGGGAGGGGGAGGGAAGGGAAGAGTGGGGGTGAGGGGTGGGGAGTGGTGACTGACGGAGGGAGGAGGGTGGAGTTGAGTGGGGGAGGGGGGTGGAGAGGAGAGGAGGGTGCGGGGGGGAGGATGGGAAGGAGGGAGGAGACAGTGGAGGGGTGAGGAAAGAGGAGGAGGAGGGAGGGAGGAAGAGGGGGAGGAGGAGGAGAGCGGGAGGAGGGAGCGAGAGAGAGCGGATGAGAGAGGGGGAGGGCGGAGGGGAGGAAGGTAGAGGTCGGAGAGAGAGGGGAGGGGGAAAGGAGGAGGGGAGGGAGGGACGAGACGAGGGAGAGTTGATGAGAGAGAGAGAGAGAGAGAGAGAGAACTGAAGAGAGAGAGAGAAGAGGAGGAGAGAGAATCCGAGAGAAGAGAGAGAGAGAGACGAGGAGAGATGAGAGTGAACGAGAGAGAGGTGAAGAGAGAGGAGAGTGGAAAGAGACGGACGAGTGAAACGAGAGAGAGAGTAAAGAGAGAGAGAGTGAAGAGAGAGAGAGTGACAAGAGAGAGAGAGAAGACAGAGAGTAATGGAGGGAGAGTGAAAGATGAGAGAGATGTGAAAGATGATGAGAGAGTGAAAAGAGAGAGTAGTGACAACGAGAGA